>CAMTDV010000025.1:40577990-41095490 GCA_947069175.1 Scalesia atractyloides
AAAAAACCCGTTTAGATTTTTTGTTTTATTATTCGAAATTTTTTTAAATTATTATGTGAAATCCATGTTAAATCCCAAAAATGAAAATGTGATATTGAGATTTTTTAAACTTATTAAATTGACTTGAATGGAATCATCATAAGATTTTTTTTCCCCCCAAACTCGACCCAACCTGAATTGGACCGAAAAAAAACTTTGTATAGCAATAAAAAAATGACCCTTAAAATTTCCGCCCCCATAAAAAAAAAAAATTTAGGGGTCCGCCACGGCTAAAAAGCGGTGTAGGATTTCCCTGTGAAACGCTTTAGGAACTTCATATGTAGCAGCCCCCGCGCACGGAGGAGAAGGAATGTCTATATAAAAAGACCTTCTTGTGCATGAGTTTTAGAACTTTCACTTGTAGCTTTTGATAAAGGACTGAATTTAAAAAGGGCCGAAATTTCAATAAAAAGGGGAAATTTTAAATGAAACACGCGTTTTTTCCTATTTTTAACATTTGGATTCCGCACTTATTTGAACTCGTAGATTTCCGTATGTGTTTTTGATTTTTAAATCTTTTCAATTTTTACATGTCAATAATCCGGGCCTACAAAAAATATGCAATTTTTTAATCACATTATTTAATCATAAATTGTACTTGTTAATGTCCCTCACAGTCAATGCCCACCACAACCCCATATGTGGTTTTCGACAAATCCGTCTAGGGGGGCACCATAAGGGGTCTCAAATAAACATGTGTTTTGGTCATGCTCAGGGTATACATACGTACAACAATAAAGCATTATTAGAGTTTAGGACAAACAGTTCATAAATTGAAAAACATTCATAAAAACCCCACCTTTGCATATAGATGTTTTACGATAATCAATCCGAACTTGATAACCTGATAAGATTAGAATAATCTTAGGCACTAATTAAAATTAAGTAAGAAGTAAAACACTAGCTAGTCATAACCTTAGTTCTGACCCTTATCCCTACTCTTAATACTATACCTGCCTCTAGTATAATATACATAAAATAACTAATAAATATAAATCTGGAAAGCCGGAAAGCCGATGTACCTTTTCTTTCTTTGCAACAGTGGTGTTTAAAATGTCAGTTGATAACTAACTCTCAAGTTCTACTTATATAGGGCATCTACCGATCTTGATATGTCGGTTAACCAATTTCCTTAGTTGAAAAGGAACTATGACTCATTCACGAATACTATAGATCTATAGCGTTTAGCGGGACATATGGTCTCATAACAGTTTAGATAGCGGTCCCTTTGTCACACCCTCAATTTCCACTTGCGGAGTTTTACCGCGAGGCGTGTGAGCAAACCAGAATCTGAAACACTAGTACGTCGAACGACTCTATATGATTTGATAATACGTTTTTCAAAAATCATTTGTCGTAGATTTTATATTGGCTTGATTAGTTACCAATATTTAGCAGAAGCATCAGTTTTTAAAGTTTGAGCGGAAGCATAAATAAGTAGTGAAGCGGGCGCCAACACAAACGCCAAAACAAATGAAAAACCCCCAAAACAATATTTATAAATAAGACTCGATAAAAGATGTCTTGTTCAATGCATGTGCGTGCACCTAGAGCTCCTAGCGTCCTGAGAAACATGTAAAGAAACAAATGTCAACATTAAAGATGAGTGAGTTCACAGGTTTTCATAAATTCGTTTGTTCGGTTATCGTTTGTTTTCTCCGTTATCCCTAACCCGGGATAACGTATTGGTTCCATTATTCCAACCCGGAATAATAAGTTGTTGCTTCCATTATCCTTAACCCGGGATAATATAGTTGTTGTTTCCATTATTCCAAACCCGGAATAATAAGTTGTTTCCATTATCCCCAACCCGGGATAATATAGTTGTTTCGTAATTAAGTTCAATGTTAACATATATAGGTAGCTAGCCTAAAGTCATGTCACGTAAGAGTTCGCGATCGAAGCTGACTGTTGTGCCTCCGTGTTGCCAGGCCTATCACTGACCATGGCGAAGTTAGGCCAAATTATTCACCCGTTGACCATACTCGGTCGGCTAGCGCGACTAGCTCGGATGGGGCTTGTCGGGCCCAGTAGTACTACTTATAATTCCCCCGCTATTAAACCCAATACTAACGATCCGAGAGTTTGACGAGGACTTAAGTGATATATAGCTGCTTAGTGACCACAACATTACATTAACATTAACTTAGTTACCGAATAGTTATGTGACGTTAAATTCGTATAACGTAAAGAGATTGAGTTTGAGAGTGTATACATGTTTCTCCCCCTGTTGTTTAAAAACCGGATAAAGTTAGGGGCCGTGAACTCACCTTTTGTTGCTCGGTTAGTGTAGCAAAGAAGTTGTAAAGGATGGGACCGCTAATTGCGTCCTAACAAACCAATTGATTTCAAGTCAGTGTGTGATCACACCAATACAAATTCTACACTTAATTTACGCACAAAGTGATACACACAAACAACATATCTAACACTCAAACATGCATGCAAGTATCCTCATGTGATCATAGTAATCAAACAATTTATCATGAACATAATCCAATCCATGCAATACCTTGGTGCACACAACCACAAGTTATCAAATTTCAGCTTAACACTCATAATTCAGCTGTTTTCTAGGATTTTTATAAAATAGTTCCAACATTCCAAAAATTCCAATATTTTTACAGTAGGTGACATTTATACTATAGAAATTTATATAAATTTTCCAAGTCCTAAATATTTACCAATTAACCATAAATATTAATATACTAGGCTGCAGTCAGATTTATCACTTTCTGACTGCCGTCCACGGAAGAATTTATTTAAAAATCACTGATCGTTCAATTAACGAAATTCCAGTTGGAGTTGCCCGGAAATTTCCATACCTAGTTGCTGTACAAAATTCATGACTCGACTCCCTACTGATTTTAAAATCCAACTCGATAAACAACCAACAAAATTTCAGGATTTTCACAGCTTTAGTTACTGAACTTATTTGGCCCTTTAAAAATATCTAACGACTTCAGAAAATTATGAATCCAACGCCCTTAGATTCGTTATTCAAATCTCTACGTTCTAGACATCAGAAAATCCGTTTTTCGACCACTAACGACCGAGTTACAGCCAGATGAAGTCGGCTGTAACTATTACTCAGCAAACTGTTTTCAGCATATCATTATCATGAATTCGCCTAACCCGTCCGTATGATTAACCTAGGCGATCTTTAACCGGTTTCCTAGTCATAATCAACACTAATAACATATCCATGCAAACCCTAGTTCATACCTCTAGTTTTTTATAAACAAACAAGGCTCATGATTTCAGATTTTCAAACAAACATCCCACGCAAACATTATTAACAAATCGGTTATCCTAACCTTTCATTCAATCATATAATCCGAAAACAACACAATCAAAACACATGTATCCGAATATTATCTTGTAGCATATGACAAATTCTAATCTTTTAATAACAAGGTAAACGAACCGTGAGTACTATAAGGAACCGGTGATCAAAGATGCTTGCGACCGAGAGGATGATGATGGAGTAGGCTGTTTTGTTGATCGAATAGAGGTGAACAAGGACTGATCTCGCGACTGAATGGAGGTGAACAAGGGCTGTTTGCGGTTGAATGGAATGAACGAGGGCTGATCAGATCGGGATGAAGGCTGCTCGCGATCAATGGGACAAGAGTGAGGCAGTTTACGGTCGAAGAAGATGAGGGATTTGGCTGCCGACGGTTGTTTTGCCTTTTAGGGTTTTGTGTTTTTGATGGATGCATGCATGGTTAGTATATATAGGCAAAGAGAGATAGGGTTACGGTTTTGGGTTTGAATTCATGGCCGAGGGACTTGGGTTGGTTTGGTTTGGGTTTGATCTTGCGGCCAATAGTTTTAGTTTAAGGTTTAGGTTTGATCTCGGTTTGGGTTTGCGGTTTGGGTTGCACACGGCCGAGAATGGTTTGAGTTCTAAACTTGGTTAATTCCTAGAGTCACAAGGAATCAAAGTTGGTTCGTGTCGCGGTTCGGTTCGTGCACATATTTGCCATGATTATTCTATAACCAAAATAATCATATAATCACACATCACGTATTTACTAACTCGTACACGTTTAATACATAGCATATAATTCACTCGACAAGTATTACGTTTAAGTTATCCGAAAAACCGGGATGTCACATTATCCCCATGTTGAAAGAATTTTCGTCCCGAAAATTGAGTAAACGCGGTTTAGAATGTAGCGTATATGTTTAGAGTGCCACGCACAAAGAGTTAGTTCGTTTATGATGGTACGCAACGCTACAAGAAGTTCCCAAGTGCCATGCACAAAGATTCCCAAGTGCCATGCACAGGGATTTAGTTAACAATAGTACACGAAAGTATGAGAAGTTTCCAGGTTGTCACATCATCCCCATGTTGAAAGACTTTTCGTCCCGAAAATTTAGTTACTGGTATCGTTAGATTGCTGCTCAGTTGCGAAGAGGTGTGGGTATTTGCTTTTCATTTGGTCCTCTCTTTCCCACGTGAACTCCGGTCCACGCTTAGAGTCCCAACGAACCTTAACGATCGGAATCTTGCTGTGCCTTCGAGTCTTGATCTCACGATCCATGATCTCGATAGGCTGTTCCACGAAGTGTAGTTGTTCATCCACTTGGATCTCATCCAATGGAATGACTAGAGTTTCATCTGATAGACACTTCTTCAGATTTGACACGTGAAATACGTTGTGAACTCCACTGAGTTTGGCAGGAAGGTCTAATTGATAAGCTACGGGTCCAATACGTTTCAAGACTACAAACGGACCTACGTACCGTGGGTTAAGTTTGCCCCGTTTTCCAAAACGGATTACACCCTTCCAGGGTGACACCTTTAGTAGGACGCGGTCGCCTACTTGAAATTCGAGCGGTTTGCGTCGTTGATCAGCGTAGCTTTTCTGTCGATCTCGTGCCGCCGCCATGCGGTTTCTGATTTGTACAATCTTTTCGGTAGCCTCAAGTATTAACTCAGGGCCTGTGAGTTGACTGTCACCGACTTCTGCCCAGCAGACCGGTGATCTACATTTACGACCGTATAATGCCTCAAACGGTGCTGCCGAAATACTCGTATGATAACTGTTGTTATATGAGAATTCCACTAAAGGCAAGTGAATTTCCCAACTATTTCCGAAGTCTACGACGCATGCTCTAAGCATGTCTTCCAAGGTCTGTATGGTCCTTTCGCTTTGACCATCAGTCTGAGGGTGATAGGCTGTGCTCATATCCAAGCGTGTTCCCAACGCTTTCTGGAGTGACTGCCAGAAGTTTGACGTGAAGCGAGCATCTCTGTCTGAGATGATGGATGTTGGCACTCCGTGCCGAGAAACTACTTCCTTAATGTAGATGCGAGTTAACTTCTCCATCTTATCTGTTTCTTTAATAGCTAGGAAGTGTGCGGACTTAGTTAAACGATCCACAATTACCCAGATGGTATCGCAACCACCCAAAGTTCGCGGGAGTTTAGTGATGAAATCCATTGAGATCTGATCCCATTTCCACACTGGGATCTCAGGTTGTTGGAGTAGCCCCGATGGCTTTTGATACTCCACCTTGACTTTTGCACAAGTCAAACATTTACTCACGTAGGTGGCTATATCGGCTTTCATGTTGGGCCACCAATACGCAGCTTTAAGGTCTTGATACATCTTATCCGAACCCGGATGGACAGAGTATCGGGATTTGTGAGCTTCATCCATGACTAGCTCTCTAAGGTTTCTGTAGAGAGGTACCCATATGCGATTCATGAAATACCGGGCTCCATTAGGTTTTACTTCCCAATCGCGTTCCATTTTTCCCACCGATTCGGCTTTGATGTTTTCCTCCTTAACTGCTTCTAACTGGGCGTCGCGTATTTGTTCGGGTAGCCCCGAATGAATAGTGAGTTGTAATGCTCGTACACGACGTGGTTTCAAGTGTTCCTTCCTATTGAGGGCATCAGCTACCACGTTAGCTTTACCCGGGTGATACCGAATGGCACACTCATAATCGTTCAAGAGTTCGACCCAGCGCCGCTGTCGCATGTTCAACTCCTTCTGATCGAAGATGTGTTGGAGGCTCTTGTGGTCCGTAAAGATTGTGCACTTCGTTCCATAGAGGTAGTGTCTCCAAATCTTAAGTGCAAACACTACTGCTCCCAATTCCAGGTCATGCGTCGTGTAGTTTTTCTCGTGAACCTTCAGTTGTCGCGACGCATACGCGATGACCTTATCGCGTTGCATGAGTACGTATCCCAATCCCTGAATGGAAGCATCACAATACACTACAAAGTCATCTGTCCCTTCCGGCAAGGACAGAATGGGTGCACTGCAAAGTTTCTGCTTCAGCAATTGAAATGCCGCTTCTTGCTTGTCACCCCAAGCATACTTGATGCCTTTCTGGGTGAGGGTAGTAAGCGGTTGTGCGATCTTTGAAAATCCCTCGATGAAACGTCTGTAATAACCAGCCAATCCCAAAAATTGGCGGATCTCCGTCGGTGTCTTAGGTGCTTCCCAGTTTTTGATGGCTTCAATCTTGGCAGGGTCCACGTGGATACCCCTTTCATTCACGATATGCCCGAGAAACTGAACTTCTCGAATCCAGAAATCACACTTCGAAAGCTTGGCATATAGCTTTTCCTGTTGGAGCAATCCTAACAGCAATCGTAGATGTTCAGCATGCTCTTCTTCACTTTTGGAGTAGATGAGTATGTCATCAATGAACACGATGACAAATTTGTCGAGGTATGGTTTACACACGCGGTTCATGAGGTCCATGAACACCGCAGGTGCGTTGGTGAGACCGAAGGGCATGACCAAGAACTCATAATGGCCATACCGAGTACGAAATGCCGTCTTAGCGATATCCTCCTCCCTGACGCGTAGCTGATGGTAACCAGACCGTAAATCAATCTTGGAGTAGTAACTTGACCCTTGAAGTTGGTCGAAGAGATCGTCGATGCGAGGTAACGGGTATCGGTTCTTGACGGTAACCTTGTTGAGTTCCCTGTAGTCGATGCACATGCGGAAAGTCCCGTCCTTCTTCTTGACAAAAAGGACTGGAGCTCCCCATGGCGAAACGCTTGGTCGGATAAATCCTTTTTCTAATAGTTCCTGAAGTTGGGTAGACAGCTCCTGCAGCTCGGCTGGAGCTAGGCGGTATGGAGCCTTGGCGATAGGAGTCGCATTGTTCGCCAATTCGATTTCAAACTCCAATTGTCGATGGGGTGGAAGACCAGGTAGCTCTTCTGGGAATACCTCGGAAAATTCACGGACGACAGGGATGTCTTCTATGCGTTTCTCGTCCTTAGGCTGTTCGGTGATCAGTGCGAGTAAAGCGAAGGAGTTCTTCCTCCGAAGATACTTCTGCGCTTGCATGTAAGAGATGATGTTGGTGACGGCGCTTGCCTTATCGCCTTGTACCGTCAGGATTTCGTCGTTCGAGAGTGGAATACGGATAGATTTTTCGAAGCAGAGAACTTCAGCCCGGACGTCGGATAACCAGTCCATTCCGACTACCACGTCAAAACTACCCAGAGTAGTTGTCATCAGATCAATGGTAAAGGTGTGGCCCGCGAGTTTGAGTTGACAGCCGGATACTATTTGGGTCACATCTACAGATTTACCATCGGCTAATTCTATAACATAAGGGGTCTCTAATGGTTTAAGCGTGAGATTTAGGTTCTTCTTAAAAGGCTCAGATATAAAGCTCCTATCCGCACCCGTATCAAAAAGCACAGAAGCAAAATGTTCATTAAGGGGAAACTTACCGGTGACCACGTTCGAGTCGTTTCTGGCCTCTCCGCGGCCCAATGTAAATGCGCGACCTTTGGCACCTCCGGTGCCACCGTTCCCATTATTGTTGTTGTTGTTATTGTTGTTGTGGTTGTTGTGGTTGTGGTTGTTCCCACCATTGTTGTTGTTGTTACGCAGCTGTGGGCAGTCTCTTTTAAAGTGAGCAGTGCTACCACACTGATAGCATCCCCGGTTGATACCCTGCTGCTGACCCTGGGGTTGATTTTGATTTTGTCGGGACGTGATTCCCCACGACAATCCTTTGCCGCATGTCCCATCTTGCCACATCGTTGGCAGCGATTTCCGGCACAAGGGCCGTTATGATGGAGATTACAGCGGTTGCACTACGGCTTTCGACCTGCATAGCCGCTTGCGTTCTGGTTGTTGTTGTTGTTGTTGGCGGGCTGATTTTGGTGACCCCGGTGGCTGTTGTAATGATTGAACCGTTTCTGGTTCCCCTGTTGCGGCTGGGATGACGAAGACTGTCGAGCAGACGAGTCTTCAAACTTTCTCTTGTTATCCGGGCAACCTCAGTTGTACCCCGTGCTGGCAGCTTCTTTTGTTCCACCGCCTTATGGGTGAGTTTGTGAGCCAATCGGATTGCTTGATGTTCAGTTACAGGGTTACTGGCCATTACCATACCCTGAATTTCCGGAACCAGACCCCCAAGATAGAACTCGAGTCTTTTCTCCACAGTGTTGGCCAAATCGGGACACAGAAATACCAAGTCATGATGTTTTGCGGTGTAAGCTTCAATTTCTGATCCCACCATCTTGTGGTTCCATAAGGCTTGCTCTAACTGTTGCACTCTGTCTCGTGGACAGTACTCCTCTTTGATTAGGGCCTTGAACTCGGCCCAGGCCATTGCATTGGCAGCAATAAGTCCACGCGTTTGGACTTGTGCATTCCACCATGTCAGTGCCCCATCTTCCAGTGTTGAGGCTGCGTATTTGACCTTGTTGGCCTCTAGGCAGTTGCACATTTCAAAAACGGATTCAAATTTTTCGATCCAGCGGACCAGTCCAATGGGTCCTTCCGCCCCCGAGAATTTGCTTGGTTTCGCGTCAAGGAACATCTTGTAGGGGTTAAAGCCCTCTCCTGCTGACAGAGAATAGGTAGTCAGCAAGGAATTTTTACTAGCCTCACTATTAGATTTTCACACGAAAATTTAATAATGGTTACCTGCCGGTTGGTTCTGAACACCCGCTAAAGCTGCGTTCACGTGCTCTTGAATCATGGCAGCTAGCTCTTCGGGCGTCAAGTTAAGGTTTCCACGTCTTCCAGTTGCCATTTAGATCTTCGAAACACAACACAAACACACCCCGATAAGTCTATATATCCAATATAGTTATCCTACTTCGTACTTTAATAATTATTAAGTTATGTCAACTCAATATGTGAAATAGTCAAAAGAAATACTTGATTAACTGAAATTTCAACGTCTTACAAAAGTGCAAATCAAACATATGAATTCACTATAAAGTCTCAAGTTTAAACACAAGTGGGAAAATAAATAGACTGAAGGAAAATAAACAAAATAAACGAGACGTGTCAGTCGTCTACGTCTCCATCCCCCAAGTCACTGTCGTTGCCGTCATCCTGCGCGGCATTTCCAGCTTCTACAGCTGGGTCCTCCTCCGGATCCTCCTCTGGATCCTCCTCAGGGTCCTCCTCTGGATCCTCCTCCACCGGCACTGGAGAGGCCGGTGCTGGTGCAAGTGCTTGGTTTTGCAGTTCCTGAATGTTCCAACTATTTTCCAGGACTCTGTCCTCAAGCCAGTCGGCTCTTATCTGCTCAGCACGCAGATCTCTGGCTATGGTGTTACGAGCTATCTTACTCGTATGATGCTCTTCCTCGAGCGAGTCGGTTTTACCAGTCAGTTGGCGGATCATCCATCCTTGTGCTAGGATGGTTTCCTGCATTCTTTCTATCTGTGCTTGTTGTTTATGTAATATGATTCTAAGTAGGTCAATTCCTACTTCTACAGGATTAACTGGTTCAACCGGCACAGCAATGGTTGGGCGTGATGACGACTCCTCCCCCAGAGTGAGCCTTTTCCTCGCAGCTGAGCATGTCTCCACGCCATAAGATGGTAAGGGTTCCACCACAGGTGCCTTTCCTGGCGCTCTTGGTGGCGTAGGTCTGTCGGATGATGATGACGATGAGGATAATGACATTGCCTGTTAGGTCGTGTAGTTAGTTACGAGTTGTTTTCATTTCTTATTATGAAGGCATAATCTACATAACACAGTTGTGGTATATTGCATAACAAGATATAATAGTTCGGTGCCAAACTAAGTCTAGTGTCGTGAAATCAGCTATAGTTTAGGTCTACTTCTAATGCAAACCTGGTTCTCTATAGCTAGTGGCTCTGATACCAATCTGTCACACCCTCAATTTCCACTTGCGGAGTTTTACCGCGAGGCGTGTGAGCAAACCAGAATCTGAAACACTAGTACGTCGAACGACTCTATATGATTTAATAATACGTTTTTCAAAAATCATTTGTCGTAGATATTATATTGTCTTGATTAGTTACCAATATTTAGCAGAAGCATCAGTTTTTAAAGTTTGAGCAGAAGCATAAATAAGTAGTGAAGCGGGCGCCAACACAAACGCCAAAACAAATGAAAAACCCCCAAAACAATATTTATAAATAAGACTCGATAAAAGATGTCTTGTTCAATGCATGTGCGTGCACCTAGAGCTCCTAGCGTCCTGAGAAACATGTAAAGAAACAAGTGTCAACATTAAAGATGAGTGAGTTCACAGGTTTTCATAAATTCGTTTGTTCGGTTATCGTTTGTTTTCTCCGTTATCCCTAACCCGGGATAACGTATTGGTTCCATTATTCCAACCCGGAATAATAAGTTGTTGCTTCCATTATCCTCAACCCGGGATAATATAGTTGTTGTTTCCATTATTCCAAACCCGGAATAATAAGTTGTTTCCATTATCCCCAACCCGGGATAATATAGTTGTTTCGTAATTAAGTTCAATGTTAACATATATAGGTAGCTAGACTAAAGTCATGTCACGTAAGAGTTCGCGATCGAAGCTGACTGTTGTGCCTCCGTGTTGCCAGACCTATCACTGACCATGGCGAAGTTAGGCCAAATTATTCACCCGTTGACCATACTCGGTCGGCTAGCGCGACTAGCTCGGATGGGGCTTGTCGGGCCCAGTAGTACTACTTATAATTCCCCCGCTATTAAACCCAATACTAACGATCCGAGAGTTTGACGAGGACTTAAGTGATATATAGCTGCTTAGTGACCACAACATTACATTAACATTAACTTAGTTACCGAATAGTTATGTGACGTTAAATTCGTATAACGTAAAGAGATTGAGTTTGAGAGTGTATACATGTTTCTCCCCCTGTTGTTTAAAAACCGGATAAAGTTAGGGGCCGTGAACTCACCTTTTGTTGCTCGGTTAGTGTAGCAAAGAAGTTGTAAAGGATGGGACCGCTAATTGCGTCCTAACAAACCAATTGATTTCAAGTCAGTGTGTGATCACACCAATACAAATTCTACACTTAATTTACGCACAAAGTGATACACACAAACAACATATCTAACACTCAAACATGCATGCAAGTATCCTCATGTGATCATAGTAATCAAACAATTTATCATGAACATAATCCAATCCATGCAATACCTTGGTGCACACAACCACAAGTTATCAAATTTCAGCTTAACACTCATAATTCAGCTGTTTTCTAGGATTTTTATAAAATAGTTCCAACATTCCAAAAATTCCAATATTTTTACAGTAGGTGACATTTATACTTTAGAAATTTATATAAATTTTCCAAGTCCTAAATCTTTACCAATTAACCATAAATATTAATATACTAGGCTGCAGTCAGATTTATCGCTTTCTGACTGCCGTCCACGGAAGAATTTATTTAAAAATCACTGATCGTTCAATTAACGAAATTCTAGTTGGAGTTGCCCGGAAATTTCCATACCTAGTTGCTGTACAAAATTCATGACTCGACTCCCTACTGATTTTAAAATCCAACTCGATAAACAACCAACAAAATTTCAGGATTTTCACAGCTTTAGTTACTGAACTTATTTGGCCCTTTAAAAATATCTAACGACTTCAGAAAATTATGAATCCAACGCCCTTAGATTCGTTATTCAAATCTCTACGTTCTAGACATCAGAAAATCCGTTTTTCGACCACTAACGACCGAGTTACAGCCAGATGAAGTCGGCTGTAACTATTACTCAGCAAACTGTTTTCAGCATATCATTATCATGAATTCGCCTAACCCGTCCGTATGATTAACCTAGGCGATCTTTAACCGGTTTCCTAGTCATAATCAACACTAATAACATATCCATGCAAACCCTAGTTCATACCTCTAGTTTTTTATAAACAAACAAGGCTCATGATTTCAGATTTTCAAACAAACATCCCACGCAAACATTATTAACAAATCGGTTATCCTAACCTTTCATTCAATCATATAATCCGAAAACAACACAATCAAAACACATGTATCCGAATATTATCTTGTAGCATATGACAAATTCTAATCTTTTAATAACAAGGTAAACGAACCGTGAGTACTATAAGGAACCGGTGATCAAAGATGCTTGCGACCGAGAGGATGATGATGGAGTAGGCTGTTTTGTTGATCGAATAGAGGTGAACAAGGACTGATCTCGCGACTGAATGGAGGTGAACAAGGGCTGTTTGCGGTTGAATGGAATGAACGAGGGCTGATCAGATCGGGATGAAGGCTGCTCGCGATCAATGGGACAAGAGTGAGGCAGTTTACGGTCGAAGAAGATGAGGGATTTGGCTGCCGACGGTTGTTTTGCCTTTTAGGGTTTTGTGTTTTTGATGGATGCATGCATGGTTAGTATATATAGGCAAAGAGAGATAGGGTTACGGTTTTGGGTTTGAATTCATGGCCGAGGGACTTGGGTTGGTTTGGTTTGGGTTTGATCTTGCGGCCAATAGTTTTAGTTTAAGGTTTAGGTTTGATCTCGGTTTGGGTTTGCGGTTTGGGTTGCACACGGCCGAGAATGGTTTGAGTTCTAAACTTGGTTAATTCCTAGAGTCACAAGGAATCAAAGTTGGTTCGTGTCACGGTTCGGTTCGTGCACATATTTGCCATGATTATTCTATAACCAAAATAATCATATAATCACGCATCACGTATTTACTAACTCATACACGTTTAATACATAGCATATAATTCACTCGACAAGTATTACGTTTAAGTTATCCGAAAAACCGGGATGTCACACCCTTATAGCGGTTTCGCTATTAGCGGTGCTAAAGACCGCTATTCTTAAACTCGTATAGCGGTCGTAGCACTACTTTTAGCGGGTTTTTTATTTCAGCCCAAAAGCCCATATTAATCAACTTTTTGTTTGAAATAAACCAAAAACTAAAGGGCCAAACTGAAAATTAAACCTAAATCGACGCCTAAAGTCTTCATTAGTTGGAAGCTGGTTCTTCATCAGTCAGCAAAATTAAACCTAAATCTAGAAATCGCTGGACTTTCACTTCCTAAATCCTAATTCGATGGTGGTTCCTACTAATATTTTGCATGATATTACTATGAATTTTGATATTACTACTAAAATTTTCGAATATATATATATATATAAATATATAAATAAATAATGCATGATATAAAAATTACCGCTATGCTATAACCTATATATCATATAGCGGACCTTGACCGTTGTATGATTTTGGACTATTATATAACCGCATAGCTAAACACGTATCCTTCGTATACAACACATATCATTATACATATACACGTGGAGTACATAAAGTGTAATACAAATACACGTAATAGATACAAATACACGTAATGGATACTCCATTTTGATGTTTATAAATTTTATTATTATATTAAATGTAATACAAATACACGTAATAGATACAAATACACGTAAATGTTTATAAATTTTATTATTATATTATTATAATTAATTCAAGTGTCACACTCATTCTTCTTTTATTACTTTTAAAATATAATCTTGTATAAAGTTATTCCATTGAAACGAGTTCATTTTCCTCTACAATTTAACCTAAGTTTTATTAAAAATAAAACACGGCTAAATATAATATAATATATTTTATTGTTATATACTACAAATTTGCAACACAAATAGGTTTTATGTAGTTGAACCATGTGCATTTAGTAAGTTTTGTGCAAGTCTTACTAGTACGTTTTGGTTTTGGGGTTATACATAGTTTGTAGCTTGACGCGTGTATGTTGACTTGCTTTCATGAGATGAGGTGTATATATAGAGAAAGAGACATGTGTCTGCAGGACTCCACCGCCCCCACCACTTCACCGCCTTACAACGGCAATGAGTGAACTCTGCAGCCATTGCACTTCACTGCCCTACCAAACGAAGACGGTGATGATTAGAATACTCGCTTCTGCGACCAGACTCCACCCTTGCCACCTCCTCTTATCTCTGCCCTATCTGTTGAGGTTCAACCAATGGTAAAAAATGAGGTAGAGGAGGATACAGTGGTTGCTCACAAAATCTAAGCAGGTTAAGTACTTTGAATTTCTTTTGTAATGATCTTCTAAGTATTGAGAAATTGGAGTTATTTAGGATTTTAGGAGACCCTAGGGTCCTTTGCTTTTTTTTTATATTCTATCATTCACCTAAGCAGGTTAAGTGATGAGCATGACCCTGAAATTGGAAATGAATTCACTAGAAAAACCTTACAGTTCAGATTCGCAGGCTCACACCAAGAACGCAACAAAATAAACTAACAACGCAGTTCATTGAACGGTTAGGCCAGTTAAAGTTGTATAATTTGTGAGCCTAAGAGATTGTGGTGTACCTAGAATTAAAAAGTGAGGAGTGTGTTAGGGTGTTTTCCGAGTTGGTCGAATAAGTAATCATACTTTTTATTTAACGAATGATGAATATCATCTGTTGGCTCGATGCAACATAGAACATGGGATCCATTTGTTCGATTATTGTTTTTCCGTGCGCTCAAAGCCTCATAACGGGTATATCATTGAGTTTGATAGAAGTTTTCGCTATTCAGCTGGGGCGATGGGGGTGCCTGAATTTTTTAAGATGTCATGGAATAACTCCATGGCTGAAGATAATGACTTCTTTATTGATTTTAATTTAGATTACTCTCATTATTTTAGGGTTTTAAAACACCTTCAATTTTCATTCCCAAACCCCTTATTTTAGGGTTTTTTACTTCAAAATCCTACCTGCTCAGTTTGTTGCGATAAAGTGTGATTTTACTCTGGCATTTAACCATCCAACATTTTCAAATCAAATTCTTCGCTTAGGGGTGTTAGTTTTTTTGAAAAGCACTTCATGACCTCTTATATCTGCCCCACGCAGACCACGGGCAGACGTTTGAGTCTGCAGTATGTTTGTTTTTTTGGAAGTGAATTCATTAAAAAAAGGTCTTTTGGACCTCTTCCTCGCACAAATATGGACTCACATCTTCAAGGCTCTGCTCTTTCAAAACACAATCTCAAAACCCTAGCATCCTTCTCCCAGCCGACACCTCCACCTCCTCCGCCACCACCTCCACCTCCTCCGCAACCACCACATCTCCGTCACCTCCTCCTCCGCCTCCTGCTGCTATCGTCGTCGACCCCTGCTGCCACCACATCTCCCTCACCTCCACAGCCACCGCCGACAACCCCTACCTCCACCGCCACCGACAACCCCCTACCTCCACTGTCGCTGACACATCCCCTACCTCCACCGCCGCCAACACCTCCCCTACCTCCTCGACGCCAAACCACTTTCGTATTTGAGTTGGGATTATTGTTATTATACTTCTTTCGCTGCACACATAAATGAATTGAAGGTTCCTTCGTTTGTCTGTTTTTTTACATGGGTGTTGTTCTTTTTTTTCAGTTTGATAATGTGTGAGAATACCCTTTTGTTTATTGCAATAGAAACAATTATCGTTATGATTTGAAGTTGAGAAATAAGCTCAATTAGCCTCCAAAAGGCATGTTTGGATTTTATTTTTGTTTTGTTGGATTGAATAATTAGTTGGTTAGTGTAACTTTAATTCACAGTAATCAGTTTCTAATGTTTGGATAAGCTATTCGAATTTTGAATATATTTGATAATTTGACGGTCACCGGGTCATTCTAGCTGCAACAAAACACCCAGCGAAAGAAGCAATTTGCAGAACTTAAAAAACAAACAGTCTTCTTCTTGCAGACTGCAGAGGTTTGGTCCACCTCTTCAGCTACAGATGTCTACAGATGTGGTTCGCAGACTGCAGACGTGTTACCTCTGAAAAACAAACAACCCTTAGTGATTTTTCTCTGTCGGTTTCATGTATTTAGTTGTTGTTTCCCTAAGGTGAGTGAGTTATTATACTTTTTATGTGTCATGTAAGTTGCAATAATTTTGATTTTATAATGTACAGTGAAAAGGGCATCATTTCCCTTTTTGGACATGTTATGAATCAAAGTAATGCTTACCCTGTTTAATGACTAAGGATGTTAGTTTCAACCAATTGGATAGCCATTACAGTAAATGTAACACCTCGTGTTTTTACGTCCAATATTTTTCCGACACGTGTCCTGGTAATCCTGGTGTGCTATGTGCCAAATCGGGAAGGACCGAGATTGTTGAATCGCTTATTTTATCCTCGTTATGCCATGGATCGTATTTGAGGGACCAATGTGTAAAAATGTCAAATTTTTTTCTTCTCTGGAAGGCGGTTACGAACCGCAAGCCATATTGGTTACGATCCGTAACCATTTTTAAAACATTGGGCGCCTGAGGTCCTTACGGACCCCAAGGCATGACCCATACGGTCCGTAAGGACCTGCTAGCGAACATAAATATGGCAGAACCCAGTTCTGCCACCTCTGGACGAATTTGTTGCTTTCCTTGCATGATTGACACGTTATTGGACACATGTATACGTCCATTAACACCTGGTAACCCTCTGTGATCATTCCTTGGCCAGTTAATTGATGAAAAATTGAAGTTGCAACATACTTTCATCACCAACTTTCATCAAGTTCATCCTAGTGAAGCTCCTAGTCTCTCCCAAGCATTCCTTTCTGATCCTAGCACCCATTTGGACTTGTTGTAAGTGTTTAATTCATGCTAAGTTGATTCCTTATAGTTTATAGCCTAGAACAAAGTCTCATCGTAAAAACGCCTCGACTTTGATCTAAATTCGTGATAGTCCAGCCAATAAGCGTAACGAAAGTGGCTACGTGATTGTAATGATGTAGGTGTTAATCCCTAAAAAGGGCCCCTCCTGATTACCACGAATTCTTGATCAATTGACGAGTCAAACTAAAGGTCAAAGAAACTCAAACTGTCCAGTTTTATTAAAGTTCATAATCAACAATCTAGATGTTATAAAATATGTTTTGATGCACTAACAACATAAAAATAAGTATTAGAACTTATACCAACTGATTTGGCTTGTCAAGTTTTGGTCTAGGGTCGGTTTGCAACCGAAAGTCGCTATATTTGACTTTTCATTGTCCTTTCGGTTCTAACCCGATTTAGCCATTTTGGCTACTGACTTTTGGTCACTTCAAGACCATATTTAAGTATAGGATGATCTCCTAAAGCTTCGTCACTTGATTCATTAGAAATCTGAGTTTCTATATAAGTTCCATAATTATTTATTAAAACTTTGCAAAAAGGTCCATTTCATACAAATTAAGGTTTTAAACATACATGCATATAAAAATATGTTATAAACTGATTCTATAATCATAATTTGATTATATTGATGTCAAGAATCTGATTCTAACCTAAGTTTTCACTAAAGATGTGTTTATGGCAATAAAATGACTAAAATGCTCTTTTCGGCATTTTAGAAACACTTAACATGATTTTATGATCAAGATGATATATTTAATTATGTAATATGATAAGTAGGACCATTTGGGATGTTCATTCAGATTATAACCTGAATGAAGGCTTAAGATTCGTTAATTGCCGATAAATGACTAAATTACCCTTTTTCACGCAAAACGATTTTAATCAATCGTTGTATGACTAAAACTTAAACCTACTGATGTGATAAGTTAAATGACATATTATCAGTATATAAAACAGGTCATAACTTCTGTTTAACTTAAACATCGAATTAAACGGCATTTTAGCGACTTTTACGCCTTTTCGGCGCATAGTATGGTTTAAAACCATAACTATGAGCTAAGACTTGTTACCTACTGATTTATAAACTTATTTTCAACAACTTAATAGTAAGTACAAGTCCCGAACTCAAACTCCCAATTTTGGCTTCAAAGCTATGTGTGAAATTACTAAAACGCCCTTACGGGACATAGATTATTTCAAAATCGTCACACTCATATATTTGATATCCTACTGATATAACATCATAAAATAAGTATTTTTACAAAATATTAACAACCTTGACATCAGATTCATTTTAAACATCTTTTATAAACACTAAAATGACCAAAATGCCCTTGTCAGGCATAATTCGGTTTTAAATATACCTCGGGCCTATCTTTTGAAAAGCTACTGATTTTATAACATATTTTAAACATATATTCATATGGAACTTGTATAGGACTCTCTCAGTTACCCGGTTTCGCTTATACGCTTACGAATAAACATGCGTAACTAGTTTACGTAAAATAACCGAAACGGGTTTAACTTTGTCATTTCTCTATCAAAATCCAGAATGTTGTTAGTTTACCCATATTAGACAAGTTTATATACTTTTCGGGTCCAACTAACATCCTATTCCGGTCACCGCTTAATCTAGCGTATCGTACCGTATTATTTTAGCGTAAGACTAACCGGTTCAAGTCTAAGACTTAACTAAGGACCCGTTAGCATTCTAATATTGGTTAATAATTACCATCACTCGAGACTGAAAGTCTTCCAGTAAATTGTGCCTGTACTTATCTTGGATTTGCGGCTGAGTTTTGGGCTTCAAAGAGACTTAACCTCAGGTAAATACTCTTAACCTATTTTCCCTATACGGGCTTGGGATACGGTAAACTGTTACCGCTTGGTCGGGTATGGAAATTATGTTTTATCCAGTTGTGATAATTAACTTAAATTGCATAACCCGGTTTTGATCTGTTTTGTCTGAAACTCAAACATTGGGGGTGGGCTTGACCGTGTCCAGGATATCCTTAGCTCACTAAAGTGTTAGGGCCACAACTAAAGCATGGCGTGTAGGCATACACTGGGTAATTGCTAACTGCTTTCTTTGTGAAAGTTTAGAGTGGTGTGTCAGTCGATCATGTCTCGATTTCTGTACCGGGCCCCATATGTAAAAGCTTGACATGTAAATCTGTATACAAGGTCATTTGTACTGTCCCAAGTTATTTTACAAAATGTTCTAGTGCACCTAAAATCATTTTTGAAAGGGTCTTCAAAATGAGTCGGTTGACAGTAATTACCAGTGTATACTGACGTATTTTCAAATATTAAAATACAGGTACAAGTACGCAATAGGCCGGAAGCTGCGGGGCGTTGACATCAAGGAGTTGCGACCTTAGAGTTGAGCCTGTAGAGTCTGTTTTCATTTTGTATGTTACCCGATCCGCTTGTGGATCTTATTACAAACATTGTCTGCATATATTTATGTTTCGAACTCTGGACACTTTATGGTTTGTAATAATTTATATTTTACTCCAAGCCTTCCGTTGTGTTGCTCCGTGTTGTAATTGGTTATGATGATATCAATTGTACGTCACGATACTCTCCACCGGGCCCACCGGAATACACGTGGAAATCGGGGTGTGACAGGTTGGTATCAGAGCCAACGTTTGAGGGAATTCAACACTAGTCTTTAGTGTTTGATCTTAAACGACACAGTAACACATTCCTTAGACTCTCGAGTCTAGGCTATGACCTAGGATTATTCAGTACCTTATTTTGATATTATTTTGCCTTATTTTGTGTTTTGACTTATTTTTTAAGCAGGAAAACGCCGCCTAAGTTTTCACGAGAAGCAAAAGGAAATGGGTTAATAAGGAGTGGATCCTCAAAGAAAGGGCCTTCTAACGCCCCCGTATACAACCTTTATGAAGGAGCGGACGATTCTTTGTCGCCATGGGAACCTTACCCTAACTTACCTCATGAGTACTCACCACCGCCAAACTCCCATCATTCACAACATTCGCACCATAGCCGTCAATCCCACCATTCACATTCCCATTCTTTTCATGGAAATTATAACACCGATATTCAACTTTGCTCACTTTCGGTAACTCCCCAGAAGATTCTCCGGAACCAATGGAAGAAGACCCCCGAAATGTCAGCAACAGGATCGATGGGTCACCCCATTGACAAATCCAGCGGTTCTAACTCGTATGCTGGAACCCCACACCATTACACTGATAGCTACGAGGAGAGGTGGGGACAATACGTTTTCTTCAATACTCCTTCAGTTCATAATACCCCATCCTACCACAACACACCTTCATACCACACTCCACCACATGAACCACCGGTAGAGCAACCACCTCCACCTCCAAGAAGACGTGGAGCGCGCATGTCAGTGCGCCTGGAACCAAGAGTAGGGTCACTCTCACCTAACCCTTACCCTACTATTCCCGAGGACCCACAAATGGGTGGACCCTCACATACTTCACCTTTTGCGGAGCATCAACCACAACCTACTGTTGAGCCTTTGTCTCAACTACCGCAATCCACTGTTGGGCCTTCAACCCAACTACCACCATTGCCTCAGGGTTTTGAAAACCCAATACCTACTTATCCAGAACCGTCTGGATACCATCACATTGACACCTCCAACTGGCCCAATTACATTCATGATGCACCTTCCAATGACCCATATTTAGAGGCAGCTGCGTTTAACGCTCTTTATCCTAATCCTTATCAACTTCCACCTCACCAAACTAGTGGATATCCTTATCATGGGTACCATCCTTCTGGTGCACTTCCACCGTATGTATACCAACATCCGGGTACGTTGCAGCCACAACAATCCACCTCAACCTCAACCACAGCCGCAACAATCACCTGTACTGGAAGTTGTGAACGAAGCATTAAAAAGGATGGAAGTACTACAGCAGCAGACGACCAAATCTGGAAAGAAGACAAGTAAGCTGCTAAAAAGGGCTTATGACAGCAATTAAGGAAAAGAAGGATTAAAGATCTTCGCTATTATTGTTATTATTTAATTTTATTTAAAGAAGTCCCTGTGAGGACATTTCATTTAATGGAGTCCCTGCGTGGACATTTTAATTATTTCAAATATAGTCCCCTGACAATTTTCCTTTATTAAAGTCATATTTATGGACACTATTGTATCGCATTATTTTGGAATTTTAATTATGTATTTTCCTTTCACTAAGTTGTTCAAGTGATCGCCTCGATTTTAATTCGAAATTTATGATCTGTGAAATATTTCCCAAAAGATCCTCTTGATGATTTACGCCCGCCAAGTGATTAGGTCACATGAATTGGCAAAATGGTAGTTATATGGTTTCCTACCATGATAGTTAAGGTTGAGATTTTCCATTCTATCCAGAGGTGGTGAACTACGTTCTAAACCTCCCTAGTCTGTCTGATCTGGACTAGTTATTTAAATCATTTTAAGAGTTCATTCTAAAAGTTAATATATTCAAGATATTAACCTCCTGGTAAGTGTGACTTGAGGAACCACACGAGCCGTCTAGGTAATGGACTACGTCCAAACCTACATGATCTATTTTGGTCCTGATCAACCATTAGTATAATGATCATTCTACTTAACACCCATTAGTGTGTAATGCTTACGAGCTATATTTATGTCCATTAGTGACAAACGACAGCTGTAGTCTACGACTCCCTGTCTCGAGGTAGTAAAATTACGTTCGAACCTCGAAACTTCGCGATTCTTTTGTGATCTTGGCATGTTGTAAACCAAGACATTGCGGCAAGCCCTTGACGCTATTCTTTTGTCCTTAGTGACAAGCCTTTGTGCCATACTTAAACACCCCCATAAAATTGACAAGTTTGTATGGCTTTATTATGCGATACCATAAGTTGCAAGTCATCAAGGATGTAAGACTAAATTAAATTATATTATTAATAATATAGTTTCATCAAGCAAGATGATGGATTCTAACGAAGTGAATAGTCAAAGAAAGGATGAAGACGCAAATGAGAACATCGTTCTAACCAAAGGAGATCTTCAAGCACTCATTGCCAAGGAAGTTGAAAAGGCAATAAATGATCGTGCTGAGAAGCCATTAGAATCAAGTGCTTCACATTCTAAACATTCGTCCAAGCACTCCTCCAAGCATACCACCAAACAACACTCAAAACCTTCTTCGGAAAAGAAGGAATACTCGCAACACTCCTCGAATGTGAGGAGAGAGAGAGAGGAATATCAGAAAAAGACTAAGTTTTCAAAGGACGGTTGCTCGTATAAGTATTTTGTGTCTTGCAAGCCGCGAGATTTTACTGGAGAGAAAGGTGTAGTGGAAACTCTGAGATGGTTGGAAGAGATTGAGACCGTTTTAGGGATTAGCGGATGTGCGGAAAAGGATGTGGTGAAGTATATTGCACAATCATTCAAGGGTGATGCTTTTATATGGTAGAAGTCAATGATTCAATCGTCTGGGAAAGTTCATTTGTATAATTTGAGCTGGGAGAAATTTGTTGAACTGATAAAGGAAACTTACTGTCCACCTCACGAGGTGGAAAAGATTGAAACAAATTTTCTGGGTTCAAATGAAGAACTTAGACTGCAGAAAATATTTGTCTGATTACAACTCCATGTCGAGATTGGTACCTTACATGATTACCCCCGAACCCAAACGCATCGCGCGTTTTATTGGTGGATTGGAACCAGAGATCAAGGGGAATGTCAGGGCTTCAAGGCCCGAAACTTTCAGATCTCCAGCATAGTTAGCTTTGACACTTACTCAGGATTTGAAGAGGCAGCGGTCCATCAAGTCTGAAGCTGAGGGGAAGAGAAAAAGAGATGATGACCGGAATTACCGGTCGAACAAAAATCAAAGGTTTGGGTCAAATCGGTTTCAGCATAGGTCGGATGACAGGCCAAAATGCAAGAAGTGCAACCGATGACACTTTGGATCATGTCGGGATGACTCTCAGTCAAAACCCTATGGTATCTGTAAGAAGATGGGGCACAAGGCCCTAAATTATAAAGATTTGAAGGAAGCCACTTGTTACAATTGTGGTGAGAAGGGCACATCAAACCCAACTGCCCTAAGTATAAGAAAGATGAAGCTGTTAAGGACGATGGGTCGAAGAAGGGAAAGGCTCGTGCTTTCCAGATGAAAGCTAAGGAGGTCGTGAATGAAGACAATGTGATAACAGGTACGTTCCTTATAAATGATGTTTATGCAAGAGTTCTTTTTGATTCAGGAGCCGATAAATCTTTTATAGACCATAAGTTTGGTGCCTTATTAAACTTGCCTATAAGAACTCTAGACGTAACCTATAATGTAGAACTCGCTGATGGAACGATTGAGACCGCTTCTACGATTCTAGATGGATGCTCCATATTCATCAAGAATCATTCCATTCATGTTTCACTTCTACCAATGAAATTGGCAGGATTCGATGTAGTTCTTGGTATGGATTGGTTGTCTAGTAATCAAGCCCATATAGCCTGGAACAAGAAACTTTTCGAGATCAAATCCCCAAAAGGAGATACACTCGTTATTCAAGGAGACTGATATTATGGGTTGTCGGAAAAAGCATCGTTACTCAAAGCATCGAAGTGTTTGAAGAAAGGTTGTGTCATTTATAGGCACAAGTGACCATTGATGAGCCCAAGCCAAAGATGGAAGAACTACCCGTCATCTCTGAATTTACAGATGTTTTCCCTGAAGACTTGCCCGGTCTGCCTCCAGACAGACAAATGGAGTTTAGAATTGATATCATACCGGGAGCCGCTCCTATTGCAAGAGCTCCATACCGATTGGCACATACAGAAATGAAGGAATTACGTACCCAGCTAGATGAGCTAATGGAAAAAGGTTTTATTCAACCTAGTTCTTCACCTTGGGAAGCTCCAATTTTGTTTGTAAAGAAGAAAGATGGATCAATGCAAATGTGCATTGACTACCGTGAGCTAAATAAGTTAACAATCAAGAACCGCTACCCATTGCCCAGGATCGACGATTTATTTGATCAACTTCAGGGAGCGAGCTACTTCTCAAAGATTGATTTGAGATCAGGATATCATCAACTCAAGGTTTGTACAGAAGATGTTCCAAAGACGGCCTTTAGAACAAGGTATGGACACTACGAGTTTTTGGTGATGCCTTTTGGGCTCACAAATGCACCTGCGGCATTTATGGATTTGATGAATAGGGTTTGCAAACCGTACTTGGATAAGTTTGTCATTGTCTTCATAGATGACATACTTTTCTATGCTCGCAGTCAGGCTGACCACGGGAAACTTTGAGGTGTATTCTGGAATTATTAAGACAAGAGAAGCTCTACGCAAAATTTTGAAGTGTGAGTTTTGGTTGCGTGAAGTTCAGTTCTTAGGACACGTTGTCAGTGAACGTGGAATTCAAGTAGACCCCGCTAAGGTCGAGGCCGTTATGAATTGGCAAGCCCCTAAAACCCTGTCAGAGATACGTAGCTTTTTGGGATTAGTTGGTTATTATCGAAGATTTATCAAAAATTTCTCAAGAATTGCTACGCCCTTGACTACTTTGACCCGCAAGGATATTAAGTTCAATTGGGGTCCAAAATAACAGGAAGCTTTTGAAGTTTTGAAGCAAAAATTAAGTAATGCTCTTGTGCTAACCTTACCTGAAGGAATCGAAGACTTTGTGGTCTATTGTGATGCGTCGCACACCGGCATGGGATGTGTGCTCATGTAAAGAGGAAAGGTAATTGCTTATGCCTCATGACAGCTGAAGGTTCATGAAAGAAACTACACCACGCACGACCGGGAATTAGGTGCCGTGATGTTTGCGCTCAAGTTATGGAGACATTATCTGTACGAGACGAAGTGTATTATATACACTGATCATAAAAGTCTCCAACATCTATTTAACCAGAAGGACTTAAACATGCGGCAACGACGATGGATGGAAACGCTTAACGATTATGATTGTGAGATCCGTTATCACCCAGCAAGGCAAATGTGGTTGCCGATGCCTTAAGTCGCAAGGAAAAGGTTAAACCCATTCGGTTAACGCCAAAATAATGGAAATAAAGAACGACTTAAATGAAAAGATTTTAGATGCGCAGAAACAAGCCTTGTTAGAGGCAAATCTTCCAAATGAAGAATTGGGCAAAGTTGTGAAACAACTCACATCGGGAAGTGACAGAATCCTTAGATTCTGTGGACGAATTTGGATTCTAGTATTTGGAGGACTTAGGAATTTGATCCTCCAAGAAGCACATAGTTCTAAATACTCTGTTCACCCCGGTAGTGATAAAATGTACAAGAATTTGAGGCCCAATTATTGGTGGGCAGGGATGAAGAAATCCATAGCTACTTATGTAACTAAATGCCTAACGTGTTCGCAAGTTAAGGCCGAACATCAGAAACCATCAGGATTATTGCAACCACTAGAAATTCCCATGTGGAAATGGGAGTGTGTAACGATGGATTTCATCACCAAGTTACCAAGAACAAACCGTGGAAATGACGCGATATGGGTCATTGTGGATAGGTTGACTAAATCGGCACACTTTTTGCCCATTAAAGAAACTTACAGTTCCGATGAGCTGGCAAAACTGTATGTGGATGAGATTGTATCCTTACATGGCGTGCCGCTATCCATTGTGTCCGATAGAGACACCAGGTATACTTCTCACTTTTGGAAGAGCTTTCAGCAAGCCTTGGGCACACGTTTGAACTATAGTACGACATACCACCCGCAGACAGATGGACAAAGTGAACGTACTATACAAACGTTGGAAGATATGTTGCGCGCGTGTGTAATCGATCTAGGAGGAAGTTGGGACAAACACTTGCCTCTAGTCGAGTTCTCCTACAATAATAGCTATCATGCAAGTATTCAAGCTGCCCCATTTGAAGCTCTTTACGGGAGAAAGTGTAGGACGCCCGTTTGCTGGGCAGAAGTTGGGGAAGCCTAACTAACATGACCGGAGATTGTCCTGGAAACGACGGACAAGATATTACAAATTCGTGACCGTCTCAAGGCTGCCAGGGATAGGCAGAAAAGTTATGCGGATAAGAGGCGTAAACCTCTTCAGTTCCAGGTAGGGGACAAGGTTTTATTAAAGGTGTCGCCTAGAAAGGCGTTATGCGCTTTGGAAAGAAGGGCAATTTAAGCCCAAGACACATCGGACCGTTCGAAATTACGTATTGGATCTGTGGCGTATAAGTTGAAATTGCCGGAAAAGCTCAGTGGAATCCATGATGTATTCCACATCTCCAATTTGAAAAAGTGTCTGGCAGATGAATCATTGGCCATGCCACACGAAGACGTGCAAATCGATAAAAACTTGCGTTTCATTGAGAAACCCGTAGCAATTGAAGATTGACAGGTTAAAAAGCTTCATAGGAAGCACGTGCCAGTTGTGAAAGTTAAATGGGACGCTCGTCGAGGTCCCGAGTATACTTGGGAGGTTGAGTCCATTATGCGACAAAGGTACCCACACTTGTTTGATTGAAATCTCGGGGTCGACATTTATTTTAAGGGGGTGAGGATGTAACACCTCGTCTTTTTACGTCCAATATTTTCCCGACACTTGTCCTGGTAATCCTGGTGTGCTATGTGCCAAATCGGGAAGGACCGAGGTTGTTGAATCGCTTATTTTATCCTCGTTATGCCATGGATCGTATTTGAGGGACCAATGTGTAAAAATGTCAAAAACATTTCTTCTCTGGAAGGCGGTTACGGACCGCAAGCCATATTGGTTACGGTCCGTAACCATTTTTAAAACAGTGGGCGCCTGAGGTCCTTACGGACCGCAAGGCATGACCCATACGGTCCGTAAGGACCTGCCAGCGAACAGAAATGTGGCACTGGACGCATTTGTTGCTTTCCTTGCATGCTTGACACGTTGTTGGACAGATGTATATGTCCCTTAACACCTGGTAACCCTCTGTGATCATTCCTTGGCCATTTAATTGATGAAAAATTGAACTTGCAACACACTTTCATCAAGTTCATCCTAGTGAAGCTCCTGGTCTCTCCCAAGCATTCCTTTATGATCCTAGCACCCATTTGGACTTGTTGTAAGTGTTCAATTCGTGTTAAGTTGATTCCTTATAGTTTATAGCCAAGAACAAAGTCTCGTCGTAAAAACGCATTGACTTTGATCTAAATCCATGATAGTCCAGCCATTAAGCGTAACGAAAGTGGCTACGTGATTGTAATGATGTAGGTGTTAATCCCTAAAAAAGGTACCTCCTGATTATCATGAATTCTTGATCAATTGACGAGTCAAACTAAAGGTCAAAGAAAGTCAAACTGTCCAGTTTTATAAAAATTCATAATTAACAATCTAGATGTTATAAAATATGTTTTGATGCACTAACAACATAAAAAAAGTATAATAACTTATACCAACTGATTTGGCTCGTCAAGTTTTGGTCTAGGGTCCGTTTGCAAATGAAAGTCGCTATATTTGACTTTTCATTGACCTTTCGGTTCTAACCCGATTTAGCCATTTTGGCTACTGACTTTTGGTCACTTCAAGACCATATTTAAGTATAGGATGATCTCCTAAAGTTTCTTCACTTGGTTATTAGAAATCTGAGTTTCTATATAAGTTCCATAATTATTTATTAAAACTTTGCAAAAAGGTCCATTTCATACAAATTAAGGTTTTAAACATACATGCATAAAAAAATATGTTATAAACTGATACATAATCATAGTATGATTATATTGATGTCAAGAATCTGATTCTAACATGAGTTTTCACTAAAGATGCGTTTGTGGCATTAAAATGACTAAAATGCCCTTTTCGACATTTTAGAAACACTTAACATGATTTTATGATCAAGATGATATATTTACTGATGTAATATGATAAGTAGGACCATTTGGGATGTTCATTCAGATTATAACCTGAATGAAGGCTTAAGATTCGTTAATTGCCAATAAATGACTAAATTACCCTTTTTCACGCAAAATGATTTTAATCAATATTTTTATGAATAAAACTTAAACCTACTAATTTAATAAGTTAAATAACATATTGTCAGTATGGTTATAACTTCTGTTTAACTTAAACATCGATTTAAACGGCATTTTAGCGACTTTTACGCCTTTTCGGCGCATAGTATGGTTTAAAACCATAACTATGAGCTAAGACTTGATACCTACTGATTTAAAAACTTATTTTTAACAACTTATTAGTAAGTACAAGTCCCAAACTCAAAATCTCAATTTTGGCTTCAAAGCTATGTGAAATTACTTAAATGCCCTTACGGGACATAGATTATTTCAAAATCGTCAAACACACATATATTTGATATCCTACTATTATAACATCATAAAATAAGTATTTTTACAGAATATCAACAACCTTGACATCAGATTCATTTTAAACATCTTTTATAAACACTAAAATGACCAAAATGCCCTTGTAAGGCATAATTCGGTTTTAAATATACCTCGGGCCTATCTTTTGCAAAGCTACTGATTTTATAACATATTTTAAACATATATTCATATGGAACTTGTATAGGACTCTCTCAGTTACCCGGTTTCTCTTATACGCTTTTGAATAAGCATGCGTAACTAGTTTACGTAAAATAACCGAAACGGGTTTAACTTTGTCATTTCTCTATCAAAATCCAGAATGTTGTTGGTTTACCCATATTATACAAATTTATATACTTTTCGGGTCCAACTAACATCCTATTCTTGTCACCGCTTAATCTAGCCATTGTGGAAGAAAGACATGTATATGTGATATTAGATATTGACTAGTTATATACGAGACCGTATTATTTTAGCGTAAGACTAACCGGTTCAAGTCTAAGACTTAACTAAGGACCCGTTAGCATTCTAATATTGGTTAATAATTACCATCACTCCAGACTGAACGCCTTCTGGTAAATTGTGCCTGTACTTATCTTGGATCTGCGGCTGAGTTTTGGGCTTCAAGGAGACTTAACCTCAGGTAAATACTCTTAACCTATTTTCCCTATACGGGCTTGGGATACGGTAAACTATTACCGCTTGGTCGGGTATGGAAATTATGTTTTATCCAGTTGTGATAATTAACTTAAATTGCATAACCCGATTTTGATCTGTTTTGTCTGAAACTCAAACATGGGGGTGGGTTTGACCGTGTCCAGATATCCTTGGCTCACTAAAGTGTTAGTGGCCACAACTAAAGCATGGCGTGTAGGCATACACTGGGTAATTGCTAACTGCTTTCTTTGTGAAAGTTTAGAGTGGTGTGTCAGTCGATCATGTCTTGATTTCTGTACCAGGCCCCATATGTAAAAGCCTGACATGTAAATCTGTATACAAGGTCATTTGTACTGTCCCAAGTTATTTTACAAAATGTGCTAGTGCACCTAAAATCATTTTCGAAAGGGTCTTCAAAATGAGTCGGTTGACAGTAATTACCAATGTATACTAACGTATTTTCAAATATTAAAATACAGGTACAAGTACGCAATAGGCCGGAAGCTGCGGGGCGTTGACATCAAGGAGTTGCGACCTTAGAATTGAGCCTGTAGAGTCTGTTTTCATTTTGTATGTTACCCGATCCGCCTGTGGATCTTATTACAAACATTGTCTGCATATATTTATGTTTCAAACTCTGGACACTTTATGGTTTGTAATAGTTTATATTTTACTCCCAAACCTTCCACCATGTTGGTCTGTGTAGTAATTGGTAATGATGATATCAACTGTACGTCACGATACTCTCCACCGGGCCCACCAGAATACACGTGGAAATCGGGTGTGACAGTAAAACTTTGTACACCTCAAAGAGGGTCTAGTTCTTAGACCACCCAAAACACTTTTTTTGTCCAAAACGTTTGTACTTGAAATTCAAATCAATATTAAGTGGATCAAGTATGATTATAAAGCTATTATTACAGTAATAATCTATATTGTTGAGTATTATGATTTACGAGGTTTATGCATTAAAAAGTCACTGTTGTTTTAGTCAAAAATTACCGAAGCAATTAAGTGATCAAATTAGTTTTGTGAGGTAGTGTGCTAACGGTGTTTATAAAAAAAGTGTCTGTTTGCTTGTTTGTAAAAACAGTTTCAGGATACGGCTCAGGATATCGAGCTGTATCAATAATCAAACAATAAGCAAAAATGTAAAGGTTGACAGGTGATGTACTAGGAAAGCCCTTGATCAATCTAGATCTCCGGCATAAAACCTCAGGAGCTGACAATCGCAGCTGCCTTGTTCTTCTTATTACTCCAAAACTCAGGATACAGTGCAGGATAATTCCCAGATCGTTGCTAAGTGTTACAAAAATTACTAGTGCAGTGTGTTTGTGTATAATCGTGAGAGAAAGTGTGAGAACTTGAGAGTGGCGAATGTGAGTGTTGTGCCCTATCGATCTAGTTATCCAATATTTATAGTTACAAAGAAAACAAACTCTCCTAAAATGATGGGATGCCTTGGAATATTCCCTAACGAACGTTATTGACCAGGTATAGCGGCTTCAACGTCTTTCTTCTAACCATTTAGTCCGAGTCTTCAAGTGAATGAGTCTTTGTGAACGTTGTGATCCTGTAACTATGACCTACACGTGTATAATTAGTAACTGCCAGGATACTGCACCGGGACGTTACCAATATCCTGGTCCTGTATCCTGATCGTAATCAGAAATAACAAAGTCAGGATATAATTCAGGATATGGGCTCAGAATTTCACCCATAACAATTGTCCCCAAAATGTTACCGTTTGAGGATACTAAGCATCAACGGTTACATTTTTCACGAATTTCCAGTTCATTACGAGATGAGACTTTGATGTGGCAACTTGCAACTACTCAGCCTATAAACACTCATCATCCCCCTATGTTGATTCATCTTTATCTTCATTTGGCTTCACCGAGAAATCAAGAGGTAACCCATTTCTCTCTTTTCTCATTCTTTTCCTTCTTCCTACTCTCTAATTCCGGCGAAGATATGACAAGACAGACGAGATCAAGCACCGGTGATTCTGTACCTGTCGACCCTCAAGACTTCGGGTATCTTTCCGGAAGGGACGGTATTCTGGCCATATGACCGGGATATCCGGTCAGATATGGTGTCCGATGAGTGGTTCTGCTTCAGCGCTTATCCATTTACCTTGTGCCTTCGATTTCCCTTTTCTAATTTCATCACTGATTTCTTTCACACACCAGCCTTAGTTTCAGCCAAACCATGCCCATGCTCTGGAGGGTTTTGGCTGTTCTTGATCACATCAAGAACAAGCACATTCCTGAGCTCTTTGTCAATGAACTTCCCATCGCTTACCGGCTAAGATCCCATGGATCCAATCTGTTTCTGTTCTACTCCACTTCTAGCGATCCTTTGATACTCCAGGCCACCAGGAATGAAGAGGAATGGAAATCCAAGTTCTTATTTGTAAAAAGAGATTCAATTCCTGGTGGAGCAGATTATCCGGTGAAATGGTTAACCAAGGGTAGGAACTAGGGTTTTAGGGTTATCCCTAGATATATCCTATTCAGTATCTTGCTTAATATCTTCCTTATGTTTTGTGCAGCTGACTTTAGGAAACTAGCACCTCCGCTTGCCGATTCAGAGAAGAGGATCAAAGCAATCTATCAGCTTCCAGATTCCGAAAGAAGTTTCATTCCACCTCCATCATCCTCAACCCAACACTCAAGCTCTAATATGTCTGGTAAGGATCCTGTTTAATATCCTGCGTAGATCCTGTTAGTCAGGATATCAACTATTTAAGTTTAAATTACTTCCCTATTGATGCAGGACCAGCGAAGATCCATGAGGTTTTCGACCTCGACGAGTTGGACAGCTATTCTAAACCTGCACCAGTGAAGAAGGAGCCAAGCCCCAAGCCATCCTCTGCATTAAAGCCCTCTTCAATCTCCAAGCATGTTGTCGTTCCTAAGCCTTCCTCCTCCTCAAGGCCCCGGGCTTCTAGTTCCCAAAAGAGGAAGGGGACAGACTCTCCCGCTGCATCTGCTGAAGTCTCTGTCTATGAGAACCTTGGATTCGCAGAATCTAGTGGTCTGATCAATTAGGTAAATATCCTGATCCTGTATCCTGAAGCATATACTGAAGTGATATCCTGAACATATATATTGATACCTGTGTTTGGCTTCGTAGGGCCTAAATCGGTTGTTGGCTGTGTACGAGGAAGCGTATGGGACAACTGTTTTTCATGAGGCCAGGGCCAAAAAAGCAGAGACAGCCATCGAGGAGCTGAGGACAACGGCTGCCACCAAGACCCGCTTTTATGAGGACAAACTGAAAAAGTTCTCCCAGGATGCCCAGGCCACTCTCGAGAAAGCTACTTCGGATGCTCAGGCCAAACTGGATGTTGCACAAGCCCAACATGAGCAAGATATGGTCTCCTACCCTGATAGCCTTAAAGGGTCTGTGGTAATTTCCCTCCTCCAAGCTAGATTGAAGATGGCTTATGAGGCCAAGGATGCGGGCTTCGAATGCCCTTCTTGGAACATCAGTGCTTGGGAGGCGAAGTTGAAGGATCTCGGCGGCAGTCCTGTGCCATATGCTGCCAAGTCAGGAGCTGGTGAGTCTTCCAAGACGGCTGAGGTGGCGATTGAGGCTGAAAAGGATCCCGGGGTTGATGTTGGAGCGGATGCTGGTGGCGAGACTGGTGGTGATGGTGAAGGTGTGGTTGGTGATGCTGCCAAGGATGCTGCTGAAGGTGCCGAGACACTTAGGCAATAATTTTCAACCTTAATCTTCAAATCATATGCAATGTCCCCAGCATGGATGTCCCCTGTCTGTGCAGGATATTGCATCAACGCATGACATACTTGAGTATTTCTTGACTTAGTGATTTTTCTTCACAAAAGGACATGTGTGAACACAATCATAACATGCCATATCTTTGGCTTTTGTTGAAAACTTTAGTTTTATTGGGGATAAACCCATAACATCCTAGGGATAAACCCTTAGTATCCTGGGGTTAAACCCTTGTTTTTGTGCGCTACAGGCGGGAGTGTATAAACTCTAAGACTTAGAAAGGTGAAAACCTTTAAACCTTTGAGAGTATGAAAATACCCTTTCGCGAGAGAGGGTGATCAATCCTCAGATACCTTAAGGATCCATGATATAGCCAATAATAACGAAATTGTCAGCCACTATTACATGAACTGGTCCCGCTATCTTGAACTATACCCGGATACTTGCGCTCCAGGCGGGGTGTTTAAACCCAATTCGGGAGAAAGGTGAATACCTTTAAACCTGTGAAGGGATCTGTATCCCTTAAACATGAGAGAGGGGGCCAATCCTCTAGTCTTTCGATCCTTCTTGAGTACATATCTTGGAGTAATATCCTGAAAAGTACCCTACAAAAACCTTTAAACTAAGGTGGTGTTAGCTTAGCTAACACCCTCGATGCTTAATTCAGTATTGGTTTCAAAGAATATTAAAATAAACATATTTAAAAGAGATAGAATTCATACCATCCTGAGTCAGAAAGTAAACACTAAACTCACTTGAAAGCTAAGCTTTAAGATGTATAGCGTTCCAGGATCTTGGTATCATATCTCCCTCCATGGTCTTGAGCCGGTATGCCCCATTTCCTGACTCTGGTTCAATTTCATATGGTCCTTCCCATTTTGGGGCTAACTTGCCGTCGGCAGGATTGGTTGTGTTTTGAAAGGATTTTCTCAATACCCAATCTCCAACTTGGAATCTTCTGGTTCTTAAATTTTGTTGTATGACTTAGCTATCCTTTGTTGATATGTTATCATCCTTAGGTTTGCTGCATCACTTGCTTTGTCGATAGTATCTAAGTCTTGACATAAGGCTTCAAGATTGCTCAGGACCCTAAGGCTCGATCTTGCTGTAGGTATCACCATTTCTGTTGGAATCACTGCTTCTGCCCCAAATACCAAAGAAAATGGAGTTTGCCCATTAGCATTCTTCACAGTTGTTCTATCAGCCCATAGGACAAATGGGAGTTCCTCAGCCCATCTTCATTTTCTGGCGCCTAACCTTTTCTTCAAGTTATTGACAATTATCTTGTTGGAGAATTCTGCTTGTCCATTGGCCTGAGGATGCACCGTTGTTGACGTGATCATCTTGATTCCCCAATTTTTACAAAAATCTGTGGTTCTTTTGATGATGAATTGAGAGCCATTATCACAAATTATCTCGGCCGGTATGCCGAATCTTGTCAGGATATTCCTCTTGATGAAAGATACCACTTCCTGATCCCTTACTTGGACAAAGGCTTCTGCTTCAACCACTTGGAAAAATAATCCGTCATTGCCAGCATGAAGACCTTTCCTCCCGGAGCCTTAGGTAGTTTCCCCACTATATCCATTCCCCACTTCATGAATGGCCATGGAGATGTAATGGGATATAATGGTTCAGCAGGCTGATGTAGTATATTGATGTGTCTTTGACATGCATCGCACTTTCGAGCATACTCCGCAGCATCTTTTTTCATGGTTGGCCAGTAATATCATGTTCTCAACACTTTCGAGAATAAAGATCTGCCCCCTGTATGGTTGCCACAGTCTCTTCGTGTATATCCTGAAGTACCTCTTTGGTTTCAGGAGCTTCCAAGCACCTCAGATATGGACCTACTATGGATTTTTTATACAAAACATTATTTATAATAGTAAAGCGGGATACCTTCATTTTGAAAGCTTTAGGATTGTCATCCTTTGGATATCTCCTTCTTCAAGGTACTTCACAATTGGAGTCATCTAGGATTCAGGATTTTCCTCAAGATATCCATCACCAGGATCCTGGATAGTTATTACTTCCTTATCCTAAGATTTGAAAAGTTTCATAGCGGGATACATGATATATAGTATTGGTATCTGAGTTCCTTCTGGTATCCTGACAGTGGATCCTAAATTTCTAGAGCATCTGCTTCAGCATTTTCTTCTCTTGGTACCTGTTCAAGTGTAAAATTTTTCGAAATATCCTGCTAATTTTTTAACAATTTTAAGATATTCAGCTAACTTTTCACCTTTGACTTATAGATCTTTGATGGTATATCAACAGGGAATCAACATACACTTGTAAACATTTAACATTCATACTTAGCCAATTCTAGTCCTGCTATTAGGGCTTCATACTCAGCTTCATTATTAGTAGCAGGAAATTCACATCTAACTGCCTGTGGTAATATGTCCCCCTGTGGCGATTTTAGTAGGATCCCTAATCTTACACCTTTGACATTAGATGCACCATCAGTATATAATATCCAAGATCCTGAATTCTCATCTAATTGTTGTACTTCTAGGTCAGCCTCATTTTGAATATCACTACTAAAATCAGCCACAAAGTCTGCTAAAGCCTAAGACTTTATAGCATTCCTAGGTTCATATACTAAATCGTATGCACTTAATTTTACGGACCACTTAGCCATCCTACCAGACATCTCAGGTTTCCTAAGCACATTTTTAACAGGATAATTGGTTTTGACATAAATCCTATGAGTTTCAAAGTAATGTCTAAGCTTAGTTGATGCCATGACTAGAGCTAATATCAATTTTTCTAAGTGTGAATATCTAGTTTCAGTATCTAACAAACTTTTACTAACATAATAATCATGTTACTACTGACCTTCATGATCCTTTACCAGGACAACACTTATAGTGTTTTCCGATACTGCAAGGTATAGGGATAAGGGTTCACCATCCTTGGGCTTCATCAACAGGGGTGCACTTGAAAGATATTGCTTCAGTTCTTGCAGAGCAACTTCGTGTCTTTCTCCCATTCAAACTTTTTGTTCTTTTTCAGAATATCGTAAAATTCCTTGCATTTTTTCGAGGATCTTGATATGAACCTGTTCAACGCTGCTACCCGTCCTGTTAATCTCTGCACATCCTTCATGTTGGAAGGTGATTTGAGATCCATGATAGCTTTAATCTGTTCTGGGCTTGCTTCTATTCCCTCTTGGTCACCATATATCCTGTAAATTTTCCTGCCCCCACTCCAAAGTGACACTTAGCAGGATTCAGCTTCATATTATACTGATCCAGGATATTGAAAGCACATTCAAGATCCTGGAGGTGATCCTCAGCTTTCTTGGATTTTACCACCATATCGTCGATATAGACCTCCATTGTGTCCCCCAGTTTGTCTTTGAACGTCATATTGACTAGCCTCTAGTATGTTGCTCCTGCATTTTTTAAATCAAAAGGCATGGTAGTATAACAGTATATACGTATGGGTGTCATGATGTATCCTCTTGGTCGGATGGCTCCATCTGGATTTGCCGAAATCCTGATGGATGCATCCATAAAGGTCAGCATTTCATGACCAACAGTTGCATCTACCATCGAACTATATGAGGTAATGGGAATGGGTCTATAGGACAAGCTTTATTGAGGCAATGATTCATATCGTCAAGTGTACCCATTCAATTTTTCGAATCAACGTCGGCTGCCATATATTCGCGTAACAAATGTATTGTTTGGGGTATATCAGTTAGTCTCGATTCATATTTCGTCGGTAATCTACACAAACTCTCCACTTCCCATTCTTCTTTTGGACCACCACTACGTTTGCTAGCCACTTAGGAAATTTAACTTCCTAATCATCTTGGATTTCAACAACCTTTCAACCTCCTCTTGTATAATCGCATTCCTTCCCGGAGCAAATTTCCTTCTCTTTTGTTGAACGGGCTAGAAAGATTTGTCAATTCCAAGTTTGTGAGTTATAATATCTTTTGATATACCTGTCATATCTTCGTGTTTCCATGCAAATGTAGACATCCTGCATTTCAAAAAGTTAGTAAGCTGATTCTCAATATCCTGAGGGATATTGGTTCCTACAAGCACCGAGATATCTGGATTATCCTGGTCTAGGATAACTTTTTTAACATCCTGCTCCGAAGTCTCCACGATATCCTGGGCTTGTATCTTTAATTGCTATCCTGTCCTGGATTTTGTTGATGCCTTCATCGAAGAGGAGTAGCATTCCTTCGCCTCCTGTTGGTCACTTTCCACTTTGACTACCCCCAAGGAATAGGGATCTTGATACATTGATGATAGGTAGAAGGTACAACCTTCATATCATGAATCCATGGCCTGCCTAATATAATATTATAGCAGGATAATGAATCCATGACACAAAATCGTTGCATCGAATTCACTCCTTCAACATATACAGGCAGCTTTATCTCCCCAACCGTGTTCTTTGCTTCTCCACTGAACCCTACAAGCACAGTGGACTTCGAGGTAATCTCCATCTTGGGATGTTCATCCTCTTCAGGGTCTCTAATTGTATGATGTTGACCGAGCTGCCATTGTCCACCAGTATCCTGCACACAAAATGGTTAGCAATATATAAAGTGATTACCAGACCATCATGATGAGGATCCTGAATGCTATCCCGGTCTTCACTATTGAACGTTATCACTTTGTCGGTTGTAAGTGATGTCACCCTCGTCGGCTTGTCCCCTCTTTCTGCCTTTGCCTCTTTGGCATGCCTCTTATGCAGAATAAGAGGTTCCGCATATATCGGATCCTCCAGATATAAAGTTGATTATCTTAGCGTCTGGGGGAGGCGATGCTGCTCGTTCAGGATCCTTGTCAGTATCCTGACCTTATTCTTCTTCCTTCCAATGAGATCTTTTAAGTAGCCTTTGCTTAGCAGATAGCTTATCTCTTTTCTCAGGGCTATTCAATCTTCTGTTACATGTCCAAAATCTTCATGAAAGGCCCACCACTTGGACTTATCCTTCCAAACAGCTTTTTGTTGATTCTTCCTTGGCCACCTTGCCTTATCTCCTAAACCCTGCATGACATATATTAATTCAGGAGTATTAACAGAAAAACAATATTCTGACAACTCAGGATACTCCTCAGAATCTTCATCCTCAACAACGCTCACTTTCTTGCTGTCATTCCTGTCACATGGCTTAGAGCGATATGGCTTGTACGATGATTCTGACTTTCTGTTAGTTGACTCGTATGTTGAGGATGAATTCATCTCTCTTGCATTTTTTTGTCGTCTTCAAGCCTGATATATCTTAGGGCCCTGTTTCGAGCTTTGTCCAAGTTCCTGCAAGGATTCATCACAAGATCCTGATAAAAAGGAGAATCCTTTTGTAATCCCATCTTGAATGCCTGTACAGCCGTAACAACATCAAGATGTGGGATATCTAAGGATTTCCTACTAAATTTGTTCACATAATCCCTAAGCGATAAATGAGGTCCCTATGTTATCCTGTAGAGGTCACTTGTTAGTTTTTCAGAGCTTCTACTACAAGAAAATTGACTATTAAACAAATTGACCAAATGAGCAAATGATGTAATTGAATGAGGTGGAACGCTTAAGAGCCACTTCAAGGCTGATCCTGTTAGAGTGGAGCCAAAGCCTTTGCAGAGACATGCTTCTTTAAGATCCGATGGAATAGGATTCACTTCCATCCTCTCCCTATATTGGGCAATATGTTCTTCAGGATCCGTCGTCCCATCATAAAGCTTCATGTTGGGGGTTTGAAATCTCTTCGGGATTTCAGCATCACAAATGTGGCAAGCAAAGCGGGATATGTTGTGGCTATCCTGGGATATTTCCGGTATGGGCTACATTACCTCGGGTACACTTGATATCATATCCTTCAGTTTCTGAAGCTCTCTGGATAGTGCTGAGGTTACACTTGTATCCTGCGAAGATCCAACATTGTCAGTAGCAAGAGTATTAACATTATTAGAAAGGTTACCAGCCTGTTGATTCTGGCCATATCCTGGAGCATATCTGGGCCCCTCACAGTCGATATCCTGGCTGATGAAGGTATCTCGGGAACATTGCTCAGGGAACGACTGGGTACAACATTGCCCTGATTATCTTCAGTGTACACCGCTGAACTAAAGTTCAGATTCCTGGGCTACAAGGGAGTGACAACATCCTCAGCAGGTCTCTTGGAGTTGGACTTCAAGAGTTGTATTTCTCTCATTATTTTTTGGTTAGTTTCCTGCGGTTGCTTCATCTGATCCTGTATATTACCAAACAAAGCTAAAATTTATCATTAGAAGCCATAATAGGAGTTCTCCCTGGGACACCAGATCTATAGACATTCTGAACAGGCAGAGCGTCTCGGGATGGAGGTGGTGGAAGCACCGAACCAGTTGTAGCAGAGGTTGTAGCCGGCGTGGAGGAAGAGCTCATGTTTGATTTCGAAGCCATCGAAAATAGTTGTAAAAAAAGTTATGAAAACAAAAAGCCAAGTAATTACTTTAACAAAGCTTTTCGTAGAAATAGCACCACTTGCCCCACGGTGGGCGCCAAATTGTTTTGGTAAAAAATTACCGAAGCACTTAAGTGATCAAATTAGTTTTGTGAGGTAGTGTGCTAACGGTGTTTATAAAAAAAGTGTTCTGTTTACTTGTTTGTAAAAACAGTTTCAGGATACGGCTCAGGATATCGAGCTGTATCAATAATCAAACAATGAGCAAAAATATAAAGGTTGACAGGTGATGTATGAGGAAAGCCCTTGATCAATCTAGATCTCCGGCATAAAACCTCGGGAGCTGACAGTCGGAGATGCCTTGTTCTTATTACTCCAAAACTCAGGAGACAGTGCAGGATAATTCCCAGATCGTTGCTAAGTGTTACAAAAATTACTAGTGCAGTGTGTTTGTGTATAATTGTGAGAGAAAGTGTGAGAACTCGAGAGTAGCGAATGTGAGTGTTGTGCCCTATCGATCTGGTTATCCAATATTTATAGTTACAAAGAAAACAAACTCTCCTAAAATGATGGGATGCCTTGGAATATTCCCTAACGAACGTTATTGACCAGGTATAGCGGCTTCAACGTCTTTCTTCTAAACATTTAGTCCGAGTCTTCAGGTGAATGAGTCTTTGTGAACGTTGTGATCCTGTAACTATGACCTGCACATGTATAATTAGTAACTGCCAGGATAATGCACCAGGACGTTACCAATATCATGGTCTGGTATCCTGATCAGAATAACAAAGTCAGGATATAATTCAGGATATGGGTTCAAAATTTCACCCATAACAACTGTGTAAAGCGATTTTTTTAAATATATAAATAGGTTGAAATTGCCACCTTTAAATACTATGCTTGAAATATGTCTATTCCATTTCTAGGAACAATGGGAGAAAACTTTTTAAATTTTGACATAGCATGTGGATCATGTTAATTGTTACTATTTCATATAGTTTCAAAGTGTCACAAGATGAAGGTTTGGGGTCGCACACATGGAGATTCATCCGGTTTAGTTTGTTTTCAGCCTAAAATCATAACTGTTTACATCCAAAATGTTTGTCTATAATGCATGAAGCAAGATCTATGCTTTTAGGCTAATTAACACATAATTAACATTTACGAAGGAAACCCAAGTTTACCTAAAAACTCTTTTTTTTTTATCAAAAATAGAGATTTGGATGTGGATTCTTAACTGGATTTTAACAAAAAGTTGTTGTGTTGATTCTTAATCGTTTGCTAAACAATTCCAAGCTTTAAATTGTGGTTCGTTGATCTTGTATCCTTTTTTTAACTCTCTCTATAGAATTGGCGAAGATGATGCAAATGAGGCTAAGGTTTTCATTTTTTTTCTTTTGATAGTAAGGATTAGAGGCACATAACTACTAATGGGTCTTCCATTTTAGGCCTGATCCATCCATGAAAAATTCCACGTAATTATCCTATTTTTCCTTTCTCCATTACTTAATTTTTGAGGTGTTACACCAAGCATATTTATCAGCAATTTCACGTTTTTTTGTTAGAGTTACTTCCAACATCGGATCAATCACATGTTCGTGCGGTCTCATAAACGTCTTCAAGTCCCAATCATACATATTTTGCCTCACAAACTCGAGTTAATCTGCCAAGAATGCTATAGCTTCTTATCCTTATTTCTTTTTTATTCCCACCAACTCCTTAATCGCCCCTTCTTTCATTAAGGCTTACGCACTACGTTAATCAGCCAAACCACTTTTGCTTGACGACTTGACGTGTTTCTTTTATTTTCGATTTGGTCTTGCTAGTGTGCGGTTTTCGTTGAGGTCCAACATATGACTAACTGAAAACATCGTTGGGTGTAGATGAGTGGTAGTTGTCGGATTCTGATGACTTTCTCCTCGTATTAGAATGACTATTAGACGCTTCACCTATCAATTGGACTTGGTACCGTTTACCACACGTTCTTACAATCCCCCATGCATCAACGTGAAACTTGACGAGTGTTTTCTTTGGTAATCACTTAACACATATTTTTCATCACTTTAGGATCGGTGCATCCACTAGTTCGTAGATGATCATATATAGAAATATAAATCAATAAAATTATAAATAAAATAAATATAAAAAGAAATTGTGCCGCTTGAATCCAATTTTCGTTGAACTCATTCATTTGTGTATTCAAACGAGGCACTTTGAAGATATTTGATGAACCATTCAATTGTTTTTACCCACGAGTGAATTGTAATGTTTAAGCAACGCGTTCCAAAAACTATTTATTTTTATAGGTTGAAGATACTGGTTTATAGGTTCCTTGGTTGAACTGGTTCCGTATTTTGCTTAAAAATAATTTACTTAATGTTCGAATATTTGATTTTTTTTTATATTTATAATTATTACTATTTGAATTATTAACTTTTTATGTTTTGATGATTAACTAGAATTACCACCCGTCGCAATGCGACGGGGGCTTCATTAGTTATATATCATATTAGATGAAATGCAAATGTTCTTACATGATTGCGAGCCTGTGTGTAAAACATAGAAAAGAATAACTAATTCGATTTCTAACGCGCGCGTTGCGACAGACCCATAAAACAGGAAAAATAGACGTGCTGCGATGGGCATGTCAAACGGGAAAAGTAGATGAAAAAACGTTGAACCCCACACACTCGTTGCGGCGTGTTAACTCGGGGAATTTAGAACGAAACGTTAAACGAAAAATCTGCTAAAGATAAAAAGTATAAGGGATCAAAGTTGAACGTAAAAAAATATTGGGGCTAAACTGCAAAAGATGAAAAGCTTTGAGTTAAAAGCCAAAAAAATCAAAGGGGATAAATTGCAAAAGATGTAAACTTTTGAATTAAAAGGGAAAAATCAAATTAATCAAAGGGGTTAATTAACAAAGATTGAAACTTTTGACTTAAATTGCCAATTTTTTTTTTTGAAAAACTCCCAAAACCAAGGTTACAACAACCTTAAGCATAAACGTGTTGCTTATTGGTAGTATTATAAATATAATGTTGATGTTCTCATCTCTTTTTTTTATATTTCTATTATTTATAAATTTTAAATTGTATTGTCATAATGTTTTTGAGACCGATCTTATAAACGTATTATCAGCTTTGATTTGTTTTCTAATATTGGTCCTAAGTCCTTGTGTAGTCGGGCTTTACGAGCGCCATACACCAACCATAGTGCTCACTATGAGGTGAAAAATTTGATTCTTACGATGTGTATAACGACACCAAATAAGAAAGATATCTCTCTCACATGTATATATACATACATATATAGGGAGAGGATCATGAGAAAACTACATATAAATGAAAAAACTAAAAAAGCCTAAAAAACATGCCAAATTTTTTTACAATTTTTTTATAAAAATTCGCTACTTTTTATGTAGTAAAAACCTGTCCTGCACATGTGCATTATATGTATATGTTGCACATGTGCATTATATGCTTAAATATAGCATTTGACTTTAGTTTAGCTTTTAGGGTTAGGGGTGTTCATGAGTCGAACCGAACCGAACAAAGGTATGCTCGTGCTCAGTTCGGTTTGAACCCGAGCCGCTCGGTTCGGTTCGGATTTAGGAAATCGAGCGGAAACCTTATGCTCGTGCTCGGTTCGGTTTAGAACCGAGCCGCTTGGTTCGGTTCGCTTTTGCTCAGTTTTATTTAGCATTCCTACACCATTCATTCCCAAAATTCACCAATTATTGTCTCAACCACTAACTATTTTAACAAATAAAACGAAAATCCAATAAACACAATTATGTACATTTTTTTAAAAATATTAAATCTAAATAAATCCGTCGAAACCTATTAAAAAATATATAATAATAAAATAAATTGATCGAAACCGAATAGAAACGAACGTCCCAAATAACTCAATATGTTTGTTTTATTAATAAGACTGTCGTTTTTTTAAACCGAGAACTTTGTAATAACAGTAATAATTTCCGAATTTTTTGAACAACTTTCGACGACCGAGATGAGCGACGAGCGAGCGTACCTATGCTCGTGCTCGGTTTGTTTTTAAACTGAATCGAGCTGCTCGGCTCGGTTTTAACCGAGCAAGGAATCGAACGAGAAAATTTCCGAATTTTTTCGAACAATCTTCGAGCAGCCGAGCAGTTTAGACAGCCCTATTTAAGATTAGGTTTTTGGAGGTTTAGGATTGAGATTAGGTTTTTGGGTATGTGGGGGGTTAGTTTGGGGGGGTAGGGGGGAGTTTAGGTTTTTTTGGGGTTTATGTTTACAATTTAGTCTTAGGTTTTTTGGGGGATAGGGCTTGGGGTTAGGCTTTTTGTGGGATGGTGGGTTTAGGTTTTTGGGTGGTGGGATGGGGGAGGTTTTTGGAGGGTGTCAGTAGGGGGTGGGTGTAACAACTCCGAAATTTCGTTGTTATCTTTTTTCTTTTATTATCGTGGTATCTATCTTTTGTAAATCTCGAGATTCGAATTATAAGAAAGTTGTTAATTAAATTATGATGAATTACGGTCATATCGCATCTAATCGCTTATTACAACGCATCGCTAATCTAATCGCAATTACAACTAAATACGCTATTATACGAGCCGAGTGTGTTATTGTTTAATAAACACTTGTGCCATCGCACCACTTATCTCATCGTATCGCAGAACGCAGTTAATTATGTGGTTTTATGTTAATTATGTGTTATGTGTGTTTATGGCTATGATTACACTCGCCATCGCATCGCTTAATCGCTAAATGTTACTTTATAACTCGATTACATCGCTGAACAATCGATAAACGAACGAAAATCAAAGAAATTCTGAGTTATTGGACAACTGAACTTGACTGGCCAACACAAAACCTCCATTTTTTCCCCCAAGTACGCTCGAACTTGCCTTGATTCTTCACAGAACCAGCAAGTTCGGCCGAACTTGACTTAAATCCTTTGAAAAAAAAACTCACAAGTTCGGCCGAACTTGACTCCCACCAGCCCACTTTTCTCACTTTCCTATAAATACTCAGCTCCATTCTCTCATTTGAACTTGCTGAAAGTTTGCTCAGAGCTCTCCTAACCCGAAACCTTCATTTCCTAAGTAAGAATCAACCCGTTTTCAACATACAACAATGTTTACAACGATTTCTACACAAGGTTTTACCTTCGATTTCATCAAAACACATTCGTTTATGAAAATCTTCATCTTTTTCTATAAAACTTCTATTTTCAACTTAGATCCACACTAAACGAGCTCGTTTGGGCTTAGCCTTGGCTTCCCGAACACGAAATCCTGATGATTTCGGCTCACCAAGCGTTAGATCTATGGAAAACCTTTTAAAGACTTGATTTTCACACAAAAATACGGACTTTTGGTGTATGTTTCGTTCATTTTGATGTGGAACGAAGCATTTATCATTCAAGATCCCAGATCTGGAAGCACAAGGATGTTTATGTTGGTTTACACAAGCCAGACTAACCCAAACGAACCCCGAGTTCGCTCGGATTAGCCCACGCTTTTGTAAAACGGCTAAAACCGCTCTAAAAGACCTCTCCGACCTAAGTTTTGCTCAATATCACAGGGTTGGAGGGATGGACATTTGATTTACTCAGCAAACGACGCGAAAACGCAAGATTTTGGACCCGAAAACAGCAAGTTCTCTCGAGATTTACTGCTTTTTATACAGCTCAACAGTCAAGTTCTCTCGAACTTGCACCCTCTAGGTCAAGTTCGGCCGAACTTGAGTCAAAAATCTTCAAAAGAACACCTCAAGTTCGCTCGAACTTGTCAAGTTTCTCAGGAAACTTCACAAGTTCGGCCGAACTTGCATATTCTGTTAACACCTTAAACAAGTTCGCCCGAACTTGTCTCAAAACACAACAATTCCTCACAGTTCGCTCGAACTTGTATGGAAACATACAAGTTCGCCCGAACTTGTCCTCTGCCCATTCCAATCTTAACCGTTTCAGCATTTCGGAGACTGATGCACTTCCGTTCGCATATGCAGGCTGATCCGACACTCCTCTTCACCTCTCGACAGTCGTCTACTCTCTTCTAAACGCATCGACGGTGAGTATACTTGAACCCTTTTACGCTTAAACACACTTTTGGGTGTCACATATGTTCCTATATTCAAATCACATCACACAAATCTCAATGCTTGTTCGCAACCCGCTGTTACGTGATTATACGTGAAATCTGTTGAATTGTATGTATTGCTTGATTGCTTGTACGCCATCTTTAACATGATAGTATACTAGAGGTTGACCCGCCACCCGGAGGCCCGGGGTTGTTAAGGCTCGAATTTTTATTTTCTCATTTATTTTTCTCTTTTAGGATGTGAACGCCTGTTCGCATGCCTCGATCAATCGCGGTTTGTTGGTTTGCATGAATCTAAGTAGTTACATCATTCACAACTATTATGTATGTCATGCGGTGTATGCTAAACGCTTTTATATCTATTATGTATCTAAAACTCGTATGCTCATCTTTACTTAATTGTATTGACATTTTATTTTAACATATGTGGCAGGTTGAGGATTAGCTACGGATGCCTGGTTTAGGTTTCTTTTATCTTTAGAAATCATGTAATAAATCTAGGGAAGATCGGATCAGATTTTATGTTTACGGGTTTTGTTTGATATGTAATGGTTGTTCTAAGATTGTATGAGTTTAATAGTGTGGGAATTAAATATTGATTATTGTCTTTGAATTAATCATTATGGAATCTCTTGATCAATCTGATTTGCCTAGTGCCACTACCTTGATGTTTCCGCCATCGGTTGGGGTGAGGCAGATTGGTATCAGAGCCATAACTATAGGGAAAATTAGGTAGAATTGCCATGTTTTCCCTTAGACTGTAGTTAGGATAACAAATCAGACTATTACGCATCGATTAACGCTGAAAACGAATACAAACTGCAAGTCCGCCCGAACTTGGGGTGATAAGTTCACTCGAAATTGATCAAGTTCGCCCGAACTTGATCAAGTTCGCCCGGACTTGACCAAGTTCACTCGAACTTGCCTGTGCCTCAACACTCAAACAAGTTCACCAGGATTAGTCAAGTCCGCTAGAACTTGACATCAGATTGATGCCAAGTTCGCCCGAACTTGACCAGAATCTTCGGCACGAACTTCTAAACATGGCTTTTCCTAAAGCAACCACAACACACGCTGAAGAACGCTCGTATCTCACAAACGAGTGACTGTGTCGGGATTAGGTGTGAAAACCAAGAACTCCCGATAAGATCATTCACTTCGCGCATCCTCTCGCACGAGATACCTTCGTTGAGTTAGGAGTGATATCCAAACCTCGCGAAAATCTCCATCTCTACCTAGTGGAACTCCCGATTTGATCCGTGAGTATAACCACAAATGGGAATGAAGTTGTTAAGTTAGGGGTGAAACCCGCATCTTAATAACTAGTTCCGCTCCTCGATTTTCAATCTCACCAAAGTCTCGATTATTTCGACGACTCGGAACACGACGTAAATTGAAGGATAAATGTCGTTAACCGTTGTACGGAGAGAGCATTTGTCTATTAGGCCAAATCGTGTGTCCGAACTCAGAGAATTTTCGAATCACTTTGGGTAGCAACGTCTCAAAACCCAGGATGATCCCAATTGATTTAAGCCTATTATCGTCGATTTTACGCATCATCGAGTTTAATTATTATTTATGTGTTTAAATTTTGAGAATTTTCTCTTTATTCGGTTTCTCGCTTAATCGATTTCTTGATGTATCGCTTTTACGCTCCATCGCTATATGCATAACTCGCACAACTCTCGTAATCTAAAACGCTAATTAATTCACCAACACAACTAATCGCTTAACTCGCTTACGCCTATGAGGGCATGTGTGCCTGATGCGCGGTATTGCTCGCTTATCTCGCTTACATATCGCTTTTATCTCGCTATTATATCGCATCTCGAACGCGCTACGCTTTACTTATAAGAAGATGAATACGTGCAAAGTATATGCCTACGTGAATTATGTGCTTACGTGCTTATGTGTTATGTGCTTATGTGCCCACGTGTTTGCCTGCCTACGTGTTTACTTGTCTACGTGTTTATGTGATTTTGTGTCTTGTATGAATAATAATAATAATAATAATAATAATAATAATAATAATAATAATAATAATAATAATAATAATAAATACTTTAAACATAAACCTATTATAATCGAATCTCATCCAATCGTATCCTTCAATGTAGATGTCTTCAATGGGATCGCACACCAGAAGGAATCTTCAGTGCAGCCAAGCTGACAAGCGCATCGCATCACTGGTGGCCAAAGAAATGGCCAAAGTGATCCCCATATAGTCAGCGAAATCCAAGCCGCCAACAGCAACACTTCTGTGGACTCGAAAGTCGATCCGCCCAAATCATCATTCAGTTTCAAGCAGTTCAAGGCTTGTGGACCCCTCACTTTCTCAGGCACCGAAGGACCCAGTGCTATGTTTCACTGGTTCGATGCTATTGAGGTCACACTCCGTCAGAGTGGGTACCCCGAACCCCTTCGCACTACTAACGCTACCGGCGTCTTCCAGTCCAGGGCTCTCGACTCGTGGACTGCGGAGCGTAATAGGAGGGGAAACGACGAAGCCTACGGACTCACCTGGGAGGAACTTAAGGAGATAATGATCAAAGAGTTCTACTCACCTCATGAAATCCAGAAGTTGGAAAACTAATTCTGGGGAATCAAGCAAGATGGTCTCGACAATGCTGGTTTAACGGCTCGATTCAAACAGTTGAGCATTATCTGTCCCGGTCAAGTGGACACGACCGAGAAAGCAATCAAGAAATACATCAACGCTCTGCCCGATTGTGTCGCTGACTTTGTTCAAGCAGGCCGCACTACTACTATCGAGGAGACCTACCAGCTAGCCGCAGAGATCAACGACAAAAGGGTTCAGTCTGGTTACTTTAAGAACCACGGCAAGGTCGCTAACCAGGCCATCACCGAATCAGCAGCTCCATCTGATCAGCCCCGAGAGGCAAAGAACAGTCGCCGAGGTCGCAAGCGAGAAAACCCGAGCAAGAACTTTGCTCTTACTGCTCCAGCAAACCTTCAGCCGCTCCAATCTACAGCACCAAACGCACCGCCGGCAAAGCGTCCGTATACTGGCCCGCATCCTTTGTGCTCAAAATGCACCTATCATCATACAGTTGGAGGCAACTGTCGCTTCTGCACCAACTGCAACATCTACGGCCACTTTACTGTCAGTTGTCGATCAGGCCCTCGTCAGCCTGCTCCTCAAGCCCCAGCAGCACCAGCTTTACCAGCTCCTCCCCAGGCCAATCAGCAGTTAGCTCCAAGGGCACGTGCCTGTTACACGTGCGGTGATCCGAATCATTTCAGTAACGTCTGCCCAAACAAACCTGTGAAGCAGGAACAACAGCAGCAGCAGCAGCCACAGCCACCACAGCCTCAGCAGCAGCAACAACAGGCTACACATGGACGAGCCTTTAATCTCAACCATCGCCAGGCCTAGAACGACAACAATGTTGTCAATGGTACGTTCCTTGTCAATGGTATTCATGCTTCATGTTTATTTGATACTGGTGCTGATAATTGTTTTGTATCGTTAGAATTCGAAAAGGTTTTAAAATGTAAACGCGCTAAACTCCCAAAGACTTTCGATGTGGAAGTAACCATTACCGTTAACTCCGTCCTACGTGGTTGTTCTCTCTATCTCAACAACCATGTCTTCTCGATCAATCTCATACCTATGCAGTTAGGAAGCTTCGATGTCATAGTTGGCATGGATTTTCTTCGTGAGAATCATGATGAAGTTGTTTGCTTCGATAAAATGATTCGCTTTCCTCTCCCTAACGGTGATCAACTCCATGTCTATGGTGAAGCTCCCTCAAAGAAGTTGATGCTTTTGTCATGTACTCGAGCACACAAATGTTTGCGAAAGCAATGTGTTGCTTTTCTAGCCCATATCGTGAACCCGGAGAAAGAAAAGAAGACTTTTAAAGACGTTCCGGTTGTTCATGAATTTCCCAAAGTCTTTCCCGACGATTTACCCGGTTTACCCCCTACTCGCGATGTTGAATTTCGTATCGATTTAGTTCCCGGTGCTACTCCCGTTGCTAAAGCTCCTTATCGTCTCGCACCATCCGAAATGCGCGAGCTATCAAGCCAACTTCAAGAGCTTCTTGATAAAGGTTTCATACGCCCGAGCACTTCGCCTTGGGGCGCACCCGTTCTTTTCGTGAAAAAGAAAGATGGGACGTTCTGAATGTGCATCGATTATCGTGAACTTAACAAACTCACGATAAAGAATGCTATCCTGTTCCTCGAATCGACGACTTATTTGATCAGCTTCAAGGTGCTACTTGCTTTTCTAAGATCGATCTTCGTTCCGGTTATCATCAGTTACGCGTATTAGAAGAAGATATTCGAAAACTGCCTTTCGTACCCGTTATGGCCATTTCGAATTCGTGGTCGTGCCTTTTGGTCTTACCAATGCACACGCGGTCTTCATGGATTTGATGAACTGTGTGTGTAAAGCGTTCATAGATCGTTTCATCATTGTGTTTATCGATGACATCCTTATCTATTCGAAGTCGAGAGACGAACACGCACGCCATCTCCGTTTAGTCTTCGAACTTCTCCAAGGCAATCTTCTTTATGCTAGGTTCTCAAAATGTGAATTTTGGCTCAAAGAAGTCCAATTTCTCGGCCACGTAGTTAATAGTCAAGGAATTCACGTCGACCCTGCAAAGATTGAAGCTGTCAAGAGTTGGATTACACCGAAGAATGCTTCCGAAATCCGTTCATTTCTTGGATTGGCGGGTTACTACCGTCGATTCATCGCCGACTTTTCGAAAATCATCGTTCCGCTTACCGCTTTAACTCATAAAGACAAACATTTTGTTTGGAATTCCAAGAAAGAGGAAGCTTTTCAAACTCTCAAGCGTATGCTATGCAACGCTTCCGTACTCGCTCTTCCCGACGGAAACGACGATTTTGTTGTTTACTGCGATGCCTCTAATATTGGTCTCGGTTGTGTTCTCATTCAATGGGACAAGGTTATCGCATATGCGTCTCGAAAACTCAAGATCATGAGAAGAACTACATCACCCACGATCTCGAACTCGGTGCAGTTGTTTTTGCATTGAAGATATGGCGACACTACCTTTACGGTACCAAGTGTACGGTCTTCACCAACCATACGAGCTTACAACATATTTTCAATCAAAAGGAACTGAATATGCTCCAACACAGATGGGTTGAACTTCTCAACGATTACGATTGTGAGATACGCTATCATCCTGGTAAAGCAAACGTCGTCGCCGATGCTCTAAGTCGACGAAGCTATGTATATAGTGTTCGTGACTCTCAAGCTTTGAATGATCTCGAAATCATGATCCGCTAACGAGAATACTTTGGAGGAAGAAATGAAATGTGATGTCGAAACTCTTCTCGCCGTTAAACCCAATGGTATCTATTTATCTCGATAGCATATGGATTCCCAGCCGTGATAACCTTCGTGAGCTGCTAATGACCGAAGCTCATAAATCTCGATACTCCATTCATCCTGGAGCCGACAAAATGTACCAGGACCTTCGTCCCAAGTACTGGTGGCCGGGCATGAAAAAGGATATCGCCGTATACATCTCAAAGTGCTTAACCTGCTCGAAGGTTAAAGCCGAGCATCAAAGACCCTCTGGCTTACTCGAACAACCCGAAATCCCGATGTGGAAGTGGGAGAGTATAGCTATGGATTTCATTACGAAACTCCCTCGCACATCCTCTGGTCACGATAGCATTTGGGTTATCGTTAATCGTCTTACCAAATCTGCGCACTTTATTGCTATACGAGAAAACTTTAAGGTCGAACGATTAGCCCGGATCTATACCGACGAAGTCATTTGTCGACACGGGACGCCTCGTGACATCATATCTGACCGTGACAGTCGCTTTACCTCACGTCTCTGGGAGACTTTTCAATCCGCCCTCAGTACTACTCTCAATCTCAGTACCGTTTTCCACCCTCAAACCGACGGTCAGACTGAGGGCACGATCCGCACCCTCGAAGACATGCTTAGTGCGTGCATCATAGATTTTGGTGGTAATTGGGATACGCATTTACCTTTAATTGAATTCTCATACAATAATAGTTATCACACAAGCATTCAAATGGCTCCTTTTGAGGCGCTGTATGGAAGAAAATGTCGATCGCCTATTGCATGGCACGAGATCGGAGAAGCACAAATCACCGGTCCCAGGCTGATTTGAGAAACGACAGAAAAGATCCTCCAGATCAGGGACAATCTCTTGAAAACTCGGAGTCGTCAAAAGAGTTATGCCGATAAACGCCGCAAGCCCCTACAGTTCGAAGTGGGAGATCATGTTCTACTAAAGGTTGCACCTTGGAAGGGAGTGATCCGCTTCGGGAAGAAGGGAAAGCTAGCGCCCGATATGTTGGACCCTTTAAGATTCTGGAAAGGATCGGTAAAGTAGCCTATCGTCTCGAACTACCGGCGGAACTTAATAACGTCCACCCGACTTTCCACGTGTCTAACCTCAAGAAATGCCTAGCTGAAGAAAATCTCCATGTCCCCCTCGAGGACTTGCAAATAAACGAGACTCTCCATTTTGTGGAAAAGCCTGTCGAAATCATGGACCGAGAAACCAAGAAACTACGGCGCTCTCGCATCCCTATCGTGAAAGTCCGATGAGAAGGCAAACACGGCGTAGAGTTCACTTGGGAATTGGAAAGTGACATGAAGACTAAGTGTCCACATCTCTTTGTTACGGCCGCTACTTAAATTTCGAGACGAAATTTCTTAAAGTAGGGGAGACTGTAACAACTCCGAAATTTTGTTGTTCTCTTTTTCTTTTATTATCGTGGTATCTATCTTTTGTAAATCTCGAGATTCGAATTATAAGAAAGTTATGTTAATTAAATTATGATGAATTACGGTCATATCGCATCTAACCGCTTATTAAACGCATCGCTATTCTAATCGCAATTACAACTAAATTACGCTATTATACGAGCCGAGTGTGTTATTGTTTAATAAACACTTGTGCCATCGCACCGCTTATCTCATCGCATCGCAAAAAGCAGTTAATTATGTGGTTTTATGTTAATTATGTGTTATGTGTGTTTATGGCTATGATTACATGCGCCATCGCATCGCTTAATCGCTAAATGTTACTTTATAACTCGATTACATCACTGAACAATCGATAAACGAACGAAAATCGAAGAAATTCTAAGTTTTTGGACAAGTTCGCTCGAACTTGGGTGACCCCAAGTTCGGCCGAACTTGACTGGCCAACACAAAACCTCCATTTTTCCCCCAAGTCTGCTCGAACTTGCCTTGATTCTTCATAGAGTCAGCAAGTTCGTTCGAACTTGACTTAAATCCTTTGAAAAAAAACTCACAAGTTCGCGCGAACTTGTATGAGTCCATACAAGTTCGGCCGAACTTGACTCCCACCAGCCCACTTTTCTCACTTTCCTATAAATACTCAGCTCCATTATCTCATTTGAACTTGCTGAAAGTTTGCTCAGAGCTCTACTAACCTGAAACCTTCATTTCCTAAGTAAGAATCAACCCGTTTTCAACATACAACAATGTTTACAACGATTTCAACACAAGGTTTTACCTTCGATTTCATCAAAACCCATTCTTTTATGAAAATCTTCATCTTTTTCTATAAAACTTCTATTTTCAACTTATATCCGCACTAAACGAGCTCGTTTGGGCTTAGCCTTGGCTTCCCGAACACGAAATCCTAATGATTTCGGCTCACCAAGCGTTAGATTTATGGAAAACCTTTTAAAGACTTGATTTTCACACAAAAATACGGACTTTTGGTGTATGTTTCGTTCATTTTGATGTGGAACGAAGCATTTATCATTCAAGATCCCAGATCTGGAAGCACAAGGACGTTTATGTTGGTTTACACAAGCCGGACTAACCCAAACGAACCCCGAGTTCACTCGGATTAGCCCAGGCTTTTGTAAAACCTCTAAAACCGCTCTAAAAGACCTCTCTGACCTAAGTTTTGCTCAGTAGCACAGGGTTGGAGGGATGGACATTTGATTTACTCAGCAAACGACACGAAAACGCAAGATTTTGGACCCGAAAACATCAAGTTCGCTCGAGATTTACTGCTTTTTATACAGCTCAACAGTCAAGTTTTCTCGAACTTGCACCCTCTAGGTCAAGTTCGGCCGAACTTGAGTCAAAAATCTTCAACAGAACACCCAAGTTTGCTCGAACTTGTCAAGTTTCTCAGGAAACTTCACAAGTTCGGCCGAACTTGCATATTCTGTTAACACCTTACACAAGTTCGCCCCAACTTGTCAAGTTTCTTGAGAAACTTAACAAGTTCACCCGAACTTGTCTCAAAACACAACAATTCCTCACAAGTTCGCTCGAACTTATATGGAAACATACAAGTTCGCCCGAACTTGTCCTCTGCCCATTCCAAACTTAACCGTTTCAGCATTTCGGAGACTGATGCACTTCCGTTCGCATATGCAGGCTGATCCGACACTCCTCTTCACCTCTCGACAGTCGTCTACTCTCTTCTAAACGCACCGACTGTGAGTATACTTGAACCCTTTTACGCTTAAACACACTTTTGGGTGTCACATATGTTCCTATATTCAAATCACATCACACAAATCTCAATGCTTGTTCGCAACCCGCTGTTACGTGATTATACGTGAAATCTGTTGAATTGTATGTATTGCTTGATTGCTTGTACGCCATCTTTAACATGATAGTATACTAGAGGTTGACCCGCCACCCGGAGGCCCGGGGTTATTAAGGCTCACATTTTGTTTTTTTCATTTATTTTTCTCTTTTAGGATGTGAACGCTTGTTCGCATGCCTCGATCAATCGCGATTTGTTGGTTTGCATGAATCTAAGTAGTTACATCATTCACAACTATTACGTATGTTATGTGGTGTATGCTAAACGCTTTTATATCTATTATGTATGCAAAACTCATATGCGCACCTTTACCTAATTGTATTGACGTTTTATTTTAACATATGTGGCAGGTTGAGGATTAGCTACGGATGCCTAGTTTAGGTTTCTTTTATCTTTAGAAATCATGTAATAAATCTAGGGAAGATCGGATCAGATTTTGTGTTTAAGATTGTTTGATATGTAATGGTTGTTTTAAGATTGTATGAGTTTAATAGTATGGGATATTAAATATTAATTATTGTCTTTGAATTAATCGTTATGGAATCTCTTGATCAATCTGATTCGCCTGGTGCCACTACCCTGATGTTTCCGCCATAGGTTAGGGTGTGATAGTGGGTTAGGTGGTTTAGGCTCTTCCGTATTATTGCACATGTGCAGTACAACTTTTTCTTTTTTGAAAAAAAGTTTTTTTTTATATTATTTATAGTGATTTTTAATAAACAATATTTACAAAATAAAAAATTTTGGTGTGTTTTTTAGGCTTTTTGGTTAGTTTTTTTGTTTTCTCATTTAAAGTTGTTTTTTCATGATCCATCCCTATATATATAACCCCATATCTACATAACCTCTCACTACACACTTAAGTTATACAACCTCTTATCACCCCTCCCCCCCCTTTTTATACATTTAGACTAGAACGGTTATGACTACACATCACAAAGGAGTAAAAACACGAACTTTAACATACATCCATCCCTTAATTGACACTCATCCAACACTCGAAACCATATACTAAATCTCATGGTTGGTTGATAATTCTCTAATTGACAATCCAAAGAGGTGACATGCTTTCGGGGTGTGTGGTTAAGTTTAGTTATGTTGGGTTAGTTGGCTAAACCGAAACTGAAATGTCAGGTTTTTGAAAACCGTTCAATTTTGGTTTTTCTTTTTTCAGTTTTAGCAACGGTTCGATTTTTGGACCAAAATTACGTGGTATTTATATAATATAAATTAGTAACTTTTTTAAGCATATGGTATTGTACCATATGCTTTGGGAGGATTTAAAAAAAAGTTGGAATTTTATTTTTAACCCACATCTTTGAATTTCTTACAATTATAACTTCACTAAATTGAATCTTTTTTTACTTTTAAGCCAAAACTTTTCTACTTTTACAATTTAACCTCAATTTTTTTATATATAATTTTGGTGTCCTATCTTTCGCAAATTTTCGTTTTACGTTTCGAACTAAATTTCGCGAGTTACCACGGAGCAACGTGTGTGTGGTTCAACGTTTTTTACGTTCCGTTTCATAATTTTGCGAGGTAATACGGCGCAACGTCCATGTGTAATTCAATATTTTACGTCTATTGTTTTTCATTTCATACGTTCGTCGCAATGCGTGAGTCATTGATCGACTTTGTTAGTTTTTATATGTTCTATTTTTCGGTTTCTTGCAATTATAACCTCACAAAAATGATTGTTTTTTTACTTTTAACCCAAAACTTTTTATCTTTTGTAATATAACTCACAACTTTTTTTTACTTTAAACCTTGGTCCCCCTATACTTTTCATCCTTCCCAAATTTTCGTTTACATTTCGTACTAAATTTTTCGAGTTAACACAGCGCAACGTGCGTGTGCGATTGAACATTTTTACGTTTCGTTTATAGCTTTGCGAACGGCACAACGTCCATGTGTTGTTCAATGTTTTTACGTCTATTTTTTCTCATCTGACAAGTTTGTCGCAACGCATGAGTCCTAGATCGACTTAGTTATATTTTTAAATGTTCTACATTTCGGTCTATTTCTTTACTTTAACACGCTACAACTTCAACGTTGGTGGTTGTTGACGACCGTGTAGGATTGGTGCTATTTGACATGCTTTTACGCCCCCGCCGCAACGCGGGGTGCTTATTTCTACCTAGACCTTATTGGCCAGTAATAATCCCATCTCATAATATTCCCCCCACCAGTCCCACCTTTCACCTATTTTTCCTACAATGGTCCCCCGTTAAAAAAATTAACGGAGTTAATCTTTTTTCCAAATTACAAACATATTTTTTGGGCTTTTGATTAGAACGACGATACGAGTCCATTGATGTAAAATTATCCTCGAAACGGTGCTCCAAACGATGAAAAAGGCGCTTCAATTCGGTGTTTAAATTTCCAATTAACCAAAACAAGTCACTTGGAGCACCATTTCAAAGTAAGTTTTACATCAATGGACTCGTATTATCGTTCTGATCAAAAGCCCTAAAAATCTATTTGTAATTTAGAAAAAAGCTTAACTTCGTTAAGGTTTTTTAACGGAGGACCATTGTAGGAAAAATATGTGAAAGGTGGGACTGGTGGGGGGAATATTCTAAGGTGTGATTATTAATGACCAATAAGGTCTATGTGAGATTATTATAGGCCAATTCCCCAAAAATAAAAAGTATAATCCAGATGGGGAAGGTTCATTGGGGAACACTAAAAAAGTGGGGAACAGTGGGGAACCGACTCAAACGAACTCTGATTTGACTCATTCAAGCGGCGTTGGAACCGGCTCGTCGAACCCTAAGTAGGATCTCTTAACCCTAAACCCTAAATCCTAACCCCTAAACCCTAAAGCTAAAAATAAGGCTAAAACCTAAGCTAAATTGTAAAATCTAAGCTATAAACCCTAAAAGCTAAACCCTAAAGGCTAAACCTTAAAGCTAAACCCTAAACCTAAAGCTAAACCATAAATACTAATTATTAACCCTAAAACTAAACCCTAAAGTTAAACCCTAATATATTTAGAGTTTATGGGTTAGGATTTAGGGTTAAGAGATCCTAGTTAAGGTTCAACTAGCCAGTTCCAACGCCGCTGGAATGAGTCCAATCAAAGTTCGTTTGAGTCGGTTCCCACTATTCCCCAGTTTTTTAGTGTTCCCATTAAAACTCACACTAATTCAGATTTAAATAAGTTTTCCCCCAATTATATTCATTTGAAACTCCCCTCCCTCCCTTAACAAGCAACCAGAGATGGAGTTGAAGGTCTCCGACGTGAATCAATGGAAGGTAGCTTTATCAGCGTACGATAGCAGAATCCAGTCCCTTAACAAACCAGATCTCGCATCTCTAGATCACTTCTATACCAAAGAACTCCCATCCATCATCCACAAACGAAACCCTAACCCCTATATCACCACTCCAGAGCTCTCAAAACTCATGAAATGGAAGCTCACTCGCGGAAAATGGAGGTTAGTTACTTAAATTCATTGATTGTGTGCTTGAATTTGTTGATTTTGTGTTTGAAGTTGTTGATTGTAGACCTAGGTTGCTGGATTTTGTATCGGCTATAGACGAGGAGACTGTGAAAGCAGCTTCTGAGAAGGCGTTTAAAGCGTTACCGGAGGTTTCGAAAGCGGTTTCAGAGCTGACGGTGTTGAAAGGCGTTGGTCCGGCAACTGCGTCTGCTGTTTTGGCTGCTTATGCACCGGATGTTGCTCCTTTTATGTCTGATGAGGTACGGATTATTAATTAGTTACAACTTTAATGAAAAAGCTTGAAATGAACAACTTGATTACTGTTCTTTGTATGAAGGCAATGGTGGCAGCTCTTGGCAACTCTAAAGACTATACTTTGAAACAATACTTGTTTGTTGACAAGCTTCAGGAGAAAGCAAAGGTTAGTTTTCGATTTATCTGAATCTTTTTCATGTTCCTGTCATGGATGATTAGTTGCATAGCATAGTTTCATTCCAAGCATTTAAATCTTGCTCTTCAACCATCATGAAAATCTACAAGTCGAAGCCCAATTTCCTAGCAAAGGCGAGGCAATTGCGCTTTAATTCTCTGGGTGATGGTTCTTGCGCATCTTCCAGCGAGATTCCTAGATTCTGTACAGTTTCCGGCCAAATTCTCTAAATTTTGGCAAGATTCCAGCTAAATTTACACTTTTATCTAACGAAAACTATTTTTCTACACTAATATACTAGCGTTTAATAACTTTCGGTACTAAATAGACGATATTAAGTGTTATATAATAGCTTTAGTTTTATTTTATTTGAAGAATAGTATTAATTTTCTATTATATAAAAATATTTTTAAGTTCTTTTTTGTTGTGCGCTTTTTTTTTCTCAGGCCCGCTTTTTCTTTTTTTTTTTTTGCGCCTAGGCCCCAGGCGAGACCTATGCGCCTGGAGTTTGCCTAACGCCTTTAATGACTATGGGAAATAGTAGACTAAAGTGATTAAGGGGGTATTTGAATTTGCATTTTGAGAGTCACTGTGTGATATTGGATAATCTAAATATGATAGTTTTATGCAACCGTGATGATGAGGAAATACTGTTTGGATGTGCTTTTGTTGTTTTAATTTGTATTAATCATTCTCAAATTTGGTTACAAGATTGTAGATTTTATTGCAACTTGTATTACTTGACCCCTAAACAGTTGGCTAATCAGAAGCAGACTCTGTCTATCGGAACATAAAAAAACTGAAAATAAAAACACCCTTTCAGCTGTTCATGTATCATTAATCTTTTTTAAAGAAAACACGACAGTGTAGCTTAATATATTCATCGACTTTCTTAAGTTCACTACTAGTATTCCCCTACTGTCAGAACTTGTATAATATCATATATACCCAAAAAATAATCCTAATACAAAATAAGAAATCGTGGGAGGCAGGGTGAGCTGGCTGGCTTTGGTTGGCTGGTCCCCTCCACATGGCTGGCTAAGCCACGCCACACCAAGCCCCATCCACACCCCATTTTTTTGGGGTGGCCTGGTGGAGCCCACCTTTGCCACGTGTCGTGCAAAGCCCCCAACCCAAGCCCCCCCACACCCCGCAGTCTTAGAGTTTAACGTGTAAGGAAAAGAAGAAGAGTGTAACAGTCGTTTCATAAATTGTATTTGATGAAATGAGTAAGTATAAAAATTTGAAGTTTTTTTATACCGGTATATTTGATTATTTTTTCGGTCAGAAAATACGATGTTATTACAAGTTTTTAGGAGTATATATGAACCGTAATATTGTTCATAATCACATTTGGCAATATCATTTTTTACTGTGTTTCTTGCCTCATCCTCTTGTATAGGAATTAAGTGCAAAAGGGGATGTGTTCACACCTTCAGATGTAGAAAGAGCTTTATGGAGTTCTGCCATTGGAGCCAAGGTTGTAGAATCATCAAACACTGATACTAAATCCAGCAGAAAGAAGAAGCGGTGATGATTATTATGGAAATCTAACAACTCGTATTGTAAGATTATTGGTAGTTTAACCTTTGATTAATGTACTAGTTAGATCGAACATTATATATGTTTTGATCATCTGGAAGGATTTTTTCATGTTCTAGTTTGTATGAGAAACGTTATTTATGTGTGGTTTATGTTCTCATTCTTGATGATTCTAAGTTCAAATTGTGAGCCAAACCTTTAGTAATAGGTTTTGTTTGGTCTATATGACCCAAAATCCAAACAAATATACCTTTGAAAGTTTTTAGCCGAGAGCCCTACCAAACCCGCATTGAGCTTATTTGACCTTCAAAAATTTTGGCATGGGTTGGGTTATCCTCCCCTAACTTGTAGGAGTTGTCATATGAATTGATATATACCAAAAAATAAAATTTCTTTTTTTTTAAGACAACTTTAGTAATCAGAGAAAAGTTCTATGTAAAGCACTATGTACTTTTCCTAATTCCCTATAGTTATGGCTCTGATACCAATCTGGTACCAGAGTATGGTCAAGAATTGTGCTTAACTATAAACTAGGTAAAAAGTAGGGTAATTCTACCTAATTCCCCTATAGTTATGGCTCTGATACCAATCTGTCACACCCCAACCGATGGCGAAAACATCGGGATGAGACAAACAAATCGTTTAAAAGCATCATAACACTATTTGTGACAATATGTTTAAATCAAATTTCATTAATGACAAAAGATTCAAATACAAAGTTTCAAATAAACGAACAAGTATAACAAATATTGAATGTGTGTTTCTAAAGCTTGTCCTAGCTTGATTTCTTCATATCATCATGTCTATCAACTTGAAACATATATTAAAATATGATCAACAAAAATGTTGAGCGAGTATACAAGTTTGATACATAGCATAATAGAATAACAAGTTTAAAAGCTCAAATCCACCATGAAATAAATGATACACGTTTCTAAATATGCTGAAACGATGTCACTGTATGATAAGTTCTTGATTGATTATGTTATGGTAATGGACCAAAAGTCGTAATCCCGAAAAATTGGCGACGGTAGATATGGAAAGTTGACAGCTTGGTAAAGGCTGGGTTCTCGCTGGGTTACGCTTTGGCGGGAAATTGGAATTTGCGTTCGAGTTGAAAATGAATATATGTATTAATGTTTCTTAATTAAAAACGGATGAGGGCTCTAGCCCGACTGGTTCTTGTGTGTTTCGCTAATTCCTGAACCGGGTTAGGTCGCTGGTTCGAGTCCCGGCTAACCCATTTTATTTTATTTTTCAGTTTTTTAGCTTTCAATTGTAACACAACCAGCCCTGTAGTTTAGTTACCTCAATATTAAGGTTATAGAATAAATAGTCCTTTTACTTGATAACTTAGTAGTTAATTAGGTTAATTCATTTAGTTAATTTAACTAACCTAAAAAAACTTAACTAAGTTAGTTAGAAAAAGATTAACTTTTAACTCAAAATTCTTATTTATTTAAGTTTTAATAGATTAAATGATTAATTAATTAAATAAAATTGATTAACCCAAATAATTATTGAGATAGCTAAGTTATTTACATAAAGGATAAATAAATAATTAAATAATTAGATAAGTATGTAATTAGATAAATATTGGATAAATAAATAAATATTAAATTTGATTAAATGATTAAATAAATATATAATTAAATGATTAAATAATTTAAATAAATAAACGCGAGAATACGGGGCGTTACATGATGATACAATTCTTTTCGACTTGAGAACCTTTCCTTAGAAAAAAACCCTCTCCTTTTAGCATACGTTTGATTAAAATCATATGTAGCATCCAAAGATGAGAAAATCAGGCCAACAACTGGTGTTATTGAAGAAGATACACTGGGTTTGAAAGTCTTTTCAACATAGGGGAACAAATGTTGTAAGCCAACAATTATATCTTTTACTCCAACATCTAAATACAATAGAAAAGAAAACATACTTACTCTACAAATTAAAACATGTGTATAATTACTCTCTATAGATATAAAAATAACGGTACATAAATTATTAAATAACAATTACACTACTGATGTAAAATTACTCTACTTATTTCAACAAACGTATCCCATTAAATTACTCTACCTATACTAAATAGTCAATAAGTGCATGGTATTAAAATAAAACTAGCCATAATTACTCTACTAATATAAATTTCTTTAGCCATAATTACTCTACTGATATGCATGATATTAGAAATAACTCTAGCCATAATTACTATAGTGATAAAAAAATAATGCTACATAAATTATTCTATATAATTACTCTACGTAAGATTACTGTACGTATATGAACGTAGGTATCCTCGTAAAAATTACTCTACTTATACTAAACAATCAAGATATGCATGATGTTAAAATTACCCTACCATCAAAAATTATTCTACAAAAAATCATTTACTGATGTAAAAAATAATCTAACTACACCAATTCGTACTATAAAAACAAACAAATCAAAGCGAAACGACAAAATCTACAAACCTTGCAAACTATAGTTCATCTGATCAGACGTTAATGATGAAACAGCGACGCGATCAATTGATTTTGGAATAACACTAATCGCCTACTAAACCCTAACCATAAAATCAAACTACAAAATTTGATTAAAACATGGAAGAATCAGGGTCGTCGATTGCAAAGAAAGAACGTACTGTCACACCCCAACCAATGGCGGAAACAATGGGTTAGTGGCATAGGCGACCAGATTGATTTCACGAGATGTTCCATAACAATCATTTAACATATCACAACCTGCTTAATATCCCATACTATTAAACGTAACATTTAAACAATTATTACAAAACGGAGATTTCTCATAAAACTCAACCAGGTTCGATATCCCCTAGATTTATTACACTTGGAAACTAAACAAAATAAAGGACAAACTAAACTACGCTAAGCATGCAACATCCAAACATCCATAGCTAAAATCCTCAACCTGTTACATACGTTAAAATACAAGTCAATACAATTAAGTAAAGGTGAGCATACGAGTTTTGTAATAACTAACATAATAAAGAAACCGTTCGCGAGATAACCTAACTACATATCGTCATACACCGAAACATTTCACACAGATTAACATAGGCTTATTTTCATGCTAACTACCGTGAGAAGGCTTGCGCGTCCATCCTAACTAGACCCCGTCGGGTGTAAGCCACACTATAGTACCATACTAGCTAAGGAAGCAAGTTAACGAAAATAAGTCCTAGTCACATGTTTCTAGTATCACGTATTGAGCATACACAATCAGATTATTCGCGTGTGATAAACAGTTTGATTTGTGATGCGATTTTAATATAGGAACGTATGTAACACCCAAAAGTGTGTTAAAGCGAAAACGGATCAAGTATACTCACTGTGGGTGCGTTTAGGTAAGAGTTCGGGATCTGAGAGAGTCGAGAAGAGCGCCGGATCAGCCTGCATACGCAAACGGAAGTGCATCAGTCTCCGAAAAGCTGAAACGGTTAAGTTTTGGTTGGGCATAGCCAAGTTCGGGCGAACTTGTGTGTAAACACACAGGTTGAGCGAACTTGTATGGTTTTGGTAAGACTAGAGCCAAGTTCGGTCGACTTATGAGTTTCCTTAGGAAACTTGTCAAGTTCGGCGAACTTGTAAGAATTTCTTACTGAGGGGACAAGTTCGGGCGAACTTGTGTAGTTTCCTAAGAAACTAGACAAGTTCGGTCGAACTTGTTAGAATTCTTGTAGAGAATAGCCTAAGTTCGGTCGAACTTGGCCCATATGGGTGTAAGTTCGGTCGAACTTGACCAGGGAAGTTGGTGATTCTTGAGCGAACTTGATGTTTTCGGGTCCAAAATCTTGCGTTTTCGCGTCGTTTGCTTAGGAAAATGAGTGTTCATCCCTCCAACCCTATGCTACTTAGCAAACTTAGGTTGGAGAGGTCTTTTAGAGTTGTTTTAGCCGTTTTACAAAAGCGTGGGCTAATCCGGGCGAACTCGGGATTCGTTCGGATTAGCCGGCTTGTGTAAACCAACATAAACGTCCTTGTGCTTCCAGATCTGGGATCTTGAATGATAGATGCTTCGTTTCATACCAGAAAATGAACAAAACATCATCAAAAGTCCGTATCTTGTGTAGAAATCAATGGTTTTCAAAGGTTTTTCTCATATCTATCACTTACAAGCCGAGATATTGCAGATCTCGTGTTTGGGAAGTCTCTATATCGCCAAACAAACTCGTATTGTGTACATCTAAGTTTAAAACAAAGTTTTTGAAGAAAAAGACGAAGATTTTCGTAAAAGAATAAGTTTTGATGAAAACGAAGGCTATATCTTGTGCCAAAAATCATTGTAAACCTTTGTAGATAGTTGATAAACGTTGTTGCAGTGAAATCGGGTTGATTCTTACTTAGAACGAAGGTTTCGGTTTTGAGAGCTCTGGGCGAACTTGCAGCAAGTTTAAATGAGATAACAGAGCTTGGTATTTATAGGAGAAGGCAAAATTAGAGCTGAGGAGACCAAGTTCGGTGGGCGAACTTGCTAGATTTTCAAGAGAAACCAGTCAAGTTCGGCCGAACTTGCTGATTCTGTGAGGAATCAGGCAAGTTCGAGCGAACTTGAGAGTAAAGGAGGAATTCTTTTTGGCCAGCCAAGTTCGGCCGAACTTGGGGTCACCCAAGTTCGAGCGAACTTGTCCAAATGTTGGGTTTTCTCTGTTTGTTTCGCGTTAAGAGTTCGTTTGATTATTCGGTTCGTATTAGTTAGTTATATTAAGCGTTATAATTGGTATAATAGTGCGATTTAGCGATTCGAGAGTGTGAGGGCGATGCGATAACGAGCGTAATCATAACCACAAATGAACATAACACATAAATAACATAAAACCATATAATTACCTGCGATTTGCATGCGATGAGATTAGCGATGCGATTTAATAAGCGAGTAGATGCGATAATAACGTACAACACCATAAGTAATCAACATAAACTTTATTATAAACCAATCTCGGAGTACAAAGGATAGATAAACGGAAACAAAATGAACAGATAACAATCGAATTTTGAGTTGTTACAGTCTCCCCTACTTTAGGGAATTTCGTCCCGAAATTCAAGTAGTAGCTGTAACAAATAGATGCGGGTACTTGGCCTTCATATCACTTTCCAATTCCCAAGTAAACTCGGCGTCGCGTTTGTCCTCCCATCAGACTTTCACGATAGGGATGCGAGAGCGTCGTAGCTTCTTAGTTTCTCGGTCCATGATTTCCACAGGCTTTTCCACGAAATGGAGAGTCTCATTGATTTGCAGATCTTCGAGAGAGACATGGAGATTCTCTTCGGCTAGGCATTTCTTGAGGTTAGACACGTGGAAAGTCGGATGTACGTTGTTAAGTTCCTCCGGTAATTCGAGACGATAGGCTGCTTTACCGATTCTTTCCAGAAATCTTAAAGGGTCCAACGTATCGAGGCGCTAGTTTTCCTTTCTTACCGAAGCGGACCACTCCCTTCCAAGGTGCAACCTTTAGGAGAACGTGATCTCCCACTTCGAACTATAGGGGCTTGCGGCGTTTATCGGCGTAACTCTTTTGGCAACTCCGAGCTTTCAAGAGATTGTCTCTGATCTGGAGGATTTTGTCTGTCGTTTCTTGAATTAGCTCGGGACCGGTGATTTGTGCTTCTCCGATCTCATGCCATGCAATAGGCGGTCGACATTTTCTTCCATACAGTGCCTTAAAAGGAGCCATTTAAATGCTGGTATGATAACTATTATTGTACGAGAATTCAAGTAAAGGAAAATGTGTATCCCAGTTACCACCGAAATCTATGATGCACGCACGAAGCATGTCTTCGAGGGTGCGAATCATGCGCTTAGTCTGACCGTCGGTCTAGGGTGAAAAGCGGTACTTAGATTAAGCGTAGTACCGAGAGCGGATTGAAAAGTCTCGGTCATAAATGATGTCACGAGGCGTCCCGTGTCGACATATAACTTCGTCGATATAGATTCGGGCTAACCGTTCGACCTTAAAGTCTTCTCGTATAGCAATAAAGTGTGCAGATTTGGTAAGACGATCAACGATAACCCAAATGCTATCGTGACCAGATGAAGTACGCGGGAGTTTAGTAACGAAGTCCATAGCTATACTCTCCCACTTCCACATCGGGATTTTGGGTTGTTCGAGTAAACCAGAGGGCCTTTGATGTTGGCTTTAACTTTCGAACAAGTTAAGCACTTGGAGACGTACAAGGCGATATCCTTTTTCATGCCCGGCCACCAATACTTAGGACGAAGGTCCTGGTACATCTTGTCGGCACCGGGGTGAATGGAATATCGAGATTTATGAGCTTCGGTCATTAGCAAATTACGGAGATTATCGCGACTGGGAATCCAAATACGATCGAGATAATAATAAATACCATCAGATTAGATACAAGCTAAGTTTCGGCACCACATTTCATTTCGTCTTGAAGGGTATTCTAGTTAAAGCAGTCGAATTGAGCGGCACGGATGAGGGTTTCAAGTTTAGCACAAGCTTGAGAGTCATGAATACCATATACATAGCTTCGTCGACTTAGAGCATCAGCGACGACGTTTGGTTTGCCGGGATGGTAGCGTATATCGCAATCGTAATCGTTGAGAAGTTCAACCCATCGGCGTTGGCGTATGTTTAGTTCTTTTTTATTAAAGATGTGTTGTAAGCTCTTATGGTCGGTGAAGACCGTACACTTAGTATCGTAAAGGTAGTGTCGCCATATCTTCAATGCAAAAACAACTGCACCGAGTTCGAGATCGTGGGTTGTGTAGTTCTTCTCGTGGATCTTGAGTTATCGAGACGCATACGCGATAACCTTGTCTCGTTGCATGAGAACACAACCAAGACCAAGATTAGAGGCATCACAGTAAACAACGAAATCGTCGTTTCTGTCGGGTAAAGCGAGGATAGGAGCGTTGCATAGCATACGCTTGAGAATTTGAAAAGCTTCCTCTTGCTTGGATTCCCAAACAAAAGGTTTGTCTTTATGCGTTAAAGCGGTAAGGGAACAGCGATTTTTAGAAAATTCGGCGATGAATCGACGGTAGTAACCCGCCAATCAAGAAATGAACGGATTTCGGAAGCATTCTTCGGTGTAATCCAACTCTTGAAGGCTTCAATCTTTTCAGGGTCGACGTGAATTCCTTGACTATTAACGATGTGGCCGAGAAATTGGACTTCTTCGAGCCAGAATTCACATTTAGAGAACTTAACGTAAAGGATTTCCTTGAAGAAGTTCGAGGACTAAACAGAGATGACGCACGTGTTCGTCTCTCGACTTCGAATAGATAAGGATATCATCGATGAAAACAATGATGAAACGATCTAGGAAAGCTTTTCACACACGGTTCATCAAATCCATGAAAACCGCGGGTGCATTAGTAAGACCAAAAGGCATGACCACGAATTCGAAATGGCCATAGCGAGTACGAAAGGCAGTTTTAGGAATGTCTTCTTCCAACACGCGTAACTGATGATAACCTGAAGAAGATCGATCTTAGAGAAACAAGTAGCACCTTGAAGCTGATCAAATAATTCGTCGATACGAGGAAGAGGGTAGCATTCTTTATCGTGATTTGTTAAGTTCACGATAATCGATGCACATACGGAATGATCCGTCCTTCTTTTTCACGAAAAGGACAGGAGCGCCCCATGGCGAAGTGCTCGGGCGTATGAAACCTTTATCAAGGAGCTCTTGAAGTTGGCTTGATAGCTCGCGCATTTCGGATGGTGCGAGGCGATAAGGAGCTTTGGCAACTGGAGTAGCTCCGGGAACTAAATCGATGCGGAATTCAACATCTCGATAGGGGTAAACCGGGTAAATCGTCAGGAAAGACTTTAGGAAATTCACAAACAACGGTAACATCTTTATAAGTCTTCTTTTCTTTCTTCGGTTCACAATATGGGCGAGGAAAGCAACACATCGCTTTTGCAAGCATTTGTGCGCTCGAGTACATGACAAAAGCATCAACTTCTTTGAGGGAGTTTCACCATAGACATGAAGTTGATCACCATTAGGAAGAGGGAAACGAATCATTTTATCGAAGCATACAACTTCAGCATGGTTTTCACGAAGAAAATCCATACCTACTATGATATCGAAGCTACTAACTGCATAGGTATGAGATTGATCGAGAAGACATGGTTGTTGAGATCGAGATTACAACCACGTAAGACGGAATTAACGGTAACGGTTCTCCTGGTGGCGACTTCCACATCGAAAGTCTTTGGGAGTTTAGCACGCTTACATTTTAAAACCTTTTCGAATTCTAACGATACAAAACAATTATCGGCACCAGTATCAAATAAACATGAAGCATAAATACCATTAACAAGGAACGTACCATTGACAACATTGTTGTCATTCTGGGCCTGGCGGTGATTGAGATTGAAGGCTCTGCCACGCGCAGCTTGTGGTTGCTGCTGCTGCGGTGGCTGAGGCTGCTGCTGAGGCTGCGGTGCTGGCTGCTCTTGCTTGACAGGACGATTCGGGCAGACATTGGTCGAAATGATTCGGATCACCACAAGCATAGCACACACGTGCTTTCGGAGCTTGCTGTTGATTGGCTTGAGGAGGAGCGGGTAAAGCTGGAGCTGCTGGAGCCTGAGGAGCTGGCTGACGCGGGCCGGTACGGCAACTCACAGTGAAATGGCCGTAGATATTGCAGTTTGTGCAGAAACGACAGTTTCCACCCACCACATGATGATAAGTGCACTTAGGGCACAGTGGGTGAGGACCGGTGTACGCATGCTTAGCTGGAGGTGCATTTAGAACGGCTCACTGGAGCGGCTGAGGGTTTGCTGGAGCGGCGAGAGCATAGTTCTTACTCGGGTTTCCTCTCTTGCGTCCCTGACGCTTTCCCTTCGGGTCACTTGATGGTTCGGTAGCAGCGGTTGGTTCGACGACGGCTTAATTGGCGACTTTAGCAGAGTTCTTGAAATAACCATCTTGGACTCGTTGATCATTGATCTCAGCGGCGGCATGAAGGTTTCCTCGATGGTTGTAGTACGAGCAACTTTCACAAAACTTGCAACACATTCAGGCAAACCACGGATGTACTTGTTGATAGCTTTCTCAGTCGTATCAACCTGGCTGGGACAGATGATGCTCAAAATCTTAAACCGAGCAGTGAATCCAGCATTGTCGGGACCATCCTGTTTGATTCCCCAAAACTCATTCTCAAGATTTTGCAGTTCGTGCGGAGGACAAAACTCCTTCAACATCACTTCCTTGAGTTCCTCCCAAGATAGATTGTAGGCTTCATCATTACCGCGCCTATTCCTTTCGGCGGTCCACCAGTCAAGAGCACGGGACTGAAAGACTCCAGTAGCGTTCACTATGCGGAGGTCATGGGCATCCACTTTGCCTAAAGGTGACCTCGATGGCGTCAAACCAATGGAACATAGCTGTCGGTCCATCGTTGCCCGTAAAGGCGAGAGGTGCACAAGCCTTGAAGTTCTTGAAGCTGAACCGCGGCTTGGGATTCTCAGTTTTCGAGTCAACTAACGAGTTACTACTCACAGCATGGATTTCTGAGACGATTTGCGGGATGACTTTTGCTACTTCCTTGGCAACTCGTGAAGCGATGCGCTTGTTGTCGTTGTGGCGCTGAGCAGTACGGCGAGTATGAGATCCGAGTGACGACATCTACACAAAGATTTGGATTAGGCGAGATTCGATTATAATAGAGTTATGTTTAAAATATTATTATTATTAATATTATTATTATTATTATTATTATTCATATAAGGCACAAAATCACATAAACACATAGGCACGTAAACATGTAAGCACATAAGCACATATTTGCATGTATTCACCTTCTAATAGTAACAATGCGTAGCGCGATACGAGATGCGAGATATAAGCGAAAATATAATAGCAAGATAATACCGCGTATGAGGCACACGTCCTCATAGGCGTAAGCGAGTTAAGTGATTAGTTTGGTTGGTGTATTAATTAGCGTTTTAGATTACGAGAGCTGCGCGAGTTGTGCATACTTCGATGGAGCGTAAATGCGATAAATCGAGAAATCGATGATATGATAAATCATCAAAGCGAGAAATCGAATAAAGCAAAAATTCTCAAAATTTTAAATACATGAATAATAATAAACTCGGTGATGCGTAAATCGACGATCTAGGCTCAAATCAATTGGGAGTGTCCGGGATTTTGAGACTTTTGACTACCCAAAGTGTTCGACTACCCTTTGCATTCAGACCCACGTTTTGGCCTAATAGATAAACGTTCTCACCGCAACGGCTAACGACGTTTACCCTTCCAGTTAATACGTGTTCCAAACCATTGGCATAACCGAGACTTTGGTGAAATTGAAAATTGAACTGCGGAATTATTTACTAAGATGCGGGTTTCACCCCAACTTAGCAACTTTATTCCTAGATAGAAATGGAGATTTTCGTCGAGGTTTGGATGTCACTCCTAACTCAACGAAGGTATCTTGTGCGAGAGAATGCGCGGAGTGAATGATCTCGTCGAGAGTTCTCGGTTTTCACACCTATTCTCGACTTGATCACTCGTTTGGTGTGATGCGAGCGTTTCAAGCGTGTATTATAGTATTAGCCTTAGGAAAGGCACATTTAAGCATTTATAGCAAGTAGTTTAACATTTAAGTCATAGATAGGTCAATCGGGTACTTAAACATGCTACTAGGTCGAATCATAGCAATTCTACCTACTATCCTAAAGTTATGGTGCTCTGATACCAATCTGTCACACCCCAACCGATGGCGGAAACATCGGGTTAGTGGCACTAGGCGACCAGATTGATTTCACGAGATGTTCCATAACAATCATTTAACATATCACAACCTGCTTAATATCCCATACTATTAAACGTAACATTTAAACAATTATTACAAAACGGAGATTTCTTATAAAACTCAACCAGGTTCGATATCCCCTAGATTTATTACACTTGGAAACTAAACAAAATAAAGACAAAACTAAACTACGCTAAGCATGCAACATCCAAGCATCCATAGCTAAAATCCTCAACCTGTTACATACGTTAAAATAAAAGTCAATACAATTAAGTAAAGGTGAGCATACGAGTTTTGTAATACTAGCATAATAAAGAAACCGTTCGCGAGATAACCTAACTACATATCATGATACACCGAAACATTTCACACAGATTAACATAGGCTTATTTCTCATGCTAACTACCGTGAGAATGCTTGCGCGTCCATCCTAACTAGACCTCGTCGGGTGTAAGCCACACTATAGTACCATACTAGCTAGGGAAGCAAGTTAACGAAAATAAGTCCTAGTCACATGTTTCTAGTATCACGTATTGAGCATACACAATCAGATTATTCGCGTGTGATAAACAGTTTGATTTGTGATGTGATTTTAATATAGGAACGTATGTAACACCCAAAAGTGTGTTAAAGCAAAACGGTCAAGTATACTCACTGTGAGTGCGTTTAGGTAAGAGTTCGGGATCTGAGGAGAGTTGAGAAGAGCGCCGGATCAGCCTGCATACGCGAAACGGAAGTGCATCAGTCTCCGAAAAGCTGAAACGCTTAAGTTTTGGTTGGGCAGTAGCCAAGTTCGGACGAACTTGTGTGTAAACCACAGATTCGAGCGAACTTGTATGGTTTTGGTAAGACTAGAGCCAAGTTCGGTCGGACTTGATGAGTTTCCTTAGGAAACTTGTCAAGTTCGGGCGAACTTGTAAGAATTTCTTACTGAGGGGACAAGTTCGGGCGAACTTGTGTAGTTTCCTAAGAAACTAGACAAGTTCGGTCGAACTTGTTAGAATTCTTGTGGAGAATAGCCTAAGTTCGGTCGAACTTGGCCCATATGGGTGGAAGTTCGGTCGAACTTGACCAGGGAAGTTGGTGATTCTTGAGCGAACTTGATGTTTCGGTCCAAAATCTTGCGTTTTCGCGTCGTTCGCTTAGAAAATCGATGTTCATCCTCAACCCTATGCTACTTAGCAAACTTAGTTGAGAGTCTTTTAGATTGTTTTAGCCGTTTTACAAAAGCGTGGCTAATCCGGGCGAACTCGGATTCGTTCGATTAGCGCTGTGTAAACCAACATAAACGTCCTTGTGCTTCCAGATCTGGATCTTGAATGATAGATGCTTGTTTCATACCAGAAAATGAACAAAACATCATCAAAAGTCTGTATCTTGTGTAGAAATCAATGGTTTTCAAAGGTTTTTCTCAGATCTATCACTTACAAGCCGAGATCTTGCAGATCTCGTGTTTGGGAAGTCTCTACTATCGCCAAACAAACTCGTATTGTGTAGATCTAAGTTTAAAACAGAAGTTTTTAAGAAAAAGACGAAGATTTTCGTAAAAGAATAAGTTTTGATGAAAACGAAGGCTATATCTTGTGCCAAAAATCATTGTAAACCTTTGTAGATAGTTGATAAACGTTGTTGCAGTGAAATCGGGTTGATTCTTACTTAGAACACGAAGGTTTCTGGTTTTGAGAGCTCTGGGGGAACTTGCAGCAAGTTTAAATGAAAGAAAGAGCTTGGTATTTATAGGAGAAGGCAAAATGAGAGTCTGATGGAGACCAAGTTCGGGCAACTTGCTAGATTTTCAAGAGGAACTCAGTCAAGTTCGGCCGAACTTGAGAGTAAGGGAGGAATTCTTGTTTGGCCAGCCAAGTTCCGCCGAACTTGGGGTCACCCAAGTTCGAGCGAACTTGTCCAAATGTTGGGTTTTCTTTGTTTGTTTCGCGTTAAGAGTTCGTTTGGTTATTCGGTTCGTATTAGTTAGTTGTATTAAGCGTTATAATTTGTATAATAGTGCGATTTAGCGATTCGAGAGTGCGAGGGCGATGCGATAGCGAGCATATAACCACAAACACACATAACAAATAAATAAAATAAAACCATATAATTACTGCGATTTGCGATGCGATTTAATAAGCGAGTAGATGCGATAATAACGTACAACACCATAAGTAATCAACATAAACTTTATTATAAACCGAATCTCGGGAGTACAAAGGATAGATAAACGGGGAAACAAAATGAACAGATAACAATCGAATTTTCGAGTTGTTACACGTACGATTAGCACGAAGGAATTTCAGTTTGAGGAAGTTACAAAATCGCCACTGCTCGTTTTCAACATATCCCCACACTTTGCACCGTTTTATAGTTACAGCTATCCTATCTGTATTTGATCTCTTTGGTAAACGGAGCTAAAGTCTATTAAAAATAAAGAGTGAATTTCAATTTTGTCCTTTATCTTTATACCCCTGGCGGTGTCCTTTACCTTTAAAATTGACGAGCTTTGTACTTTATGTTTTAAAATCCTATGCGTTCTATCCTTTAGGCCTAACCCAGTTAATTTTTTTCAGTTAAATCAGATCACACAAGGGTAGTTTAGTCATTTTGCCTATATATATATATATATATATTAATTAAACAAAAAAATATATAAATAATACATGGATGTGTATTACATAGAATCCATGTACGTGTCTCTCTACCCTTTTCTCCCTCTCTCTTCCCCCTCCTCCCTACCATCCTATCTATGTCCATCATCAACAAACAGCACCACCAAACAACAACCGCCATACAAGTTCTTCAGATACTCCCACGAGTTCTTCAGATCTGGCACCAACTTCGATGCGAGTCCCTCACTAGACCCCCCATCTCCAAGCTTGAAACTTAAATTTGGTGGATTCTTCCTCAAATCGTCGGATTACCACTAAAAATCTAATATTATTACGGTTTAAATATTAGGAAATGAGGATATGCTTTCAAGTAAAAGTATCTTAGGTTAATGTACGGTTAATCTTGTTGATACGATTGAAATTTCAGGCGTTTTAAATCTGGGAAATGGGGATACGATTGTGTTGTTAATGCCGTGTAGTGAGTACATTTGTTGATACGATTGAACTGTGGGAACTGGGGTGATGTTGTTATGTGAGAAATGGGAAACAGATTTAAAAAGTATAAAATGGGGATAATTTTGAAATGTGAGAAATGTTGATACGGTTCAAATGTATAAAATGGGGATAATTTTGAAATGTGGGAAACAGATTAAGTTTAAGATGATGATGTTGGTACGATTTCAAACCTCAATTGTAAATGGCGTTGTATTGTTGGTGGTGGTTTGCAGGTCGGGGGTAGTGGGTGGTGGTTGGGAATGGTTCGACGGTGGTTGTTGGTGGTAAAAGGGTGGCTGGTTGGAATGGTGAGGTGGTGGTTACTGGTGGTAAAGCGATGGGTGGTGGTGGAGAGTTATTTACATAAAATGGTATTTTTGTTATTTACATAATTAGTCCCTGAAATGGTGAATGACAATAATGCCCTCATGTGCAAAGCACATAACCAGATTTAACTGAAAAATTAACTGGGTTAGGCTTAAAGGATAGAACGCGTAGGATTTTAAAACATAAAGTACAAAACTCATCAATTTTAAAGGTAAAGAACACCGCTGAAAAGGGGTATAAAGATAAAGAACAAAATTTGAAATTCACTAAAAATTAACGTTTTTTTATATTTTTTTTGAACGGCAAAATTGGATCACTGACGGACCATGGAGTATTATCGTGCCACCAGCGGAACCACCCGTCATATCTATCTTACTAGGCATAAAACCTATACACCAATTCAGAAGGAAGCACAATAAATATGGAAAACCCCTTATGAAAATCGAACCCAAAACCCATTAATTTTAAAACCTTATCTTACATCAAGATACCAGTAGGCTATAAAGCCAATGGCTCAAGAATTAACGTTGATCAAAGAAGTTGCAAGTGGTTCATCCTATAAATAACAACAAATCAAACACCACTTAGAAAAAACTCACACCCATCTGCTTACGTCACTTTCCGATCACTCACATCACCTCCACCTCATCATTCCCATCCTCTCTCCACCACAAACTTCCACTAAATGCCGACCGGCGACCACAACCGCCGGCGGATCCTCAACTCAACTCCACTCCTCCCCCACCACCGTCACACCACCACCACCAACTCCACCTTCCCACGGAATCCACATTCACCGGCTCCTCGTTCTCCGGCGCTGTCTTCAACCTCTCAACCACCATCGTGGGTGCCGGAATCATGGCCCTTCCGGCCACTCTGAAGCAGTTAGGCATGATTCCAGGGCTAATTGTGATTCTACTGGTCGGAATCTTGACTGAAACTTCCGTTGATATGATAATTAGGTTTAGTAGGGCTTCTAAGTCCAGTTCATACGCCGGACTTGTTGGAGATGCGTTCGGTGGTGCCGGACGGTCGCTGTTGCAGATCGGAATTGTTGTTAATAACGTTGGATTGCTCGTTGTTTACATGATTATTATTGGTACTTACAGATGATGATTAGATCCTGCATTTATTAATTGTGAGTTTGTTTGCTGAATTGATCTATGAGATAAGGGATGGGATCGATATCGAATGTGAACAAAAATGGGTACCGAATTACCGTAGCGAATATATTAGTATGGTACGGGCATCGGTAGTTTGGTACAGCAAAAATACAAAAAAAACTATTGAAATTCTATACTTATTGTACCAGTACCATTTTTTACCGAAAAGGGAGGGTACGGATACCAAAATCAATAAAACATGGTACAAATACATTACCGAATAGTCAAAACGGTACAGGTACAGATCAAGTTGGCAGAATGATCAATCAGCAACTTTGGTCGCGGGTTGATTTTGTTATTATTTTTATTATAATGTTTTTAGTGATTTTATTGAGATTTTTATCACATTGTTTGTTGCATCCATTTGTGTTTTTGGAGTAGTTTTCTTCAAGATCTATTCAATCTGGAAACCTTTTGCAGTATTAAATGATCAATCACTAATGTCAATATAATTAATTAGGTTATTGATTTTTGAGATTTATGAAATAGTAAGGTGACCCAGGGGCGCCCGCCCCCCCCCCCCCCCCCCCCCCCGAACTTTTCGCTCAGTAGTGTTATATATATAGTTTTCGTATAGTAATTTTTGGGTATATACGTTTTTCGGACCCCCCCCCCCCCCCCGGGTCAAAAATGTTAAGCTTCGCCACTGAAGGTGACCTAGTTTTTGTACCATGTAGATCCCAAACAAATAATATACGTTTGAGCAGTTCTGCAAAAGAAAACTGTTGACTTATGCAGGATGAGGAGGTAATTAACCATAGTTATAACCTATACGTGGTGCGTGATGTTTAAGTATATGCCGTTTTACATGTAGAACTTCGAGATGTAAATAGATTTAGACACAATAAATGATCCTTTAGGGGGGATCCTGGAACTGTTTAAACTGTTGAATGCTTCATTTTAGGCAGTGACTATTATAGTATTATATAATATAATGAATTCTGTAGGAAAGCTGAGCGATCGTGAGTATTAAGGGTTGCGAGTTTTGGTGCAGGTGATGTGCTATCGGGAACATGGTCAGAGGGGGAACACCATTTGGGGTTGATGCAAGAATGGTTCGGTCATCAATGGTGGACCTCACGTTCCGTCTTGCTGCTTTTAACCTCCCTTCTTGTTATCTCTCCTCTAATATCCTTCAAACGTGTAGGTGAGTTTTTCCTACTCTTTTACTCACATGATAAACACATGCTTAATTTTTATGTTTTACTGCAATAAAAGATAGCCATTAGATAATTTGGTCTGTTGATCGTGTGCAGACTTCTGCTTGCTTTCTTGTATTAGTATAATATGCAGTGGCGTCTCTGAGAATTCATGTACCCTGTTCAAGCTCGACAAATGTGCCCTTATGCCTTAACGATAAACAATGCAATTACGAAAATGACAAAATCGTAGTATTCGATAAACAATGCAATTACGAAAAATGAGAAAATTATAGTAGACGAATGAGTTACATACTGTAATAACTAATAAGCTTATAGCTAACCAGTGATTCGTGCAGTCCTTCTTGCATCCTTCATAGCAAATTGGTGGATCAATTCTTCACAGTTTATATTATCTAAGACTTCGATTTCAATTAGTAATAGGCTCAATAAACCTAGTGGGCTAAATTCTTATTCTAATGTCCAAAATATAAGAAAATGATTTGTAAATGAGCTTCACTTGAAATTAGTGTGAGTTTACTATTTTAAAAAACTAACATATATATATCGGATTTTGTTTTAAAAACATATACCCGCGAAATCACGGGCCCTGTGCAGAAGTCCTCCCCGCACACCATCTAAGCCTACCCTGATAATATGAAAAAGAATCTTCGTTCTTAAAAGCATGTTAGTGATACTTTATCAACATCCAAAAGTCTTCATGTTTAAAATATGTCACTATCTGACTTTTCTCTTGTTTGACAAACACTGCCAGATTCATTAAGATTCACATCAGCCTTGTCGGTGGGTTTAGCAGTTGTATTTGTGGTAATCACAGCTGGAGTAACCATAGTTAAAATAATCAACGGAACTATTAGACACCGCGTATGCATCCCAATCTTGTTGATCAGACATCGTTCTTAAAGCTTTTCACAACTGTTCCCGTACTAGTTACCGCGTATATCTGCCACCACAACGGTAATATCTTTTATGTAGTTTTTTATTCATCTAAAAGATCATTACATAAACAAACTTTTATTTAACTTAGTGCTTTTTGTTAAATTGTTTGCCGCAGTTCACCCCATAGACAATGAGTTAAAAGATCCCACCCAGATGAAATCCATAGTTAAAACATCAATCATATTATGCTCATCAGTCTATATAGCAACGGGTTTTTCGGATACCTTCTGTTCGGTGATCATACACAAGATGATGTACTTGCCAATTTTGACGGTGATCTCGGCATACCATATAGCTCACTGATTAATGATGTTGTGAGAATAAGTTACTGTCTGCATTTAATGCTCGTTTTTCCGATTATTTTTTTCTCGTTGCGGCTTAATCTTGATGGTCTTCTTTTTCCTTACGCAATCCCTATTGCTTTTGACAATCGAAGATTCTTCCTGGTGACGGCTTTACTTATGAGTTTTGTATTTCTTGGAGCAAACTTTGTTCCTAGTATCTGGGATGCTTTTCAGTTTACCGGTGCCACTGCTACTGTCTCTGTCGGTTTCATTTTTCCGGCTGCTGTTGCGCTAAGGTGAGTCGGTTATTAAACTTTTTCTGTCCCATATAATTGCAATATATTGGTTTTAGAATGTCTAGTGAAAAGAGTATCATCTAGGGGTGAGCAGAAAACCGAAACAACCGAACCGAAACGAAAACCGATGGTTCGGTTTTTGGATTTTTAATAACCGAAAATTTCGGTTCGGTTTTCGGATAACCATTTTCAATAACCGAAAATAACCGAACCGATAAGTTATAATAGTAGGCCAAATCCATATTTTTTATGTTTAAGTTTAAGTTGTTTAAGTGTTTAACCCATGCTACTAAGAATTATTAGTTTTATTCTTGATTGTTAAATATTTATAATAAGAACATTAACATGTTTATTTATCATTGAAATGATTTATCCATGGTTTACAAGAAATAACAAAATTTAACATAAAAATTAAATGATTCAAAGTATAATAAAAGAAGACGTCATAATAAAAACCTTAAAACATTAAAATAGATTAGAAGGTTAGATTTCTGTGAACAATATTAATTAAAAAGACTAAATGTATTAACTTAAATGTAAACATTTAAGATTTAAGAAAGATTCTTAAACTTTGAATTATATTTTAATATTTTTGAATCTTACGTAATTTATTTCAAAAACCGAAAAACCGAACCGAACCGTTGCTAAAACCAAAATAACCATAACTGAAAACCGAACTGAATCGTGCACACCCCTAGTATCATCCCTTTTTGGTGAGTACACATAACGTTATCACGTGCAGGAATAAATCCGAACTACTAATTTAATTAAGCTAAAGGTTATGAAGCCAATATTGGGCATATTTTTAAATAAGATAGCCCTATCAATCACTTGCACAAAACATGATATACTTCATGCGAATAGGATCGAAAATAAACATAAATGTGAGAATCGAGTTATCAATAGCATTATAGTGAGAATCATAATTCTCGGTGCCATTTATTAGGAATTTAAGTTCTTGACTAAATTGTGACATCATAGTCTTCCATACCGCATAAGTGAGAATCTAATTACTTAATGCCAAATTGTGAAGATCTTAGTCTTTGATACCAAATAAGTCTCGGTACCGAATTGTGAAGAGTATAAGCTTCAATACCAAATAAATGAGGATCCGAGTTCTCAACACCAAATAGGTGAAAAGGTTCCCATTATTGTTAAGTGAGAATTAAGTATTTTAAGGCTAACATGCTACTAATTAGCACATAACATCTAACACTTATAACTTAGAAGTTAAAGGGCTTAAACACCTTATAGACACATATGGCCACACCACAAAAGTGTTAAATTGGTCGTGTTGCCTATAATTGAGGAATGGCGATGCAATTTACCTTAACTAAAAAATAGGCAATTTTAGTGTATACTTCGTTCAGGAGATCTCTATGCAAGCTAATGTAAGCACCTTAGACTATTCGGAGTGGGGGGGGGGGCATGAAAGAGTGGCGTTATTCAACATGTGGTTGCCACGTCAGCACGCGTTAGAAAAGTGGCGCGGTGCAAAAAAGGGAAGAGTGGGAGCGTCGTGGTTAGTGGCGTTTTTATAAAAAGAAAATAGACATCGACCAATTAATACACACCCAAAATCCACCCATCAATCAAGTGCTTCCACCTCACAACCCAAATGCCCCCCACGCCAGTGGAAAACTCCCCACCCTTACACCACCCCCACCACAAGGGTATTGGCCCAGGCTTCCAATTACGAACATACAAAACCAAACACAAATGATTTGGAGACTAACATGTCTCATACTCTTTTATTATTAAACTCAACTCGACAAATAAAACTAAATACATAACCCTCTGTATATACTAAACATGAACTAATTCTAAATATACTCATACTCTATTTAAATAATTACAAAACTAACTAAAAACATATTTAATAAACATATAATTCAAACTAATTTAATAAATAAACCAAACTATTTTATCTCCAACTAACTTGAAATCCTTAACCCATATTAACTTTGTGGATATCCACCAAATCAGAATTATCTCTTCAAAGGGGTGGTGTTCCGGCGTAGAAAGGCCACCACGCCACTTTTCCACGCCCACACCGTATGGTCTTAACCACAGTGGTTTCCATATCATTTGTCCTTGCCTAAGTGTGCTTGAACACTATTGTTCATTTAGAATTTCATATGTATAATCAGTTCAGCTCTAACTATTAAAATTCACCCATCACCATCCATTTGGTGGTTTTTGAGCTTCATTTACTCAATTGTACAAATTCTCAACCCAAAAAATCATCAAAAGTAGTTTATTTCATCAAGAACAATAACATGCATAATCATCATTAAACTGTGTTATCATAATACACCTAGCCAACATGTTATAATCATCAGCGGTAGTGTTTCTAAGCTTCGGATTTTAAGATCCATTCTCAATTATAGAAATTCATGATCTGGGTTCATAAACTCATGGAATGGAGAATTGAGAAAGAATACATTTATCAGGTGGCATCTGAAACATACTAGGAATCTACACTCTCCGTTACAAGCATGTAATCAACCGCTGATTCTTCTGACCCACTGCTGTGAAACCCTCCTGAACTGACTGGCTTTTCTAGACCTCTCCGTACATTGTTCTTTCTAAGTCTGTAAACTAGCCTTTGCAAAGGTAACCCTCCTCTTATGCACATGAGACTTGGTGTTTGTTTTTCCTGAAAAGGTCTTCAGGACCTCTTATGTCTGCGCCGCGCAGACCACGCGCAGACCTTTGGGTCTGAAGACTGTTTGTTTTCTCGAAGACCTTTCATTAAAAAAGGTCTGCGAGACCTCTTCTTGGGGCAGATGTGGACTCATGTCTTCAAACCTCTTCTCCTCTCCTCTTCTCTGCCATTTCAAAACACAGACCATCTTCTTCTCCTCTCCTCTTCTCTGCACCTCCACATCTCCGCTACCACCACGTTGCCGCCGTCACCTCCACCACCACGTCGCCGTCACCTCTACCTCCACCACCACGTCACCGCCGTCACCTCCACCACCACGTCGCCGTCACCTCTACCTCCACCACGACGTCACCGCCGTCACCTCCACCCATCACTCCGCCGACGTCCCACACAGATCCGCCGACGTCCACCTTCTCCCTCAGCCGCTGCCGACCATCTTCTCCCCTAGCACCGCAACCTTTCTCCCCACAGCGTCGCCGCCGTCCTTTGCCCTAAGCTGCCGTCCACCTTCTTCTGTTCACATTCTTCACTGGTTTAATGGAACAAAAATATCTGTAGCAGATTTGCTTTTTGTGGGCATGTTGACTACAAGGTCAAAGTAGGGCTTGTATATTGCCTACATGGAAGCCAGATATATCATGTTAAAAGACCATTAAACTTTAACATTTGCTCTTTTTAGTATAATTAATAATATAGTATAATTGTTTATTATTTTTTTAATTACACGGTAAGAATATTAATTACTCGGTAAGAATATTAAACTATATTTTCAGTATAATTATTTAATTTTTAGTTTATTACAGTAGCTTGCAGAAGTTAGAAAACAAACAGTCTTTTTATTGCAGACTGCAGAGGTTTGGTCCACCTCTTCTGCTACAAATGTGGTCCGCAGACTGCAGACATTTTACCTCTGAAAAAAACAAACAGCACCTTACAGGACCAGACTTTCTTTTTCTTCATAACTGGATCAACTCTTTCTGATGGTATGTTGGATCTCCTGACCCACTATGGCAGTTTCCTGGTTCTTCTAACCCACTATGGAGCTGGAGCTGTAACCGAAGCATCCTTCACCTACTGTTACGAGTCTCTTCTGATCTATCTTAACATCACCGCACCTTTTTTGACCCTTCTTTCTGAATCTTCAACCCTGCTCCTTTGAATCTACATATGAGATTCACAGAACCTCAAACTGAGCCTGGCTCTGATACCACTTGTTAAGTATCACGGCTGACTATAAACAAGATGAAACAGAAACACAGCAGCACACCTAGCTGCCGGCAGCCTCCATGAGTCTAAGTCACGTCCTACTCCTTTCGGCTAGTACTATCTCCCACTAATCCTTTTTCCCACCTCTTAGGTCCTCAATGGCTAGTGCGAAAAGCACGTTTCCTTTCAATGACCCACCTCCTACTCAACAAGGGTTCGAGTATCCAAATAAACTGAGTTTGACATGCAACATAGGGCACCCGATTTCTTTAGCTTTATATTCTGCACGAGTTAATTACTGTTTTCGTCCATGTGATTTGTCAAAAATCACTATTTCAGTCCATTAGTTTAAAATTTGCGATTTCAGTCTCTGTGGTTTCACTTTCGTAACCATTTCAGTCCCTGTGGTTTCACTTTCGTAACTACTTCAATTTATTTATTATGTAAGTACAGGGACTGAAATGGTTGCGAGGTGGACTGAAATGGTTACGAAAGTGAAACCACAGGGACTGAAATTGCAATTTTTAAACTAATGGACTGAAATAGTGATTTTTAACAAACCACAGGGACGAAAACAGTAATTAACTCTATTCTGCACCACCGCAACTTTTCAGACCAACCCAAGAACGGTTTCGTGTTATGGGGCATGCTCGACGTTGTCCACAGTTTGTTACATCACAACAAACTCTCCTTTTAACAAGTAAGTTCATACATGGTAAATGTGGTTCGAAAGCAGGTTGACAAAATACATACAATAAGTAAACGATCTTGAGCACAGACATGATCAATCTCTAAATTAGTCCTACTTCTCAAACTTGGTTTCCTTGGATGTATTACCTGAAAGCATACACCACACACGTAAGCAAAGCTAGATGAACACATAGAGGTTTTATGTCTTAAAACATTTTCCAAGTTTAAAAAGTTGTTGCGGAAAACATGTACCATTAGGCTATGGTAGTCGCCAAGTTCAATGGTGTTTATTAGTATCGTAGTGAAAGCTTCGTAGGTCATGATTTTTGAGCTGGATACTTGCACAACCCGAAGTTGGTCAATTTAAACCTAAAGCATTGCCACATATTCCGAGTTACTTCATTTATTTATCAAGCAACATACTAGCGAATTTATATAACATGTAGGAATGAATCCAAACTCACTAATTTAACTAAGCTAATAATCAGGAAGCCAATATTGTGCACATAAGGTAATCCTATCAGTCACTTTATATAACAACATACTTCACACAAACAAGATCCAAAAATCATAGATGTGAAATCAAGTTCTCAGTCATCATCATCATCATCATCATACTCAGTAAATCCTACCAATAGCAAAGCTAAGGAAGGGTCTGAGGAGGGTAAGATATAGACAACCTTACCTCTACCCATAGGAATAGAGAGGCTGCTTCCAGTGAGACCCCCGGCTCGATAGATGTAGACAGCCTTACCTCTACCCCGTAGGAATAGAGAGGCTGCTTCCAGTGAGACCCCCGGCTCGATAGTAGTTTTGCATCAAGCCTTGGACATAAGGCACATAACACTCAGCAATTTAGACAAAGGCCGATTAGTGCATGTACTCCCTTGTCTTTCGGCTATCAACGCCACCACGTGATGCATGATTAACCGTCTCTCGCTTTTTAACATTATTTTCATGAAATTAGTAAAATAACGTTAAAATTAGTGCACTTTCACTTTTGCCCCCCTAGGGCCCACACATATATACATTATATGCGCATACCGCAAGCAGGGCGTAGAAGGTTATACATAGTCTTTAATGCCAATTAGTGAGAATCATATTTCTCATTGCCAATTGGTGAAGGTCATACATACTCTTTAATACCAAAAAACTGAGATCTAAGTTCTTAATACCAAATTTTGAAGATCATATCATTCTTTTCAATACCAAAATCTATGTTCTCAATACCAAATAGGCAATAAGCAAGATTTTCAATGCCCTGTTAGTGAGAATCAATTTCTCAAGGCTAACTTGCTAGTTATTTAACCGATAGTTAGTATATAAGATACAACACTTATACCTAAGAATTAACAAGTTCTTAAACACATTACAGGCACATAAAACATGGCCACACAACAAAAGTATCAGGTTAGTCATGTTGGATATATTTAAGGAAACGGGCAAGCAGTTTACATAACTATCTTAAATAGTTAATTTAGGTGTAAATACTCTGTTTTGGAAGAAAGCTTCATGTACTCATATTACATGAACACCTATCGTTCATATTAAACTCCATACGTATGCTTCATACAATATTCATGAATATATACCAAATTCTTCACAACATGATCAATTTAACTCAAATAATTTGAATTCCCCACTGGTTTAAAGTCTATAAGTATGCTTTAACTACTATATTTTGCAAATTCTTCAAATGAACAGACTCGCTTTTATTAAATCACTAAAATGAGTTTGATTATCTTCCAAACCAAATTTTTAAGTTGGAAAACGCTTACAAAAGTATTTCCATTATTGACCAATTTGGGTGGCAAAGTCACAATTTGTGGTAAAATTCACAATTCTTGTAATGTTACGTTTCTAGTGTTAATCATCATCGATTTTGATCAACAACTAGTGCTCATACATCGTAACAGTCTTTCATAAAAATTCAACTCTTGGTCAAGATTGGTCATTTGGTTGAATTTCAGCAAGAACATTAACATGCATTATAATCACTAAGCAAAGTTTATCATAAATTAACCTAACAAACATGTTATAAGCAATTCTAGCACTGTTTCTAATATGATGGATACTTGGGAATTTCGGATTCTGTTTTAGTAAAAAATTATGAACAAATAAAAAAAAAATTTCTCCAGAATAAATGATGGTTAATTAAGTTTTAGTTGGATGGAAACTGAGTGTTGTTAGTGTTGCAGGGACACTCATGGAATTGCGACGAAAAAGGATAGGCGTGTGTCATGGGTGATGATAATATTGGCATATCATCAAGCATGATGGCAATTTTCAGTGACATTTATAGTTTCTTCATCACCAACAAACTCACTGAGACTTGACTTGATTATTTATTAATAGCATCAATTGTAGATAAGTTACAAGTATAACTTCAACCTCAGAAATCAAAATGGCATCTGGGTAATTTACTTGTTTTACTTCTATTCTTCTGTTAAAGCAATTCAACTCAGACAAGTAAAGTAAAGTACAATTCATTCCATTTCAAGATGTAATTTTCATATATAGATATTTATATATTATAAGGGTGAGGGCGAGGTTTTTTTTTTTTGGGTAAAGGGTTACCCCGGTGATTTTATATATAAACAAACCAAAAACAAGTAGCATGAAAACACCCATACTAGTTCAAACATGGGAATTCCCCATGAATGTAAGCTAAAGAAAAAAGAACACACTAAACTACAAGAACATCGAAGACAAACTACTAGACAATAATCTAGAGAAACAAGAAAACTAATAAAGAATCAGCCTTCTTCATCTTCCACTCGGTTGCTATAAATCTCCCATGTTTCAAGCAATCTTCGCACTTGTGGCAATCCTTGAACTTGACTCCCATTAGCTTATATCGAACCGTTTTCAAAATTGTATCACTTAGAACATCTGGCGGTCTCGTCTGGTTCTTGAAAAGTCTCGCATTACGTTCCTGCCAAATGAAATACGTCGCAGCAGCCACAATAAGCCTACTAATATAGTTGGTCGCTGACTTAGACCCAGCCCGAGCCCCCAGCCAGTCAACGATAGCATTCCACTTTGGGCCAACAGTACTCATACCCCTTTTCCGCGAACCGTGATCCAAACTTGAGTTGAGTAGTTACAATTGAAGAACAGATGGTTATGGGAATCAATTTCCGCATAGCAAAGAAGACAACACATCATATTCATATTTTTCCTTCTGGAAATATCCCATTGCACAATTTTATCTTGAGTAAGGAGCTTACGACGAATCAACAGCCACATAAAGAAAGCATGTTTTGGAATACACTGCGAGAACCAAACATACTTAACCCAATCCACCTCTGCTGCTCTCTGTCTAACCGAATGCCACACTTGAGACGAAGAGTATGCAACTAACTCATTATCATCCTTCCATAGAGCTGGTCAGACCTATTCGGATCTGTATGGATATCATCTAGCTGATTTAAAACCGGGAACATATCCCTCCACGCCACTGGCCACCTCCAAACACCACTAACATGAATCTCCTGAACTGTATTATTAAGAGTAAAACCTGCACTTGAAATGGTTCTAGGAGTCAAGAAGTCACCAAGCGGACCCAAGTGACACCACGAATCGTACCAAGCTGAAGTATTACTACCATCACCCAACTTGGACCAAACAAATTCTCTAATAAACGGCCGAAGCTGTAATATTTTCCGCCAGCTCTAACAACAATTCGCCACCGACTTACAAATCCAAAAGCTTTTACCTCTAAGTCTGTACGAATGGATCCAAGCAACCCAAAGAGAATCACGCTCAACAAGAATGCTCCAAATATGAGAAGACATAAGCGCTTTATTAACATCCCCAATACGACGAATACCTAAGCCACCCTCGTACTTTGAAGCACAAACAGACTTCCAGGAAGCTTTAGCCTTCCCCTTATGATAGGAACCATCCGAAGACCATAAAAAGTTTCGCATTTTGGCTTCCAGATCTTGAATGATACGGTTAGGCAGGATAAAAAACTGAAGACCAGTAAATATGCATTGAAGAAAGAACAGAGTTTATAAGCTGCAGCCGACCCGCAAATGAAAGAAGTTTATTCCTCCAATTTGAAATCCGTTGATCCAACCTCTCCACTAAGGCACTACAATCTTTGTACACAAGGCTAGAAGAAATAAGAGGAACCCCCAAGTATTTTACTGGAAGAGACCCCTCCATAAACGGCATGAAAGACAAGATATGGTTTTTAACATGAGCTGGCACATTACAGAAAAACCCTGTGCTCTTTGAATACTAGGAACTAGACCGACATGTTTGAAAAATTCGAAAGACACTTGAAGACACACTGCACCGACTCAACATCTCCTCTCGCAAACAAGAATAAATCATCTGCAAAACACAGGTTAATGATACGCTGCCTTTCGCATTTATTGTGAAATTTGAAGGATGTATCAATCCTAGAAGCATGCTGTAATATACACGTTAAAACCTCCATAACCAGCGTGAATAAATAAGGAGATAACGGGTCTCCTTGTCGAAGGCCACGCTTACCTTTAAAATAACCATGCACATTCCCATTAACACAAACAGAATATGATGTTGTGGAAACACAAACCATAATCCAATCCACCATCTTTGTGTTAAAGCCGAACCCAATCAGAACATTTTTCAGGAACCTCCAATCAACCGTATCATAAGCTTTCTGAATATCCACCTTGAAAGCACACCGGGGTGGACCTGAATTTCTATGATAATTATGCATAAGCTCTTGAGTCAGCAAGATGTTATCCGAGATTTTCCTACCAGGAATAAAAGCATATTGGTTGATACTAACAACCTGATGGAGCACACCCTTTATACGATCAGCAATAATCTTACTAACACATTTGAATAATACGTTACAGCAGGCTATAGGACGATAATCAGAAACCATAACTGGCGAGGGTTTCTTCGGCACTAGTCCAACAAGAGTATGGTTGATTTGGCCCAATAATCTGCCTGTACGAAAGAAATCAATGATGGCCATAAAAACATCATTACCTATAATTGGCCAAGCCACTTTAAAGAAAGCAGCAGTGTAACCATCCGGGCCTGGAGCTTTGTCATTACCTATAGAAAACATGGCTTTCTTAACCTCATCCATCGTAACCGGACGGATCATGAGGGAAGCATCAATCGGGTTCACCACCTTAGTAAACAGATCAGGAGTAGGATGCATGGTAAATCATCTTGGCTACCCAAGAAATTTTCATAATGTTTCACAAAAGCATCTTGAACCGCATCACCCTCATGCACTACACCATTCGTATCCAAAACAACTTGGATTCGGCTTCGATGGTTCCTACTCTTCACTGCTGCATGAAAGAAAACAGTATTAGCGTCGCCAGCTCTTAACCATTCCATCTTAGACTTCTGCTTTAAAAACATTTCCTCATCAAGAGACGCTTCTTGAAAGTCAGAATTCAGCTTCCTTTCTCGAGCTCTAAGGTCAGCATTCATGGGATCCTTATCAATATCCTTTTGAAGGTCATCCAGTTTACCACGAAGATCAGCCATCTTCTTATGGAGATTGCCTTGCTTAAAGAGTAAAGCACGTAACGGAGTCTTTAGCATCCGAAGCTTCTTCACAACCCTAAACTGATAAACCCCATTAACACTCATCTTCCACGACTCCTTCACAATTCTTAGAAAATCAAGCTTATGAACCAAAAAGTTCGCAAACTTGAAGGGCTTAGGCTTACTAGTAACAGCTCGTTTAATTGTTAGAACACAAGGAGAGTGATCTGACAATCTATAAGGATGAAAAACAGCCACTGAATTAGGGAACTCAGTAATAAACGGAGTATTGCCCATGATACGATCAATTTTCTTAAGCAAGCCAACACCCTTCTTTGGCTTTTGGTTCCATGTAAAATGGAGACCCGACTGGTTAATATCCATCACCTCAATATCTGAAACACAAGCTTGAAAGTCTCGCATACCCGTTGAAACAGAGGAGGCACCCATAGACTTATCCTCCAGTATAGAGCCGAGTTAAAATCTCCCATAATTAGCCATGGCTTATCACCTACCATAAGTTTATGCATAGATAACTGGGACCATAATTCTCGCCTAGTGATATAGTAATTAGCTGCGTACACAACCGGACAGAATAACCATTTCTTGTCTTCTTTAACGAATAACTGAATATGCATGACTTGCGACGTTTGAGACAACACCATCAAATCAAAAACCATCGGGTTCCAACCTATGATAATATTACAAAAACAAACCTAAATTGTTTAATTTTTTTTTTCAATGATTCATATTTGTAATTGTTTTTAACTTCTTATGCATCATAAATTCATATGTTTTTAGATTGTTAACACAAACCTACACATGTGAAGGTTTGTGTAGGCAAGGGTAGCCTGAAAATTTTCCAGGGTTTGATGGTGCAATTTCTACATATGCGATGTCAAAATACATCTATATATAACACTAAAATTTTTCTGGTACGGGTTTGGCCATCCGTGCCCTTCTATGTAGCTACGCCCTATGTGTAGATAACATAACTTAGGGGTGAGGATGATGCAGTTTGATTTGGTTATTACCAATGTACTAAAGATGTTCAAAGATAAAAGATATAAATTCCCTATTCACAACTACCCCTTGATATTGCAACCAGAAAAGAAAAAGATAATTTGAAACCTGAAAAATAGTGGAAGAAAAAGGGGAGGGGGAAATAATAAATTATAAAATTGTGGGGTTTGTTTATAAAATTGGGGATTAAGTGTAAAGTGTAGAATGTAACGGGGAAGAAGTCAATAGCCCAATACTTTTTGTTCCCAAAAAAACCCAATATATTATTTTTTATTAGTATTTATATATTATATACATATTTTTTATTTATTTCATTAGTGTCCGTTGATAAGACAAGGGATACGCTCACACTCACACGTCGTTATTCAAAGATTCATAGACCCAAACAAAATCCAAATGTCACCGACAAAAATACAATTTTAGATTTATGTTTTTATATATATGTATTTATGTGTGATGATTCTAACATAAATATTTCTAGGTAATGATTCAATTATGATTTTCCAGTTGATTGAATTTATTGTAATAAAAATGAAAAAAATGTTATGTATATATGGTTTTTTTGTTCCCACTCTCATTCTATCTCTTGCCTCTAAACCTTGTATGTGATGTAATTATTCTATACACTAACAAAACCAATTGTAAATATTGCTACAGATTTATTTGTTTTATTTTTACTTTAATAGTTTAATTTGTGTTCTATTTTTACTGTAATAGTTTAACTTATAATTATAAGAATATAATGTAATTGTATTTTATGCGTTTACATTTATAATCCTAAACTTTAATAGATTTATCATACGACCCACAAACTCTAATATTTTATAATGAACAATTTACGTATAGCTCTGAACTTAATAGATTTATCATACGGAAGTTTAATAATAACTTTTTTTATAAAAGATTTACGTTTTAACCCGCACATTTTAACACAGTTGTCATACGACCCTTGAAGTTTAATAAAAACTTTTAATACCATCTATGTATGTACACAGTATTTATCAAGATGTTGTTTCCTTCCCTGGTGTATCATATTAGACCATTCAAATATATGATTCACTTTATGTTCCTCTTTAAAAAAAACGAAAAAACCTGAGCAGGGTATTGGAAAATCCGGACCGGATATTGAAAAAACTTGGTTCCAGGTTCGGGTTGAAACCGGGTATTCGTAAAACCCGGGTTGAAAACGGGTATAAAAAACTCGGTTCCGGGGTCGGGTCTTATAACAAAATTGCATACTTGACCCTACCCTATGGGTCGGGTCGGGTTCGGGTATAAAAACCCGGGTTTTATAATGCCCGGTTTCGGGTTTTTTTTGGGTCTGGGTTCGGGTTTTTTTGTGCACCACTAAATCCATGTAACTTGTTTATCTAAGTGGGCCAGATGGGCCGGCAGCTTAAAATTGGTTAGTGGGTTGTATCTTGTAAGTGGTTGTAATAGAGTTGCATAAATGTTGCTATAAAGCTATAGAAGGGTGAAACACGTCGTAAACAAGTTAACATATAGAACTTATAAATCATATTCTTCTATTCTGATATAAAACGGGTTAACAAGTCGACTCATTTAACTTTAGTATAACTTGGACACGAACACGATATGACATATCAATCCAAACACTAACATGTTTGTTAAATAGAGCTACTTATTTTTGTATCCAGCATTTCAGGTTGTCATAAATTAGCAATCCTCCTTATAGTTTGATCCTTTTGCAACGTTGGTCATGAATATAGATTGTAAAATAAAGATAAACAACATAGAAAATAAGAATAACAAACTAATATTTTGAGAGGGGGAGTGAGGTTCGTGTAGAAAGTATAATTATGGTGCAAAGCCTACAAAGTCATGATTATAAATAAACAAAAACACATGTGTGTAAATATATGATAAGAACAATTATGTATATAACTATGCACAACTATATATAGTAGCATGCCATTATATACAGTCACACACATTTACTATATGCATAAACACATAAATGTTTAAAAATGTTCGCATTTGTGATAAAATCTAGGGATATTGGATTTTAATAATCTTAACTTTCATCAATTGGACGGCAATAATCTCAACTTCAAAACTTCCCTCTGAAAATCCTAACTTGTAAGAATTTGGCTTCCATCGATCATTTTCTAACTAGGTTAGTTTTTTGTTAACGTGACAGCTTACGTGGCACAAACCTAGTTATTTGATGATGTGGTTGCTTATGTGGCACAAACTTAGTGTTTGAATTTTAATAATCCCAACTTTCACCACCATCAACAACTACCACCACCATAAGCCGCCACCCACCACTACCACCATCATCGCCACACCACCATCATCAACCGGCACCACCATCAGCCGCCACCACCAAAAATAGGTGGGTGGTGGCTGATGATGGTGGGTGGCGGTTGATGTGGTGGTGGCGGCGGATGATGGTGGTGGGTGGCGGTTGATGGTGGTAGCGGCGGCTGATGCTGGTGGCTGATAGTGGTTGTGGCGGCGGCTGATGGTGGTGGTGGTGGCGGCGGCTGTTGGGGGTGGCGGCTGATGGTGGTGGTGATGGTGGTGGCGCCTAATGCTGATGGCATAGTGGTGGTGGCGGCTGATGGTTGTGGTGGTGGTGGTAGTTGTTGATAGTGGTGAAAGTTTGGATTGTTAAAATCCAAACACTAAGTTTGTGCCACATAAGCAACCACATCAGCAAATAACTATGTTTGTGCCATGTAAGCTGCCATGTCACCAAAAAACTAACCCAGTTAGAAAATGATCGATGGAGGCCAAATTCTTATAAATTGAGATTGTCATAGAGAATTTTTAAAGTTTGGATTATTGTAGGCCAATTGGTGAGAGTTATGATTATTAAAATCCAATATCCCTAAAATCTATCTAAAGGTAAAGTATTAGAAAGTTACATAGTTTAGAAAACGATAAAACTAAATAAAAAAGAATTAACAAATGGCATCATAGTTAGAGATAAAAGACAAATTAGAGAAACTATACCATATTAATTAAGGTGCAGAGTTAGGTGTATGTGAATTTTAATAATAGTCCAATATAAACTACGTTATGACAATGACTTAGTAACTCCTATTTGTAAAATTATATTGATGAAAGTGTTTAATTATTTTGTGATTAAGAAGCAATAATGTAGCATTAGTAACAGCCCACTCTGAAAGATTCTTGATGATTATTGGTCTTGCTTTACTAGATTACGACTCTTGTTATTATATTATACTATTTCTAATTAGCTGAATTAAATCACTATTTTTTATTATTATACACATATAAATTTAATGCAAAACAAGACACATATATGCATCCACCACTTAAATATCCCATTAAGAGCTGTTCCATTGACATATTTTTGTTTCATCATTTCTTGACCAATGATGAATAGTTGAATACTTATATAACTTATTATAAATAAATAACATTTGCATTACTTAACTTTACATATTCAAAAAGAATCCAAAAGAGAAAAATTTATTAACAAAATAAAATGACTGTAACTACTAAAGTGTACATATGCATTTTCAACCAATGTTTAAAAATCGATTTAAACCGTCTGGTAGAACCGATTAAACCTTCTGATGCACCTAATTGAACCGTCTGATACACCTGATTAAATCGTTTCGAAGCCATATCCGGTACGACATAAAACCCGGATTTTAAACATTGGTTTCAGCTAAACTCGAATCACAAAGAAAATATGCATTTGCTATTTTGATCATTCGATATTTTTTTAATTTACAGAAAGTAACTAATGATATTATTCTTTTAGAAAAATTACGTGGTAATGTTCATCAACAAGCATATTTTTTTCTATAAAAATGTTAGTATAAATGAAACGAGATACATACTTGAATACTTGTATATCAATTTCAATAATTATATGATCTAAATAATAAAGTTGAAGATTAACATCTTTGTATCTTATCACAAAATCCATTAGAACAACCTAGAGTGTGTAAACGTCAAACTTGATGATAAATAACTAGTCAAGCGATAAGAAGATGTCATCACACAAACATGATATAACTAATCAAGCAATAAGAATATATCATCACACACAAACATAACAATGTATAGTGATTCGAGAGTATGTATACAAATTCATAATATGTATACTGACAGAGGTCGTTGGTAAACATTTATTTTCTCTAAAGTAATGCACATATTTGTATTTAGCTTTCAATGAAATGACTCTACTACAAATGTTTGTATGTTAAAAATTAAAATTTGTAGTCCAAGTTGCTAGCTCTTCTCTTCCTTTTTCGTGTGGTCTCGTTAATGCGCGCCTGCACATGTCATTTGAGACCATACCTTTTCAAGTATGCATGTAAATAATCCTTCAGAAAATTTTCAATTTTGTGTTTTTAAGTTTGCAAGTGGTTAGTTAAAGCGTTGCAACGATTGTTGCTTAAATAGTATTGTGAGATATTTAAGAAAACTAAATAAAAAAGTTTTATGGTTGATGACACGGTCAAATTATGCATGGACATCAGTAACCACCTCAACATTTTCTCTCAAAACCCTAAAGACAAGAAAATTGAATTACACATGTTGCCTGAATTATTTAGAAAATTGATTTACATAAGTAACGTTACCAGACATAATATTAAAACTAAAAGAAAAGTTATTCATCATATACGTATGATAGTGATCCACCACTTATGGCTTAGTGGTTAAAAGGTTTGGGTTTTTCAATAGAGACTCAAGTTCAATACTCACTTGTGTCATTTTGGTTGATATGACAATGATTGATAGAGCCTAGCCTCCTTGCAGAGGTGTCAGGCTCTATCATGAGCCCAGCCGGGTTTTCGTCCCACTATGTGTTACGCCAGAGAGTTCTGCTTTTGTGACGGCACAACGGCTGTCAAGTGGCAGCCGGCGGTATGGTTTTCCAGGGGAACGCCCAAGCCAAACTCTGAAGCCAGTGTGGGCTCGGTTAAGACAACATAGTCTGGCCGAAGTGGGGCAACGAGACTCTCTAATTTGGAGAGTGCGATAGCCTAATACAAGAAAGTCGCGGTTTCAAAAAAATATACGCATGATAGTGACTGCTTAAAAAGTTTAGTAAAGTATGACAAATAAGAGAGTTTTTTGAATAATATACACATATAAGTGGTTGGTATAACGGTCTTGGGTGTAGACTGTAGAAGAAAACAAAAGTTATTTCTGTAAATGATTTTTAAGATGACTCAATTTTGTAATCATCATATGATTGATATAATTAATATTATTTAACTTCTCTAACCATGTTTATAAACACAGTTACTTTTAAATAGGGTTATATTATTTATACATATGGGGTGTGAGGTGTACCGGTCTAGGGTAAACAGAAAACATTTCTGTAAATATTTTTATTATCATAGGGTCATTTTTTTAATATATAAATATGCTTAATAATATGTTCTTATAGAAAACTTAAACAAAGAAATAGTTAAAATAAGATGAGAAGAGGTGCAATTTTATTAAAAAAAATGTGGGTCATGAGCAGCCCACGTGCATAAGAAATAGTCTCCTGAATTTCCGGTGATGAGTGGTTTTCATGACGTGTTTCCCGGTGACTTCGCCACCGGATAAGACGGTGCGATGCTCATCAAATTCTTCTAGTGCCGTAAAAAAAAGAATTTTAAAATAATAAAGAATTCAAATTATCATTATCATTATCAATACAATAATTTTCAAACGTTTTGAAAAGTACTTTTATAATGAAAAAGGGAATAGTGTCAGGCACCTGGTCTGGCACTCCCTCATTGGACCAGCCGTTTCCTGGCACTTCCCCATTGAACCAGCCGTTTATTATTTGTTTACACTGTAAAATTATGGGTTTGCCCTCGGAATAGTACCAGGCAGCTGGCATGGCACTCCCCATTGGACAATACGTTTATTATTTGTTTACGCTGTAAAATTACGGTTTGCCCCCACTTTAAAATGACGATTTTGCCCTCTGCTCAAAATAAAATTACGCTGTTGGCCGCAGCCAAAAATTACGATTTTGCCTACGACTTGAAAAAAAGGAATAGTGCCAGGCAGCTGGCCTGGCACTCCCCATTGGACCAGCCGTTTATTATTTGTTTACGCTGTAAAATTACGGGTTTGCTCCCGGAATACTGCCAGGCAGTTGGCATGGCCCTCCCCCATTGAACCAACCGTTTATTATTTGTTTACGATTTACGAGTTTGCCCCCACTTTAAATTACGAGTTTGCCCCCTGCTCAAAATAAAATTACGCTTTTGGCCTCAGCCAAAAATAACGATTTTGCCCACGACTTGAAATTACAATTTCGCCCTCAGCTCAAAATTACGTTTTCACCCCTGTTCAAATGAAAAAAAATCTGTTCTTGCCCCCACCTTAAAATTACGATTTTTCCCCGTTAAAAAAAATTATGATTTCGTCCTTTGTTAAAAATTACGTTTTTGCCCCTGTTCAAAATAAAATTACGTTGTTAGCTCCAACTCAAAATTACGATTATGCCCTCGGTTCAAAATAAAAATATGGTTTCGCCTCCCACCTAAAATTACGGTTATGCCTTTAGTTTAAATTTATATTACTGTGTTCCCCTAGGTTCAAAAGTATGAATTCGCCATTGCGCTGATTTACACTTTTGCCCCTGGTTTCAATTTCCAGTATTGGCATCACTTTAGCTTTTAGCAAATTACGATTTTACACACCAGTGAAAAATATAACTTTCCATTAGTTAAAAATAACATATTGCTATTGTTAGTTTCTTTAGCAAAACTATAAAAGTGTTATGTTTTTATTTGTTTACTCGATTTAATTCTTTTCCGTGTCAATGAGATACCTAACACTCGCTCATTATTCGGCCACCGTCCCACAACGCAAGCGGGGCATCTAACTAGTTCTTCTTGCATTTACCTAAGTTCATAAAAACAATATTAACCATGAAAGATTAACTTATTCAAATAAACAAGAATGGTAAAAAGCTACCAGAGAATAATAAGCATTAAATGAAAAATCTAGTGGAAAGATAAATCAATATTCATATTACATATGCTATTTCTTCTCATTTTTTAAAACATCCATAATTTTTCTATTAGTCATTTGTTTTTAAAATAAATTATCTTATAAAACCGAGTGTCTTATAATCTTTAATACGAGCATGCTATTGTTAAATTTTTTCAAAAAAAAAGGTCGAAAACTCAATTGCGTAAAACATAATGAGTATCAAACAAAAACACAATGGAAAGTAGACTAAAAACACAATCGATGACAGCGGATAAAAGACACACTGAACAATAAACTAAAACACAATAGACATAACGTAAAACACAATGAGTATCAACTACAAACGCAATAGAAAGTAGACTAAAAACACAGTTGATGACAACAGATAAAAGACACAATGACCAAAAAACTAAAGCACAATAGACAACAGACTAAAACACAATGAATGACAAACTAAAACACAATGAAAAACATAATAAAAACACAATGAATAACAGAATACAACACGCTGAACAATAGATTAAAACACAATGGACAACAAACAAAAACACAACGAACACGGACATAAAATTTTGTTCGGTAAGTGCTCATGTAACCGTTCGTGAACACATTATATCCTTAACGAACGGACACGAACAAGGCATTGTTCGTGTTCGTTTATAGCCCTAGTCCTAACTAAGAAATCAGAACCAGGTGCATTAAATGAAGAAAACACGTAGACGCAACCACACGTTTGATGAGATGTCCAATACCTTATTTCTACCATGATGACGGGGTATATAATAAAAAGGAGATCTTCGTCTGTAACACCCCAAAAACGTTGCAGCGGAAATACAAACGTAATGGTGACGGAAGTTGGTGCCCATAAATATCTTAGTGGACAATGCATCGTTAATTTTTGGACACGTTACTTAATTAAAACATTGTTTAAAAGTTAAACATAAATCACAACCATAACGTAGTTAAGTTGTCTTGATCCTTATGGTTCTTAATACAGTCGGTCCCAAATAAGTTTTAAAAGTTGTCCAAAGTTTATTATTAAACAAAACATGCATCACAACCACAAGACACGCCAAATATTCCCCGAAGCCGAACTCATGTACCTGAAGAACACATTAAAATCAAGTGTCAACACAAAGGAGGGTGAGTTCACGTACTAAATTTAAAACAATTTGATTCAAGGAAAACTTTCAAATTATGTGTTTAATTATTAAAACATCCATATAATATTTGAAAGCCACTTTCATTTCCTTATAAAAATTCAAGGGTCGGCCATCGCAAGCGTTTTCCTAAAACCTTCGATTCACAACATCTTCCCAAGTTTTCCATATTAAATTGATAGCATCAAGTGTTCAGACTCGTATGTTTGCAAGACAATACAAACTATATATTAACATTAAGGACATAATATACGCTAGACAATAACAGAATATAAATTGTCGCTTGACTTGACTCGGAGCTACCGGTCACGACGGGGTGGTCAATTGATAGATCTATCAACAATTCCACGCATATCGATATTAATGATTAACTGGCTAATTTCGCGCTATATGCCCGCAATGGGTCACTCAAGGTGCCAACCTTATGAACAATATAAATATCCTACTAAAATGATAAATTTAATATATAACGAGTTGTACGAATTTCCCAAAGTCCCCACGAAACGTAAACCATACTCGGTACTTACTCTCTTTATATCGAGCGAATTCGTCACAACTTTTAGATTTAAGCAATTTTAAATCTACACGGTCGTTTTCTCTTAAACAATCGTAATTATATCCCGTTTCTCCCCGAAACATATATTCACATTTATCCAAAATCTGTTTCTCCCCGAAACATATTTATATCAAAACCATATATTTTCCATGAAAATATATCCATAGTTTAATCAAAGGTATATTTTATACAAAAGGGTATACTTATCCTTTTAAGGTGTGTTCTTCCCCCAAAACAGTTATAAAAACAGTAAAAAGAGGGGTTTAGTGACACTCACATTTGGGTGCGTATTATAAATATCGCAATCCGACAATTGTTTCTACACGTCCTAATATACGTAAGAATAATTTATCAAACAATATATCAGAAAATTTCCTAAGTTTCTCCAAATCTTGGAATTTTCACATAACTTTGAGATTTTCTCAAAAAGTCATTATTTTATTATGTTAGCACTTTAATTATATGAGTTCATATATATATATATATATATATATATATATTAAGATCTTGCGACTTGAACGATTTTATTGGTGACCCTTAATATGTTATATCCGTTATCACTCCCGTTTATAGGTACTATATATCTACGATTTACGTGTTGTAATATATATACATAAACATACATAAATATTCAATAGCGTAACACGCGTAAACTCGTTAACTTATACATTTTATCATTTTTAAAGCATGCATATATGAAATAACTTATTAAGTTAACCTAAGTATCAATTTTCATGCTCGACAAATAAGTTACACATTTAACGCGAGTTCACCGATTCTACCTTTTTAAACACACAAGTGTACATGCATAGTCTAAATTTCCGCTATCATGTCAACACTTAACATATCATCATATTCACATATTTAAATCACGTAACATTTTTAAACACATTAGGTTCACCTATGAACAACTGATTCTAGTGTACATTGTAAAATGCGTATTTTAGTGATTCGGTAACGTTTTCCGGCGTCAAAAGTCACGTATGACTTACCAAACACCAGGTAAACTTAATATAAGTTAAATACTTATATTTATATCAAAAATATCAGTTTACTTACTGATCTAAATCAGTTTCATAAAACCTCTTAAAAAGGCGATTTTTACCGTTTTTATCGCATAGTTTTGCATCAAACATTACTATAACCATCACAAATCGAAACGACTTGATATTTTAACATAACACATGTTATTTACTGATTAAAATGATGGTTATAATCAGATTAGTGCAGTTTTGTGTAAGCCATATAAATCATGCGGTTTCACGTATTTTACAACTCTTTAAGCACAATATATTACATGCAAAGCTAGTAAACTTTATGACAAGTTTCATAACACTTTGTTACATCAAATAACCTTATTTTTAAGTTTTATAATCTGATCTAAAACCATTTTCATCACATCATAAATTAATCACCATTTCATGACCATTTTAACTACATGTATGCTCATATGAAGCACATAATGCAACCATATCATATCATCATCATCATGCATGAACCCAAATACATCCAACATTCATTTAAGTCATGTTTACCCATTCAAGAACATAATCATCATCATATGATCATTATCCAATCATCTATCATAAATGCAAGAATCTCATTCCACATATTTATGAACTAACATCAAATTTTTACATGCATGCATATATACATACATATATATACATGGCCACATATATACATACATACATACATGCTTCCAAAACTTGACTTTTCACTTATTCATCTCAATCACAAAAAACCCGTTTTAGAACCTTCCAAAGATTACATACACATCATATGTCAACATTTTATCAAACAATACTACATCACAATCAAAACATGAACTCCATCATACATATATACATACATACATACATACGGCCTCACATATATACATATACACATCCATTTTTATTTTTTTAAAAACCCATTTGTTATTAGTTTCGTTTATGCTTAGATTCAAGAACAAGAGAAACTTCCATAACCATCAATCACTATGAATCAAGAACAAGATGGAGTTTTATACCTTCAAGATTCTTAGTGGGTTTTGATAAGAATGATGATATGGAACTTGTTCTAGCTTGAATCTTCTTGAAAACACCTTCAAATGAGCTTGAATCTCCAAGAACAAGTTTGAAAATTTGAATATGGGTGTGGTTAGGGGGTTTCGGCCGAGAATTTTAGAGGGAGAGAGAGATTGGATTTTGTTTGATGTTGAATGGATTAAATGAAGTGTCATGTAGTGAAAATGATTGTCTTGTCTTCCCAAGGCTTACACTTGTCCATTTAGAAGCAAAATCAAAAAGGTGGGCAGCCCACATTGCCGCCACCTATGAGCACACACACTTGTAATTTTTATACTTACATATATATAGACTAAACACTTGTATTTTAGTGGATACTGAGTGTTTTATCTAGCGTTTTAATCACGTTTTAACGCGTTTTAAATTATTTTTAAAGCTCTATAAAAATAAACTCACTAAAATATTATGATCAATATTTTATTTGCCTGGACCAGCTACGTTATCGGTATTTGGCAGTATGCGCGTTGTGTTGCGCAGTGCGCGCTGTGTTGCATAGCCGCGCTTAAACTCGAAAAACATAGTTTCTAAGCGTTTTAATTTATTTTTATCATTCTATAGAAATAAACTCGCCAAATTATCACTATAATAATTATTAGTTGCCGTGACTGGTTGTGTTGACAGTATTTTGTCAGATAAGCGCAGTATCGCGCAGTACGCACTTAAACTCGAAAAATAGAGTTTCTTAGTGTTTTAAATTACTTTTCCTCATGAATATGATTAAATATATTATTTTAATCATAACGGACTATTTTTAGGATTTTAACATTAATCGGGCGGTCACCGACGTTCGTTGCGCATTTTAACCGTTACGCGATAAGCGTTTATCTTAAAGTTGCCAACATAATTTTTAATAAATTCTAAATTTACTAACACATCAAATACCATCATATTCATAAAATTTTGCCTTTTATTTATTCATAACACGTGTCACGTTAGTACATGCTCAAAATAACCGGGTGTCACATCGTCTCATTTAGGTCTAGAAATTACTTTACCTCCAGATATAAGGACTATATAATACCTTATGTCTTCTCGGGTTACGAAGAAAACCAGAAGAATGTTGCTGATAATATCAAGATACTCTTTACTTTGGCAAGGCGCTCTAGCCATACCTCATTTTGGTAACACATTGAATATCTACGTTCAACACTCTCCACATTTACTACAAGTGTTGAAGTAATCGCTAGTCGTGGGGTGAGGACTATCGATAAATCTGGATTAATCAGGCATTAATTGAAATTAATGGGAATTAATCGGGATTAATTTGATTAATCGGTGACTAATCGAGGATTAATCGCATCTAGTTGAGATTTTTGCAACCATGACTACAACAAATATCCCCTTTCATGATATTCCAGGCTCTCAGAGATATATTCAAGGAATATGTAATCGAAGAAGACTTAGATACTAATATTTGTATTTATTGTAACAATCATTATAAAACATTATCTTGATAGTTTTAGCTTCTACAAGCAAGTTTCAGATATCTCAGCCGATAAAGTTAGAAATAATTAACTCACCATACTCTAGGTTCTTACACACCTTGTTACATTATATTCATTGAACATGTCTATATATGTAACTTGTTCCTTGCGTATGTGCATATTTGTGTTTGTTCCATAGCCATATAGTCTTAAGTCATAATGATTATTTATTATTATGTCATAAACACGCGTATGTCCAAAATTGCTAGTTATAGGACATTTGAACATGGTTCGTCGGTAGGGGTGCAAACGAGTCGAGCAGCTCGCGAGCCAAGCTTAAGCTTAAAACAAAGTTTGTTTACTTATCGAGCCCGAGCTCGGGCTCTTGACATGTGAAGCTCGGCGAGCCTTATCGAGCTTTGGTTAATATTAGTTTTTATTAATGTTTAACAACATTTACCACTTATTTAAATTTTTCTAGTAAATGAGCCGAACTTATTTAAATTTGTATACGAGCCGAGCCCGGACCTAAAATAAGCTTGTTTAGTAAAAGAGCCCGTGCTTTACTTATCGAGCCGCGAGCCTAAACTAGTATATTTTTATTTAATAGAGTAAATTACAAAAATCGTCCTTTATGTATGCTACTTATTGCAAATTGTGTCCTTTGTCTTCAATATATACAAGAAACGTACTCGATGTTTGCAAATCCTTGCATGTTATGTCCTTTAGCCCTAAATCGGTTATTTTTATTTAGTTAAATCAGGAAACACAAGGGTATTTTAGTCTTTTTATATTTTTATTAAAATACTCTTGATAAATAAAACAAAATATCATATCATATACATACATACTTCTTTCTCTCTCTACAGAACTTCTTTTATCCTCTGCATAACTCTCTCTAATCATCTGCCACCACCATTTACCAACACTCCCACCTCAACCACCGTCAACTGCCATCACATCAGATATCTAATCAAGAGCAAGTGACAGGACCGTTGGTTATTTCTCCAACAACAACACCTTCCTCAGAAGCAGGTCCGAGCAATACTCAGCCAGAACCAGTTGTTGCACCAGTTCAGACTTATGCAGAACCATCTTCCCATCAACCGACAAATGCATAACCAGAACAAGATCCTACTTTTGATAATGCAGGATCCAGTTCCGATGAGGGGTCAGAAGAGACTACAAGTTATCTTAACAATCAAGCTGCCAAAACCAGTGCTAGAAATGAGCCTAATTCTTCAGAACAAGCTACAGATCAGATTATCACAAATTTGGAAAGCTCAGTAAATGTTCCAGGCGAAGTAATGCCGAGATCAGTCTCCTACCATCCAACAGATAACATCATTGGAGAACTACAAGCTGGCGTGAAAACGCGAAATCAGATCAATAAGGATCTAAGTTGCTTTTATTCTAAAGTTGCTCCACTTCAAAATAAATTTTCTCATAGTTGTTTTTTTTTCTCAGGTAGAACCAGGAAACTTCAGAGATGCTCTTAAAGATGAAAGTTCGGTGGAAGCAATGTAGGAAGAATTGTTACAGTTCCAGAAACTAGGAGTCTAGGAACTTGTTGACTTACCATCAAAGCAGAAAAAGATAAGCACTCGGTGGGTTTACAAGTGCAAAAGAGATGATAGAGGAGTGGTTGTTCGCAACAAAGCTCGGCTCGTAGTTCAAGGTTTTCGTCAGCAGGAAGGGATATACTACAACGAGTCTACGCCCCAGTCGCACGTCTAGAAGCTATCCGCATTTTTCTGGCTTTCGCCTCATGGAAAGGTTTTAAAGTGTACCAATTGGATGTGAAGTCTGCTTTCCTGTACGGTAAGGTAAAAAAGGAGGTATACGTAGGCCAACCACCAGGGTTTGTCGATCCAATTCACAAAGATAAGGTCTACTTGCTGAACAAAGCTCTTTACGGTTTACACCATGCCCCGAGAGCCTGGTACGAGACGCTTTCAAAACATCTTCTGGCTAACCAATTCACCAGAGGAACAGTAGACAGCACCCTCTTTACCAAGGAAGTAGATGGACATCTGATTATTGTACAAATCTATGTGGACGATATCATCTTTGGATCGACAAATGAACAGCTGTGTAAGGACTTTGAGAAAGTCATGAAAGAAAAATTCGAAATGAGCGCTATGGGAGAGATGATAATTCTTTTTGGGGCTTCATGTTGAACAACTGCCAGACGGTATTTTCATTCACCAGACGAAGTATGTTCATGACGTGTTGGAGAAATTTGACATGACAGGAACTAAACCGGCATCTACCCCTTTAGCCATAAACCACGACATTTGTCCAGACGACTATGGAGAAAAAGTTGATGAAACAGTATATCGCTCCATGATCGAATCCTTGATGTATCTCACAGCTTCAAGACCAGATATCATGTACCCCACATGCCTTTGCGCCAGATATCAGTCAAGCCCGAAGGAATCACATCTGTTGATCGTAGGTTCATGCGCTACTTGAAATGATACCCAAGCACCGGCTTGTGGTATCCACATCACGACGATTTCAACCTTACGGGTTACTCTGACTCTGATTTTGGTTGCTGCAAGCAGAACGCTAAATCTACAACGGCAGGCTGCCAGTTCTTTGGAACACGTTTGGTAACGTGGCAATGCAAGAAACAGACCGCGGTCACTCTCTCTACTTGTGAAGCTGAATACGTTTCAGCATCCAGTTGTTGTTCCCAGATACTGTGGATACAACAACAGATGAGAGACTACAGTCTGTAATTTCTTGATACGCCCATATTCATAGATAACAAGGCGGCTATTGATATCACAGTCAATCCTTATCAACACTCATGCACTAAACATATCAAGATTTGATACCACTTTATCCGTGACTGTCACGAGAAAAAGTTGGTACGAATCGAGAAAATCCACACTGATGACCAAAAAGCAGATTTTTACACCAAAGCTTTTGACAGAGCAAGATTTTGAAATCTTTCAAAATTGTATGGTTTAAAGAATCTGACATCAGGGGATATTTATGAGGTTGAGTTTGAGGATGACGATGTTGGGACGTGACCTCACTGGTAAGTCAAATGTTTTTCTGTAAATAGTTTACATGCTTTCTTCAAAAACAAAAATCCAAAAATATGTTTTTGATTTTAGGGGGAGAAAAAGTTGTGAAAATACAAAAACATTGAAAAATCATGAAAAACACAAAAACATTAAAAAAATACAAAAATAATTTTGTGTATAAGAGGAGATGATAGTACATCAGTGGATCATAGAGTATGCTAAAGAAATGGATTGTTTTAAAAGCGTCTAAACAGATCTTTCTAAGGATATGCCGGTAGGCTTCGCACATTCAGTAAACTGCTTTCAGGATATAAACCTAAAAAAATAAACTGGTAAATATGTGGCTTAACATCTCTCGGATATATGGGATTGGTACCCCGAAATTTCGTTTGAGAGAATGCCAGATTCTGAGATACTAGGTCTTTATATTTACTTGATATCTGGGGTATTATATGAGTTCTTCTGATTTTGCGTCAGCAATGGCCTAGAATTTATATAATACTTTTGCATTATTCATCCCAAAGCTGCATAAAATGAAGAAAAATGTCATAAAAAGATCGACATTCTGCTGTACAAAAATTAAATATTCCCAAGAGGAACACCACCTAAAGTTGAGCTTTCATCTCTTTCTCTGTACGGAAGTACTAACCTGAACTCTCAAGGTCTCGCATTTCACCCCCCAACAAATATCAGTTAGATATATTCACCTGTGAGATGAAATCTAGGGAATCTCGATGCGGGAGTATATTCTGAGGTGGGAAACACAGATTAGGCCATGTTACTAAAAATTACCTAACATATCTTGAAGTAGTTGAGAAACGTGTAGAGGTTTAAGTGGATCAGTATACCAACAATCTAAAGAAAATCTGTTTAGGAACTTAAAGTTTTTATCTAGAGCAGCGGTACTGGTAATGTGTCTCAATAAACTGATATGATCCTCTAACACAAACTCGCAAAAATATGTCTGTAAATATATTTGTACATATTGCTTTAAGTATCTTTAGTTTAGAAGTATTCCAAAAATTCAAAAAGATTTTATGTTTCTACTATAATTCTTGACTAACCGGTGATGGAAAACAGATCTTCAAAGTCAAAAGCGACGACATGCGGAGGAAAATCTTTTGAATTATGGGCTGGGAGCTAATCTGGAAACAAAGTTTGGTTTGAAATGTTGAAAAGTTCATTAAGTTGAAACTTAAAATCAAAGAATAATGTCAGTTTTGGTCAAAAAGTGGTTAACCAAGGTCATTAACTTGGACTTGGTTGCCAAATCAGTTAAACAAGGTCATTAGCTTGGACTTGGATAACTGTGTGGATAATTAAAACTGAAAACAAACGAAAAAGTTGGAAAGTTGAAAAATGTTCAAAAGTTTCTAGAATTTTCGCACGAAAATTTGGCCAAACTTCACAAGGCCAATTTTCGCACGAAAATCCAAGGGCTATATATAAGAGCATGAGTTTCCTATTTCGTACAAAAATCCTTACAATTTTTGGTGCGGATTCTCTGAGGCGATTTTACTCTATCCCTTATTACGCTCGCTTTCCGACTTATTTGATACATTATAGAGGTTGATTTGCACACCTCTTGTAATGGCGAAGGTATACACCAAGATCGAACCGTGAATTTGGACTATTTTGGACTTAAACAGACTAAAACCTAGTTCTAGGAGAAACTAGCCGGTGAAACTTAAAATTAATCTCTCCAACGTTAAAATCGGCAATTTTAACCAAGGTTTACCATTTCAATTTGAAGAAAATGTCAAAAATTGCAAGTGTTTTGAGTCGGTTCAAATAATGCTAACTGTTGGGGAAGACGCATATTTTCGCACGAAAATTGTTGAGGAGAAATGTCTATATTGGGTTCTCCATTTTCGCACGAAATTCAAAAAATATATATCAAGTTATTTTCGTACGAAAATTTGGAGGAAGTTATGCTTGTGAAAATTTCTAACTTTTTCATGTCTCTCTGTTTCACAGAAAAACCGCATATGAGTTTCACCCAATGCACAACTCCTGCTGCTTAATCGATAAAGATGTGCCGGAGTTTGCTCCATTTTCACAGTATTTAGATTTTCTGTAGAGGATGCCGGTATATTATGCTCCCACACATAAGCATGACGTTTATGCATCTCACGTTGACCGTTTTTGGGCCGCAGCAGAGTTACAAGACGATTCAAGGGCTATTACATCAGCATTAAGAGTTGGAGAAAATGATGTGGAAATTACAATTACTGAAGATCTTATACGAATAGTGTTGCATCTGAGGGATGAAAGTGATTTTCCTACGGGGTTTACAGAAAAATTCGTCAAAGGATGCTTTTACAGAATGGGCTACAATGGTTATGTGAATTATGCTCCTTTCAAGATCAACCGGCTAGGGCTGCCCTAAAGATTCCTAGCTCACTGCATCACACGTTCCTTAAGCCACAGAAAAGGGGGTTAGGATGATCTCGTTGATTATCACATGTGTATGATCGTAGCAGTGATCCTGAACAAGCCATACAACTTTAGCAAGTTGATTTTTGATCAGGTGGTGATGAATTTGGGTAAGGGTCGATTCTTGCAGTATCCTAGATTTGTTCAGATGATCCTCGACCACCTACACCCCAATCTCGAGAAAAAGAAGGATGATATATTGAAGTTAGAGCACATGTCTCCGTCTGACCTCCACAACATCAGCAACTACCGTAAAGGGGGAAAGGCTCCAGCTTTTAAGTCTATCTTTGGTACATTCGTCAAGGCTGATTATGTAGCTCCACCAGAAGGTAAATGGAGGAACGAAGGCAGTGGCAACGAGAGTGAAGAATGGAATATGATGGAAGATTTTGTGGAAAAATGAAGCATTTGGTATATCAAATGAGAGGGAGAAAAGGGTCACTACAGTAGAAAGAAAGCTGGTTCTTCTTCCTCTACTGCAAAAAGAAAGAAAACATCAGAGACTTCCTCCTCAGCCCCCAAGCGCCAAAATAAACAACCAATTGTAGAAACAAGGTTGATTGATGAACCTGATGTTGAGCAGGTAATTGTTGAAGAAACAGTGCAAACAACAGACACAGTTCATGTTGCAGAGTCTGTCGAAGATACTACTGCTGATATTGAGAGAAGGGTTGGTGTTGAAACCGCAGTAGGTGGTGGTGATGATGAAGGGCCATCCTCGAGTACTGATTCTGAGGAGAAGAGGGAAGGTGAAAAGAAAGATAGAGAAAGAAAAGAGCAAGAGAGGATAGAGAGAGAAAGGAAGTTAGCCGAAGAAAAGAAACGCAAGGCTACAGGTGATGATGACACTACATATGTGTGACATCCTGGTTTTTCAGGTATCTTAAACGCACTACTTCACGGTTATTCATTCCTACGCTAAATTGATTCGGAGATTTAATTTACACGCTCGAAATAACTACGCTAACTTTGTGAACTTATCAAATGAATTACGTGCTATGTGTATTAAACGTTTATAAGTTTGGTGAGTTATTATGTTATGTTTCGATTTCGTGATTTTTAGTTATAAAAATATATATATAGTAAATATATAGACGAATCGAACCGAGCCGCGAAACGAGTCGACCTCATTTCCTTGCGACTCAAGGGATTAACCAAAACTTGAGGTTCAAGTTAAAGACCCAAACCGCCCCACCCAAACCCTTGCGGCCGCATGCACCAAACCTCAAACCCTTGATCTTTTTCCTTCATCCCTTACACTATAAATAGATAAGCATGCATGAGAGTTGTTAACACAAAAAAAAAAGGAACCCTAGCTCTAAGATCAGCTGATGGCAGCCTTCCCACTCTTCCTCTCGGTCGCGATCTTCTTCAACATCCGAATCGACTCCCTTCTCGTTCCGGTTCATTAATCTTCATTGTTAAAGGTTAGGGTTTTCTATTGTTTCGCAAATCATGTTAGGGTTTATGAACTATTGATCATGCTTGTATGTAATGGTAGAATCATGGTATTGAAAGAGTTATGATATTTAGTTCGATGAATTGTGCAAGAATTGCAATTAAGACGATTAGTTGAATAAAGGATCATAGGCTGCTTTTTGTGATAAAAATCATATAATATGATTAGGGTTTGCATGAGTATGATGTACATGATGATATATGATTGATAAATCTGTTCTTGATCATTCATATTTAACATCTCGATTGTTTAAACGTGTTCTATTGCGATAAAAGTTGAAAACAGGATGCTGAATGGTGTTTACAGCCAACTTCAATTGGCTGTAACTTGGTTATTATTTATCGAAAAACGGATTTTCTGAAGCCTAAAACGTATATTTTTTAAAAACGCTTCTAATGGCGCTGGATTCATATTTTTCTGAGGTCGTTTGATATTTTTAAGTGGTCAATTAAGTATAGTAACTGAAGCTGTGTAAATTCTGAAAATTTGTTAGTTGTTTATCGAGTCGGATCTCATAATCTGTAGAGAGTCGAATCACGAAATTTGTACAGCAACTGGAGATGGAAATTTCTGGGAAACTCCCACTGGAATTTTGTTAATTGGATGAACGGTAATTTTTAAATAAATTCTCCCGTGGACTGCAGTCAGAAAGCGACGAATCTGACTGCAGCCTAGTATATTAATAATTATGAATAATTAGTAAAGTGTTAGGACTTGAAAAATTTACATAAAATTCTATAGTTTAGTTGACACCTTCTGTAAAAAAATTGGAATTTTTGGAACGTTGGAACTATTTTATAAAAATCCTCGAAAACAGCCTAATTATGAGTAAACAAGCTGAAACTTGATTACTTGCGAATGTGTGTACCAAAATGTTGTATGAGTTGATTTGTGTTCATGATAAGTTGGTTTGATCACTATTTTGGTATGATAATACTTTGCATGCATGATTGTGTTTTTGAAATTGTTATCATGTGTGCCGCATTGTATGATAGTTATGTGTAGGGTTTGTATCAGTGTGTTCACACACTAACTTTAAATCGATTGACTTGTTAGGACGAGATTAGCGGTCCCATCATTTGCTACTTCTGTGTTATACTAACCGAGCAATTAAAGGTGAGTTCACGGCCCTTAATTTTATCCGGTTTTAAACAACAGGGGGAGAAACATGTATACACTCTACAACTCTATCTCTTTACGTTATACGAAATTAACGTCGTTAAACTATTCAGTAACTAAGTTAATGTTAATGTACGTTATGGTCACTAAGCAGCTATATCACGGAAAGTCCTCGACAAACTCTCGGATCGTTAGTATTGGGTTAGATAGCGGGGAGATTATAAGTAGTACTACTGGGCCCGACAAGCCCCACCCGAGCTAGTCGCGCTAGCCGACCGGGTATGGTCAACGGGTGAATAATTTAGCCTAACTTTCGCCATGGTCAGTGATAGGCCTGGCAACACGGAGGCACAACAGTCAGCTTCGATCGCGAACACTTATGTGACATAACTTTAGGCTCGCTACCTACATGTTAACATTGAACTTAATTACGAAACAACAATATTATTCCGGGTTAGGAATAATGAAACAAACAACAATATTATTCCGGGTTAGGAATAATGAAATCAACATCATTATTATTCCGGGTATGGAATAATGGAACTATAACGTTATTCCGGGTTAGGGATAACGGGGGAAACAAACTTATAACCGAACAAATGAACTTATGAAAACCTGTGAACTCACTCTTCTTTAATGTTGACACTTGTTTCTTTACATGTTTCTCAGGACGCTAGGAGCTCTAGGTGCTCTCACTTGCATTGATCAAGACATCTTTTTATCGAGTCTCATTTACGAATATTGTTTGGGTTTTTCTTTAGTTTTGGCGTTTGTGTTGGCGCCCGTCCCTTTACTTTACTTTAATGCTTCCGCTCAACTTTAAAACTAATGCTTCCGCTAAACATTGAAACCAAACTAAGACAATTTAAAATTAACTATGAATGGTTAAACAAATGATTTTGGAAAACGATAAAAAAATAATCATATAGAGTCGTTCGATGTTACTAGTGTCTCGGATTCTGGTTTGTTCACACGCCTCGCGGTAAAACTCCGCAAGTGGAAATTGAGGGTGTGACAGATTGGTATCAGAGCCTCTAGCTATAGAGAACCAGGTTTGCATTAAAAGTAGACCTAAACTATAGCTGATTACACGACACTAGACTTAGTTTGGCACTGAACTGTGATATCTTGTTATATGTTGTACCACAACTGTGTTATGTAAAATATAAATGCATAATAGAAATGAATGCAACTCGTAACTAACTACACAACCCAACAGGCAATGTCATCATCATCATCATCCGACAAACTTTTGCAACCAAGGGCGCCGGGAAAGGCACCTATGGTCGAACCCTCACCACCTCATGGCGTGGAGACACGTTCAGCTGCTAGAAAAAGACCCGCTCTAGGAGAGGATTCGTCCTCACGTCCGACCATCGCTATGCCGGTCGAACCGGTTAACTCGTTAGAAGTAGGGAACGACCTACTTAAAGATATGATAAGAAAACAATAGGAACAACTAGAGAGAATGCAGGAAACTATCCTAGCACAGGGATGGATGATACGACAATTAACGGGTAAGACTGGAGAGCTCGAGGAAGAGCAATATGAGAATAAGATAGCTCGTAACACCTTAGCTAAAGATCTTCGTGCTGAGCAGCTGAGGGCTGACTGGCTCGAAGACAGTGTTCTTGAGTCCAGCTGGAGAATTCAAGAACTAGAACAGAATCAGGCACCTTTACCAGTACCCGCACAAGCACCGGCCCCTCCAGTGCCGGTAGAGGAAGAAGAGGAGGATCCGGAGGAAGACCCGGCTGTAGAAGCTGGAAACGCCGCGGAGGATGACGGCAACGATAACGATTTGGGAGATGGAGACGTAGAAGACTGATTCGTCTCGCTTATTCCATTTGCTTCCTTCAGTCTATTTATTTTTCTACTTATGTTTAAACTTGAGATTTTATAGTAAACTAATATGTTTGGTTGGCATTTTGTGAGACGTTGAAATTTTATTTAATCGAATATTTCTTTTGATTGTTTAATTTATTTAGGTTGATATAATTTGAGGGATTATTAAAGTATGGAATAGGATAACTATATTGGATATATATACTTATCGGTGTGTGTTTATGTTGTCTTGCGAAGATCTAAAATGGCAACTGGACGTCGCGGAAACCTCAACATGACACCCGAAGAACTGACTGCAATGATCCAAGAACACGTGAATGCTGCTCTGGCAGGTGTTCAAAACCCACCAGCAGGTAACCATTATTAAATTTTCATGGGAAAATCTAATAGTTGGGCTAGTAGACTTTCTCACTGACTACCTATCCTCTGTCAGGAGGAGGGGGTCTTAACCCCTACAAGATGTTCCTCGTTGCGAAACCGAGCAAATTCACGGGTGTAGAAGGACCCATAGGACTGGTCCGCTGGATTGAAAAATCCGAATCAGTGTTCGAAATGTGCAATTGTCTGGAGGCCAACAAGGTCAAGTATGCTGCCTCAACGTTGGAGGATGGGGCACTAACTTGGTGGAATGCACAAGTCCAAACGCGTGGACTTATTGCTGCAAACGCAATGGCCTGGGCCGAGTTTAAGGCCCTAATCAAAGAGGAGTACTGTCCGCGAGACAGGGTTCAGCAGTTGGAGCAAGCATTATGGAACCACAAGATGGTGGGATCTGAAATTGAAGCATACACAGCGAAACATCATGACCTGGTATTTCTATGTCCCGATCTGGCCAACACCGTGGAGAAACGACTCGAGTTTTACCTTGGGGATCTGCCCCCCGAGATCCAGGGCATGGTAATGGCTAGCAACCCTGCGACTGAGCATCAAGCGATCAGGCTGGCGCACAAACTCACCGATAAGGCGGTGGAACAAAAGAAGTTGCCATCTCGGGGTGCAACTGAAGTGGTCCCTGATAATAAAAGAAAATTTGAAGACTCGTCTGCTCGACAGTCTTCAACAGCCCAGCCACAACAAGGGAACCAGAAACGGTTCAATAATTTCAACAGCAATCGGGGTCACAATAATCAGCCCGCCAACAACACCCAGAACACAAGCGGCTATGTGGGTCGAAAGCCGCAATGTAATCGTTGTAACCTTCATCATCACAGCCCTTGTGCCGGAAATCGCTGCCAACAATGTGGCAAGGTGGGACACGCGGCAAAGGATTGTCGCGGGGAAATCATGTCCCGACAAAATCAGAATCAGCACCAGGGTCAGCAGCAGGGTATTAACCGGGGTGCTATCAGTGTGGTAGCACTGCCCACTTCAAACGAGACTGCCCACAGCTTCGCAACAACAACAACAATGGTGGGAACAACCACAACCACAACAAGCACAACAACAACAATAACAACAACAATAATGGAAATGGTGGCACAGGAGGTGCCAAAGGTCGTGCATTTACGCTAGGCCGGGGAGAGGCCAGAAACGACTCGAACGTGGTTACGGTAAGTTTCCCATTAACGAACATTTTGCTACTGAGTTTTATATCGGAGTCTTTTAGGAAGAACCTAAATCTCACGCCTAAACCCCTAGAGACCCCTTACGTCATAGAACTAGCCGATGGTAAATCTGTAGATGTGACCCATTTAGTATCCGGCTGTCAACTTAAACTCGCGGGTCACACCTTTACCATTGATCTGATGACAACTACCCTGGGTAGTTTTGACGTGGTAGCCGGAATGGACTGGCTATCCGACGTTCGAGCCGAAGTTCTCTGTTTCGAGAAAGCTATCCGTATTCCGCTCTCTAACGACGAAATCTTGACGGTACAAGGCGAGAAGGTAGGCGCCGTCACAAACATCATCTCTTTCATGCAAGCACAGAAGTATCTTCAGAGGAAGAACTCCTTCGCTTTTCTCGCACTGGTCATCGAACAGCCTAAGGGCGAGAAGCGTATAGAAGATATCCCCGTCGTCCATGATTTTCCGATGTATTTCCAGAGGAGTTACCTGGTCTTCCACCACATCGACAAGTGGAGTTTGAAATTGAATTGGCGAACCATGCAACTCCCACCGCCAAGGCCCCATACCGCCTAGCTCCAGCCGAGCTGCAAGAGCTGTCTACCCAACTTCAGGAATTATTAGAAAAAGGATTTATCCGATCTAGTACTTCGCCATGGGGAGCTCCGGTCCTTTTTGTCAAGAAGAAGGACGGGACCTTCCGCATGTGCATCGACTACAGGGAACTCAATAAGGTTACTGTCAAGAACCGATACCCATTACCTCGCATCGACGATCTCTTCGACCAACTTCAAGGGTCAAGCTACTACTCCAAGATTGATCTACGGTCCGGCTATCACCAGTTACGCGTCAGGGAGGAGGATATCGCTAAGACGGCATTTCGTACTCGGTATGGCCATTATGAGTTTTTGGTCATGCCCTTCGGTCTCACCAACGCACCCGCGGTGTTCATGGACCTCATGAACTGCGTGTGTAAACCGTATCTCAACAAGTTTGTCATTGTGTTCATCGATGACATACTCATCTACTCTAAAGGTGAAGAAGAACATGCTGAACATCTACGATTACTGCTGGAATTACTTCAACAGGAGAAACTATATGCCAAGCTTTCAAAGTGTGATTTCTGGATTCGGGAAGTTCAGTTCCTCATGCAACGTCGATCCCGCCAAGATCGATGCTATCAAGAACTGGGAAGCACCCAGGACACCGACAAAGATCCGCCAATTTTTGGGTTTGGCAGGTTACTACAGACGTTTCATAGAGGGATTTTCAAAGATTGCGCAACCGCTTACCACCCTCACCCAGAAAGGCACCAAGTATGCTTGGGGTGACAAGCAGGAAGCGGCATTTCAATTGCTGAAGCAGAAACTTTGCAGTGCACCCATTCTGTCATTGCCGGATGGGACTGATGATTTTGTGGTATATTGTGATGCTTCCATTCAGGGATTGGGATGCGTACTCATGCAACGTGATAAGGTCATCGCGTATGCGTCCCGACAATTGAAAGTTCACGAGAAAAACTACACAACACATGACCTGGAATTGGGAGCAGTGGTGTTTGCGCTGAAGATTTGGAGACACTACCTATATGGAACAAAGTGCACAATCTATACAGATCACAAGAGCCTCCAACACATCTTTGACCAGAAGGAGTTGAACATGCGACAGCGTCGCTGGGTCGAACTCCTGAATGATTATGAATGTGCCATTCGGTATCACCCGGTAAAGCTAACGTGGTAGCTGATGCCCTCAGTAGGAAGGAACACTTGAAACCTCGTCGGGTACGAGCACAACAATTCACCATTCATTCGGGGTTACCCGAACAGATACGCGACGCGCAGTTAGAAGCAGTTAAGGAAGAAAACATCAAGGCCGAATCGGTGGGAAAAACGGAACGCGATTGGGAAGTAAAACCCAATGGAGCCCGGTATTTCATGAATCGTATATGGGTACCTCTCTACGGAGACCTCAGAAAGCTAGTCATGGACGAAGCTCACAAGTCCCGATACTCTGTCCATCCTGGTTCGGATAAGATGTATCAAGACCTTAAAGCCGCGTACTGGTGGCCCAACATGAAAGCGGATACAGCCACCTACGTGAGCAAGTGTTTGACTTGTGCGAAAGTCAAGGTAGAGTATCAGAAGCCATCGGGGCTACTTCAACAACCTGATATTCCGGTGTGGAAATGGGATCAGATCTCGATGGACTTCATCACTAAACTCCCGTGAACTTTGGATGGTTGCGATACCATCTGGGTGATCGTGGATCGTTTAACTAAGTCCACACACTTCCTAGCGATTAAAGAAACAGATAAGATGGATAAGTTGACTCACATCTACATTAAGGAAGTAGTTTCTCGGCACGGGGTGCCAACGTCCATCATCTCAGACAGAGATGCTCGTTTCACGTCCAACTTTTGGCAGTCACTTCAGAAAGCGTTGGGTACACGCTTAGATATGAGCACAGCTTATCACCCTCAAACTGATGGTCAAAGCGAAAGGACCATTCAGACCTTGGAAGACATGCTTAGGGCATGCGTGGTAGACTTCAGGAATAGTTGGGAAATCCATCTGCCTTTAGTGGAATTCTCGTATAACAACAGTTACCATACGAGTATATCGGCAGCACCGTTTGAAGCATTATACGGTCGTAAATGTAGATCACCGGTCACTTGGGCAGAAGTCGGTGACAGTCAACTCACAGGCCCTGAGTTGATACTTGAGGCTACTGAAAAGATTGTACAAATCAGAAACCGCATGGCAGCGGCACGAGATCGACAGAAAAGCTACGCTGATCAACGACGCAAACCGCTCGAATTTCAAGTAGGCGACCGCGTCCTACTGAAGGTGTCACCCTGGAAGGGTGTAATCCGTTTTGGGAAACGAGGCAAACTAAACCCACGGTACGTAGGCCTGTTTGTGATCTTGAAACGTATCGGACCCGTAGCTTATCAATTAGACCTTCCTACCGAACTCAGTGGAGTTCACAACGTTTTTCACGTGTCAAATCTAAAGAAGTGTCTATCAGATGAAACCCTAGTCATTCCATTGGATGAGATTCAAGTGGATGAACAACTGCACTTTGTGGAACAACCTATCGAGATCATGGATCGTGAGATCAAGACTCGAAGGCACAGCAAGATACCGATCGTCAAGGTTCGTTGGGATTCTAAACGTGGACCGGAGTTCACGTGGGAAAGAGAGGACCAAATGAAAAGCAAATACCCACACCTCTTTGCAGCTGAGCAGCAAGCTAACTATACCACCAACTAAATTTTCGGGACGAAAATTCTCTCAACATGGGGATGATGTGACAACCTGGGAATTTCTTGAAATTTCGTGTACCATTGTTAACGAACTAAATCTTTGTACGTGTCATTCTAAACCTGTGCGTTGCATTCTAAACCGCGTTTACTCAATTTTCGGGACGAAAATTCTTTCAACATGGGGATAATGTGACATCCCGGTTTTTCAGGTATCTTAAACGCACTACTTCACGGTTATTCATTCCTACGCTAAATTGATTCGGAGATTTAATTTACACGCTCGAAATAACTACGCTAACTTTGTGAACTTATCAAATGAATTACGTGCTATGTGTATTAAACGTTTATAAGTTTGGTGAGTTATTATGTTATGTTTCGATTTCGTGATTTTTAGTTATAAAAATATATATATAGTAAATATATAGACGAATCGAACCGAGCCGCGAAACGAGTCGACCTCATTTCCTTGCGACTCAAGGGATTAACCAAAACTTGAGGTTCAAGTTAAAGACCCAAACTGCCCCACCCAAACCCTTGCGGCCGCATGCACCAAACCTCAAACCCTTGATCTTTTTCCTTCCTCCCTTACACTATAAATAGATAAGCATGCATGAGAGTTGTTAACACAAAAAAAAAAGGAACCCTAGCTCTAAGATCAACCGACGGCAGCCTTCCCACTCTTCCTCTCGGTCGCGATCTTCTTCAACATCCGAATCGACTCCCATCTCGTTCCCGGTTCATTAATCTTCATTGTTAAAGTTAGGGTTTTCTATTGTTTCGCAAATCATGTTAGGGTTTATGAACTATTGATCATGCTTGTATGTAATGGTAGAATCATGGTATTGAAAGAGTTATGATATTTAGTTCGATGAATTGTGCAAGAATTGCGATTAAGACGATTAGTTGAATAAAGGATCATAGGCTGCATTTTGTGATAAAAATCATATAATATGATTAGGGTTTGCATGAGTATGATGTACATGATGATATATGATTGATAAATCTGTTCTTGATCGTTCATATTTAACATCTCGATTGTTTAAGCGTGTTCTATTGCGATAAAAGTTGAAAACAGGATGCTGAATGGTGTTTACAGCCAACTTCAATTGGCTGTAACTTGGTTATTATTTATCGAAAAACGGATTTTCTGAAGCCTAAAACGTATATTTTTTAAAAACGCTTCTAATGGCGCTGGATTCATATTTTTCTGAGGTCGTTTGATATTTTTAAGTGGTCAATTAAGTATAGTAACTGAAGCTGTGTAAATTCTGAAAATTTGTTAGTTGTTTATCGAGTCGGATCTCATAATCTGTAGAGAGTCGAATCACGAAATTTGTACAGCAACTGGAGATGGAAATTTCTGGGAAACTCCCACTGGAATTTTGTTAATTGGATGAACGGTAATTTTTAAATAAATTCTCCCGTGGACTGCAGTCAGAAAGCGACGAATCTGACTGCAGCCTAGTATATTAATAATTATGAATAATTAGTAAAGTGTTAGGACTTGAAAAATTTACATAAAATTCTATAGTTTAGTTGACACCTTCTGTAAAAAAATTGGAATTTTTGGAACGTTGGAACTATTTTATAAAAATCCTCGAAAACAGCCTAATTATGAGTAAACAAGCTGAAACTTGATTACTTGCGAATGTGTGTACCAAAATGTTGTATGAGTTGATTTGTGTTCATGATAAGTTGGTTTGATCACTATTTTGGTATGATAATACTTTGCATGCATGATTGTGTTTTTGAAATTGTTATCATGTGTGCCGCATTGTATGATAGTTATGTGTAGGGTTTGTATCAGTGTGTTCACACACTAACTTTAAATCGATTGACTTGTTAGGACGAGATTAGCGGTCCCATCATTTGCTACTTCTGTGTTATACTAACCGAGCAATTAAAGGTGAGTTCACGGCCCTTAATTTTATCCGGTTTTAAACAACAGGGGGAGAAACATGTATACACTCTACAACTCTATCTCTTTACGTTATACGAAATTAACGTCGTTAAACTATTCAGTAACTAAGTTAATGTTAATGTACGTTATGGTCACTAAGCAGCTATATCACGGAAAGTCCTCGACAAACTCTCGGATCGTTAGTATTGGGTTAGATAGCGGGGAGATTATAAGTAGTACTACTGGGCCCGACAAGCCCCACCCGAGCTAGTCGCGCTAGCCGACCGGGTATGGTCAACGGGTGAATAATTTAGCCTAACTTTCGCCATGGTCAGTGATAGGCCTGGCAACACGGAGGCACAACAGTCAGCTTCGATCGCGAACACTTATGTGACATAACTTTAGGCTCGCTACCTACATGTTAACATTGAACTTAATTACGAAACAACAATATTATTCCGGGTTAGGAATAATGAAACAAACAACAATATTATTCCGGGTTAGGAATAATGAAATCAACATCATTATTATTCCGGGTATGGAATAATGGAACTATAACGTTATTCCGGGTTAGGGATAACGGGGGAACAAACTTATAACCGAACAAATGAACTTATGAAAACCTGTGAACTCACTCTTTTTTAATGTTGACACTTGTTTCTTTACATGTTTCTCAGGACGCTAGGAGCTCTAGGTGCACTCACTTGCATTGATCAAGACATCTTTTATCGAGTCTCATTTACGAATATTGTTTGGGTTTTTCTTTAGTTTTGGCGTTTGTGTTGGCGCCCGTCCCTTTACTTTACTTTAATGCTTCCGCTCAACTTTAAAACTAATGCTTCCGCTAAACATTGAAACCAAACTAAGACAATTTAAAATTAACTATGAATGGTTAAACAAATGATTTTGGAAAACGTATAAACTAATCATATAGAGTCGTTCGATGTTACTAGTGTCTCGGATTCTGGTTTGTTCACACGCCTCGCGGTAAAACTCCGCAAGTGGAAATTGAGGGTGTGACAATATGAGCCATCTGAGGCCGAAGAGGATATCACTATTGTCAAGCCTGCTAAGAAGAAAACTGGAAAAAAGTGTTAAACATGCTGCAGCACGAAAGCCTGAGTCTACTGCTAGGAAACTAAGGATCAAGCTAAAAACAAAGACTACTGAGGCTCCTGTTTCTCCAACTGTTGAAACAACTTCTGAACGTCCTCCATCTCCTCCTCCAACGTCTCAGCCACCTCCAACAGTTGAACCTCCAAGTGTGTCTGCTCAACATGTATCTCCTCCTCCTCAACACACTTCTACAGAGATTCTTGTTCCATCTCCTCCACCAGTAGTTGATCCTCCAGTTGTGTCTCCTCCACGACAGCCTCTTGGCACTCCTCCTGGTGTGTCTCAGGCGCAAACAACATCATCGGCTCATCCTATACATCCTCCAGCATTCACATCCTTTGATGATTACTACTTTGATTATGAGGCTATCCCAGGGGGAGAAAATATGACAGCTGATGACGTGTATATTGGAAGACTCAGTGAGTTGGAAGCAAAATTAAAGAGTGCTGATGAGAAGATTAAGATCCTTGAGTCAGATAGAGATAGTATCAGGGAGATTATGAGATTGGTCACTGAAGATAGCGAGAGATACTTTCAAGCTGCACAAAAGGTTACTGATTATGAGGAAAGGATTAAAGTGCTGGAAAATGAAAGAGATATTCTAAAGGCAACTCTCAGTAGCTATGAGACTGAGAATCAGAGAATAATCAAGAAGATGGAAGAGTATGAGGCAGAACGAGAGTCGAACAACAGGCAGGTTGAGCTAATGAAGAAAATTTTGGTTCGAACTCTGGGCATCTCTCTCACAGATGAGATTGAGAAGATTGAGAGAGAGGAGGCTAGACAAAGAGTTGCAGATAGAGAACAAGCTTCGAAAGCACTATCAGATGCAGAAGGCAGAGGAAAGCAAAAGATTGATGATATTCCTGGCTCTAGCAAACCTGTGCATGAACCTGCTGCTTCATCGAATCCTTTGATCGAATAATCTGCGCCGGAAGCTGAATCCGTTCCAGTATCTTCAGAGATAGTTGTTTATGGGACCCAGCGCGTGATGCAGAGAAAAGGTTTGTACTTCAGGGTGAATGGGTTTTGGAGTCGATGACAAGAGGGAAAACGATAGCACATAGGGAATTGAAGAAAGAGATTGATGAGATGGTAGATGATACATGTGAAGCAATAGAGAAGGAGGGATTTGAATCTGTACTTAACATGTTTGATAATGAAAGTATGATTGTTGACACTTACATGAACGACTCTATTTTTGAATTAACAGATGAACTGGTTCAGGGGGAGTCATCGATTGAAGTTGATGAGACAGTGCCAAAGCCCAAAGTCATCTACCTTGAGCACGATGTCGAATAAGGAGAGTACGTTCATAACTACTCGAAGGCTGATCTTGCAAAAATGTTTGGCTTAAAAGAAGATTCATTTGAGTTCGACTTTGAAGAGGAATTAAAGAACACAAGCTCAGAGCCGAATAACTATGTTTTTGAAGATATCCCTCAGGCAAACGATTATGACAGAGTAATCATTAAAGATTGGGATTCAGATGATGATAATGAAGCTGCAAGGTATACAGGAGAAGGAACAGATGTGTTTCCTACCCTTGACGAAATGACTGTTGAAATGAACGATGATATGCTAAAGCAAAAAGTAGCAGAAGCAGTGAAAGATGGCACAGCCCCTAAACCACCGACCAAAGAAGAGATAATTGAATTGAAGAAAAATGGTTCAAGGAAATGCTGCCAGAAAGAAAGTTCCGTCGTCCATTAGCTTTCTTCACCAGAGACCCTGATGCATCTCTAGGTGACATTATCAGTTGGGGATGGATTGAGGAACTAGATGTGTATGCTTTGAAACGCGAGTATGGAGTTCAATACTTCAGAAGACTGGGTGGTATAAAGACTCTGCCAGAATGGGATCTGAAAAGTTGGTACATACCAAGACGTTTAGTATGAAGCTACGACCGAATGATCAACGTCTATGGAAGCTAATTAAGTTTGAAGCTAAACATGGTTTCAATTACTAGAAACCACACAAGCCACGAACCGTCACAAAGATCGATCCAGTAACGCAAGAAAAAGATGTGACTTAGATTGTCAAAAGGTCGCGTGTTATGAAGAATATGCCTTTGAAGAAAATGGAACAAGATTTTTACAAAATCTTCAAATGGTGGCACTATGATTCAAGTAATGGGGAGGCTGTTATTTGTGTCGAGCCTGATGAAGGGTCATGGGATATGTCTGAAGATCTATCTGAAACCGTGATCATGCATAAGAGAATTTATGGGTTGTGGCGTGCGATCAGAGTATTGGATCCAATGTGGCTAGTCAACTGCTCAGAGAAAGATATTGAACGCCTAGTGTTCATCAATATTAGTTATGAAGAAAAAGATAAAGAGCAGGCCATGCAGTTCCAGAGGATTGTTAATATATATTATGCTAACAATGTTAATTCAGGTAAAAACTTTGAAGACGAAGAGCAGAAAAAGAAAGATCAGAAAGAAGAAAGAATCGAGGCAAAACGAAAGCTGGCTACTCGTGATCAAACTCCCATTGCTTCAGAGGAGCGTCGAAAGCCGCCAAAGTGCTTTTTCGGATAATCAAGTCAAATTTGTTTAAAGATTTTTGCAAGAAAAGTTTTGAAGACTATCCAAGACTACGGAAACATCCAAGGGGGAGTCTGTTGGTGCACATATGTCTATTGTGTAACATTTGTAAAAAATCGGGTCTCCAAAACCCGGTCCGTTTTGTAATCAAATACCAAGTTATGAAAGTACATTAATTAGTTATGATTATTTTGAGTTTAAACGTTACATAATTTATAAATAAACTAAACTATAAAAATTATATTTGATAAAAAGTTAAAATAAAATAAATAGAAAACATGTGTAGCTGCCGGGACTCGAACCCGGGTCAGCTGGGTCTCAACGACTTATCATCCTGTCCCCAAACCACTCCGCCACCAAGTGTTTTCTGTTAACTTTAGGAGAGCAATTGGATCTTATACGCAAACTCAAATCAACCGTTGATGCCACCTGAATAACGGAAATCGGCAAACCGATCGCCAAATCATTTCGACTTCATCTGGCCAACTTATAACCGATGTATTTCGGTTTCTAATTAAGTCCGAATTGAATGAACATAAAGCTTCATCATTTCCGGTATTTGAAACCGAAAAATTTATCAAACTCTAATTTAATTCAAGTTCTGATCATTTGCGCGATTCATAACTATCACAACAACACTCAATCTCATTTTCGTCAAGTTTCTGAACCGTAAGATTCTCTGAATCAGATCGCCGGAAATTTTCTGCAACTCACCGGAAAACCGGGACTCACATTCTCACGGTAATTTCTTCGACTCTTTTGTTTAAAACATGTGATTAGTCAATCTCTAACACAACTCCATCATCAGAATCAATCTTAGCCAACGTTTATCGGAAATCTTACCTTCGCCGGAAAGTTCCTGAGATTGCCGGAATCCCACTGTGAACTGGTAAGATATTCTGCACTTCTTTTAAACCTTGTTTAGGTGATTTAACGTTGTGAATAATCGATCCACACTGTTAATTGGTTCAACAGTCGGAGTTCATTTCCAGTACCGACGAACCTTCGCCGGATTTCTGTGATTATCTTCAATCGGTAATTTCTGTTCTTTAAACTCTCTCCATTCCTTACTCTTGAATTACTGTTAATGTCTAAGATCGTTGTAAATCACAAAATCAAACTTAACCAGTCGAATTACGCTGACCGTGTAATCCGACGAAGAAGATGAAGCTATTTCAGAATATAAGAGAAATTAAAATCCGGATTATAAACGGGTTAGACACACAGTCCAGCGGTGGACTGTGTGCAAATTTTATATTCACGTCCCGAGTTCGATCCTTACTACGCACACGCCTTATGTAATAACATTCCTTTTTAAACATGAACTAACCCGGGTTAAAAACAGGTAGTTGTTAAGTATAATATAAATCAAGAATATAACCGGGTTAGACACACAGTCCAGCGGTGGACTGTGTGCAAAATAAACTTCACGTCGCGCGTTCGAATCCTGTCCCGAGCACCGGTCCATGGAATTAAAATGTTTTTGCAAAATAAAGGAATTTTCGGTTAAATCCAATAAGTATATAAATATAATTAAAACTGAGTTTCTAACGGGTTAGTCACGTAGCTCAGTTGGTAGAGCTACGTGCACGTGAACGGAAGGTCACCGGTTCGAATCCCGCCTGGCGCAGGAATTTACCGCTGACCGAACCGGTCAACGGTCAACAGTAAAATAATAATATTTTTTTTTATTTTTATTTTTTATTTTTATATTTATTTGTTTATTTTAATTTAAAAATCAATTAAAAATACTTAAAAATAACCTTTTTAAAGATAGAAAATAGCCACAAACTCACAAAAATATATCTAAAAATCCCATTAAAATCCTTAATAAAATCCATCCATTTAATATATTTTCCATTATTATTTAGGTTAGTATTCCTCGTCGACTCGCTCGTCTAAATCGTGCGCATCTCACCATCTCCAATCCAACGCACCCAATGTGAGTGAACCTTTCAAATTCCCCGTTTTAATCACGTTTTGGGGTGTATCATGTGTCTTTGTTTATTTACATATTATAACGAAACTATTGTGCATACATCATATCATGACATGTGTATTAGTTTGTTGCTGTTTAGTAGTTATTATTGGATGCAAATTATCATTTCAGTACATGCAATTGCCGAGGCCATCGAGGTTGAGCTTGATCCCCATTTTATTATGCGGTTGATCTTGGCGTGCCCGCACGATCGGCTCCGTTTGATTGAGCCTTGATCGGTCATTTCATTTTACATTTCAATACATGCAATACGCTCGGCTCCGTTTGATTGAGCCTTGAGTGCACAGTTCAATTTACATTTCCAGTTCATGCAATACGTTCGGCTCCGTTTGATTGAGCCTTGAGCGCACATTTCAATTTACATTTCCAGTTCATGCAATACGATCGGCTCCGTTTGATTGAGCCTTGATCGCACAGTTCATTTACGTTAGTTATCATATGATATTGGTATATTCATGTATGCTATCCAGTGTTAATATATGTTATAATTGTAAATGCTATTTGCCAATGTTTGATTACTTACATGTGCTCTTTTATGATTATGCACAATATTTTATTGATAAACTAACCATAATATCATTGTCAAATGTTTATCTAATAAGGTTCACTCGCCAACTTATGTTGACCCAAAACCTCCCATTTTACACATGATACAGGTGAACCAGCAGCAGCTAGGAACACATAGGACCTGGATTAGAAGAAATAAAACGATTTAGTATTTGGATTGTTATGTTTGGTTATTTTCCCTTGTATTGAATGAACATGTTTGGATGTTTGAGAATGTAACTTTGACTTCATTAATTATGAAACATAATAGTAAATGTCAAGTGCTTTGGTGATAACCCAATTATGCCCCGACTCTTATTTCCGCTGCGGGTCGGGGTGTGACAGATTGGTATCAGAGCCATGACTATAGGGATATAGGATAGGTTATTAGACCCTTAGAGCCTATACTATAGTCGATTAGAAACTTATAAGAATTTTGTGTGTTATATGCCAAATTTCACGATGTTTATATGTTTATGTTGAATGTTACATTTGATATTGTACAAGCATGTTCATAAGTATGTATTATCAAATAATGCCTATCATGAAATCGTATGATCATAACATATCACATCCATGCAAGCACACACCACATCATGATTGATTTTACAAAGATTTTCGTGTTTTCAAATCTCATCAAAGTGAGTTCTCATGACGGGCATGTAGTAACTGGAAGGGTACTAGTACCGGCAGTCGGAACGTCCTGTCTAGGCTGGCATTCGTATAAATCCAAAATAAAGGACCAGTTTGCCTACCTGGGGACTAACGATGAGAGTACGAAATACCTATTAGGCCAAAGCATGCTATACCAAACGTCGTGAGAGCTAATCCCACTTTGAGTTGTCATTGTGTCTACACCTGGACACGTTCCGACCAAACATCTCATGAACATATTTTGTGGTTTGCAGTCGGGGGATGCGAGTGTTAAATTGCCAACACTAATGTGAATCCTACCAAGCCAATAGCCATGGGGGCCCACATGACTATGTAGGTGAAGGTATGGGGGACATTTGAGGCCCAACATGAGCGAACCCAAGACATCCTTTGGATGTAGTTGCATTATTGATATTTATGTTATTTTCATTTTCTTAAAGACACATGACACCTAAAAAGACACCATAAACTCACAATCTTCTCATTTTATGATCCTGTAGATGTCGTCTAGACAGCATCGAAGGGGTAGGAATTCGGAAAAGTCTCGGGAACGTTTGGCCACTCATATCGCGAATCAAATGGCCATGATATTGCCGGACATCGTAGTACAAGTACAACAAGCCCTTGCTGCAAATCCTACTAACCCTCCTCAACAACAGGACCAGAACATCAACAACCCTCCTACCATCAAATGCTCCTACAAACATTTTAAGTCCTGTGATCCTCCAAAATTCGAAGGGACTGAGAGGGAGTCACTGCTCTCCTACATTGGTTCGAGGAGATGGAAAACGTTTTCTTAAACTGCGATTGTCCTGAGGATCGCAAAGTTCGTTACGCCACCGGGAGACTACTTGGTGTAGCTCTCACTTGGTGGAATACTGAGAAAGGAAAGAGGGGAACAGAAGATGCGATGGCCTTAACTTGGGAGGAGTTGAGGGAGATCATGACTAGGCGATTCTGTCCTAGAAGTGAAATTAAGAAATTGGAGGATGAATTTCATGCCTTGAAGCAAAAAGATGGTGATCACTCTACATACAACAAAAGGTTCTTGGAGTTGAACCAAATGGTTCCAAACTTATTCACTCCAACCTATCGTCTGATCGAACATTACATTCGAGGACTTCCCTCGAAAATCCAAGATTCGGTGCTCAGCGTTTCACCGGTAACACTCGAAGCTGCCATGGAGTTGGCAACAGAACTGACCGAAAACCGAATTCGCAATGGGAAGTTCAAAGAGGAAAAGAAGAAAGCCCCTGCTGAGGGACAAACCTCAAACCACCACACTCCTTCCTCTAAATTTGCTAACAAGAGGAAGCGTAACACCAGGAACTTTGCAGTCACCCAAACCAACACCCCTATTCCTGCTGCACCCATCACTCAAGCCACTCCTCCACCCGCGCCATACAGAAAACCATACACAGGGCCACTACCAAAATGTAACCGTTGTCAGTATCACCACTCCCCTGATTATGAGTGTGCCATTCGGTATCACCCGGGTAAAGCTAACGTGGTAGCTGATGCCCTCAGTAGGAATGAACACTTGAAACCACGTCGTGTACGAGCATTACAACTCACTATTCATTCGGGGCTACCCGAACAAATACACGACGCCCAGTTAGAAGCAGTTAAGGAGGAAAACATCAAGGCCGAATCGGTGGGAAAAAATGGAACGCGATTGGGAAGTAAAGCCCAATGGAGCCCGGTATTTCATGAATCGCATATGGGTACCTCTCTACGGAAACCTCAGAGAGCTAGTCATGGATGAAGCTCACAAATCCCGATACTCTGTCCATCCGGGTTCGGATAAGATGTATCAAGACCTTAAAGCTGCGTATTGGTGGCCCAACATGAAAGCCGATATAGCCACCTACGTGAGTAAATGTTTGACTTGTGCAAAAGTCAAGGTGGAGTATCAAAAGCCATCGGGGCTACTCCAACAACCTGAGATCCCAGTGTGGAAATAGGATCAGCTCTCAATGGATTTCATCACTAAACTCCCGCGAACCTTGGGTGGTTGCGATACCATCTGGGTAATCGTGGATCGTTTAACTAAGTCCGCACACTTCCTAGCTATTAAAGAAACAGATAAGATGGAGAAGTTGACTCGCATCTACATTAAGGAAGTAGTTTCTCGGCACGGAGTGCCAACGTCCATCATCTCAGACAGAGATGCTCGCTTCACGTCAAACTTCTGGCAGTCACTCCAGAAAGCGTTGGGAACACGCTTAGATATGAGGACAGCCTATCACCCTCAGACTGATGGTCAAAGCGAAAGGACCATACAGACCTTGGAAGACATGCTTAGAGCATGCGTAGTAGACTTCGGAAATAGTTGGGAAATCCACCTGCCTCTAGTAGAATTCTCATATAACAACAGTTATCATACGAGTATTTCGGCAGCACCGTTTGAGGCATTATACGATCGTAAATGTAGGTCACCGGTCTGCTGGGCAGAAGTCGGTGACAGTCAACTCACAGGCCCTGAGTTAATACTTGAGGCTACTGAAAAGATTGTACAAATCAGAAACCGCATGGCGGTGGCACGAGATCGACAGAAAAGCTACGCTGATCAACGACGCAAACCGCTCGAATTTCAAGTAGGCGACCGCGTCCTACTAAAGGTGTCACCCTGGAAGGGTGTAATCCGCTTTGGAAAACGGGGCAAATTAAACCCACGGTACGTAGGTCCGTTTGTAATCTTGAAACGTATTGGACCCGTAGCTTATCAATTAGACCTTCCTGCCGAACTCAGTGGAGTTCACAACGTATTTCACGTGTCAAATCTGAAGAAGTGTCTATCAGATGAAACCCTAGTCATTCCATTGGATGAGATCCAAGTGGATGAACAACTACACTTCGTGGAACAGCCTATCGAGATCATGGATCGTGAGATCAAGACTCGAAGGCACAGCAAGATTCCGATCGTTAGGGTTCGTTGGGACTCTAAACGTGGACCGGAGTTCACGTGGGAAAGAGATGACCAAATGAAAAGCAAATACCCACACCTCTTCGCAACTGAGGAGCAAACTAATGATACCAGTAACTAAATTTTCGGGACGAAAATTCTTTCAACATGGGGATGATGTGACAACCTGGAAACTTCTCATACTTTCGTGTACTATTGTTAACTAAATTCTTGTGCATGGCACTTGGAAATCTTTGTGTATGGCACTTGGGAACTTCTTGTAACTTCGCGTACCATCATTAACGAACTAACTCTTTGTGCGTGGCACTCTAAACATGTACGCTACATTCTAAACCGCGTTTACTCAATTTTCGGGACAAAAATTCTTTCAACATGGGGATAATGTGACATCCCGGTTTTTCGGATAACTTAAACGCGACACTTGTCGAATAAAGTATATGCTAAGTATTAAACGTGTACGAGTTAATGAATACGTGATGTGTGTTTGTGTGATTGTTTTAGTTATAAAATAATTATGGTAGATATGTACACGAACCGAACCGAACCGCGACACGAACCAACTTTGATCCCTTGTGACTCTAGGAGTTAACAAAGTTTTAAACTTTAAACCCAAGTCTTCGGCCGAGAACAAGGATCAAACCCAAACCGCAAACCCCTTTGCGAACAACCCAAATCACTCTCGGCCGAGATCAAGCCCAAAACCGCAAACTTATTCAAACCCAAACCGAACCAACCCAAGTTTCTCGGCCACAAGCTCAAGCCAAACCGTAACCCTTATCTCTTTTGCGCCTATATATACCAACCATGCATGCATCTCTCAAAAACACAAAACCCTAACAAGCAAAACAGCCGTCGGCTGCCTTACTCTTGCTTTCCTCTCGGTCGCAGCAGCAGCAGCCCTCGCCATCTTCATCTCCCGATCGCGAACAGCCGATCCTTCATCCCTTCAATCGCAAGCAGCCTATCTCTTCCACTTGTTCACTTCCTCAAGCACAAAACAGCCTACTACTTCTTCTCAGCCGCGAATAACCTCCTTTCTCAGTCACGGATCTTCTCGGTTGCAAGCAATCTTTGATCACCGGTCCCTCATCGTACTCACGGTTCGTTTACCTTGTTATTAAAAGATTAGAAATTGTCATATGCTACAAGATAATATTCGGATATATGTGCTTGAATGATTAATCGGTTTGTTTTCGGATTATATGTATTTGAAAGTAAGCGGCTGAATTATCATTGTTTACATGAATGATTGTTTGCGGAACTTGTAAGTTTGCGAGTATGTTTGTTTGTAAAAACTAGAAGTATGAACTAGGGTTTGCATGGATATGTTATTAGTATTGATCTATGATTAGAAATCGGTTCTTGCTCGCCTAGGTTGATCATAGGAACGGTTTATGCAAGTTATGGTAATAATATGCTGAAAACAGTTTGCTGAGTAATAGTTACAGCCGACTTCATCTGGCTGTAACTTGGTCATTAGTTGTCGAAACACGGATTTTCTGATGTCTAGGACGTAGAGATTTGAATAACGAATCTAAGGGCGCTGGATTCATAATTTTCTGAAGTCGTTTGATATTTTTAAAGGGCCAAATAAGTTCAGTAACTAAAGCTGTGAAAATCCTGAAATTTTGTTAATTGTTTATCAAGTTGGATTTTAAAATCAGTAGGGAGTTGAGTCATGATTTTTGTACAGCAACTAGGTATGGAAATTTTCGGGCAACTCCAACTGGAATTTTGTTAATGGGACGATCGGTGATTTTTAAATAAATTCTTCCGTGGACTGCAGTCAGAAAGTGATAAATCTGACTGCAGCCTAGTATATTAATATTTATGGTTAATTGGTAAAGATTTAGGACTTGGAAAATTTATATAAATTTCTACAGTATAAATGTCACCTACTGTAAAACTATTGGAATTTTTGGAACGTTGGAACTATTTTATAAAAATCCTAGAAAACAGCTGAATTATGAGTGTTAAGCTGAAATTTGATAACTTGTGATTGTGTGCACCAAATTGTGGCATGGATTGGTTTATGTTCATGATAAGTTGTTTTGATCACTAGGTTCACATGAGTATACTTGCATGCATGTTTGAGTGTTAGATATGTTGTTTGTGTGTATCACTTTGTGCGTAAATTGAGTGTAGAATTTGTATTGGTGTGATCACACACTGACTTGAAATCAATTGGTTTGTTAGGACGCAATTAGCGGTCCCATCCTTTACAACTTCTTTGCTACACTAACCGAGCAAATAAAGGTGAGTTCACGGCCCCTAACTTTATCCGGTTTTTAAACAACAGGGGGAGAAACATGTATACACTCTTCAAACTCAATCTCTTTACGTTATACGAATTTAACGTCACATAACTATTCGGTAACTAAGTTAATGTTAATGTAATGTTATGGTCACTAAGCAGCTTTATCACTTAAGTCCTCGTCAATCTCTCGGATCGTTAGTATTGGGTTTAATAGCGGGGGAGTTATAAGTAGTACTACTGGGCCCGACAAGCCCCATCCGAGCTAGTCGCGCTAGCCGACCGGGTATGGTCAACGGGTGAATAATTCGGCCTAACTTCGCCATGGTCAGTGATAGGCCTGGCAACACGGAGGCACAACAGTCAGCTTCGATCGCGAACACTTACGTGACATAACTTTAGGCTAGCTACCTATATATGTTAACATTGAACTTAATTACGAAACAACTATATTATCCCGGGTTGAGGATAATGGAAACAACAACTTATTATTCCTGGATGGAATAATGGAAACAACAACTATATTATCCTGGGTTGAGGATAATGGAAGCAACAACTTATTATTCCGGGATTGGAATAATGGAACCAACACGTTATCCCGGGTTAGGGATAACGGGGAAAAACAAACTATAACCGAACAAACGAATTTATGAAAACCTGTGAACTCACTCATCTTTAATGTTGACACTTGTTTCTTTACATGTTTCTCAGGACGCTAGGAGATCTAGGTGCACGCACATGCATTGAACAAGACATCTTTTATCGAGTCTTATTTATAAATATTGTTTTGGGGGTTTTTCATTTGTTTTGGCGTTTGTGTTGGTGCCCGCTTCACTACTTATTTATGCTTCCGCTCAAACTTTAAAAACTGATGCTTCTGCTAAATATTGGTAACTAATCAAGACAATATAAAATCTACGACAAATGATTTTTGAAAACGTATTATCAAATCATATAGAGTCGTTCGACGTACTAGTGTTTCAGATTCTGGTTTGTTCACACGCCTCGCGGTAAAACTCCGCAAGTGGAAATTGAGGGTGTGACACTTGTTCCATCTCCTCCACCAGTAGTTGATCCTCCAGTTGTGTCTCCTCCACGACAGCCTATTGGCACTCCTCCTGGTGTGTCTCAGGCGCAAACAACATCATCGGCTCATCCTATACATCCTCCAGCATTCACATCCTTTGATGATTACTACTTTGATTATGAGGCTATCCCAGGGGGAGAAAATATGACAGCTGATGACGTGTATATTGGAAGACTCAGTGAGTTGGAAGCAAAATTAAAGAGTGCTGATGAGAAGATTAAGATCCTTGAGTCAGATAGAGATAGTATCAGGGAGATTATGAGGTTGGTCACTGATGATAGCGAGAGATACTTTCAAGCTGCATAAAAAGTTACTGCTTATGAGGAAAGGGTTAAAGTGCTGGAAAATGAAAGAGAGATTCTAAAGGCAACTCTCAGTAGCTATGAGACTGAGAATCAGAGAATAATCAAGAAGATGGAAGAGTATGAGGCAGAACGAGAGTCGAACAACATGCAGGTTGAGCTAATGAAGAAAATTTTGGTTTGAACTCTGGGCATCTCTCTCACAGATGAGATTGAGAAGATTGAGAGAGAGGAGGCTAGACAAAGAGTTGCAGATAGAGAACAAGCTTCAAAAGCACTATCAGATGCAGAAGGCAGAGGAAAGCAAAAGATTGATGATATTCCTGGCTCTAGTAAACCTGTGCATGAAGCTGCTGCTTCATCGAATCCTCTGATCGAACAATCTGTGCCGAAAGCTGAATCCGTTCCAGTATCTTCAGAGATAGTTGTTTATGGGACCCAGCGCGTGATGCAGAGAAAAGGTTTGTACTTCAGGGTGAAGGGGTTTTGGAGTCGATGACAAGAGAGAAAGCGATAGCACAGAGGGAATTGAAGAAAGAGATTGATGAGATGGTAGATGATACATGTGAAGCAATAGAGAAGGAGGGATTTGAATCTGTACTTAACATGTTTGATAATGAAAGTATGATTGTTGACACTTACATGAACGACTCTATTTTTGAACTAACAGATGAACTGGTTCAGGGGGAGTCATCGATTGAAGTTGATGAGACAGTGCCAAAGCCCAAAGTCATCTACCTTGAGCACGATGTCGAATAAGGAGAGTACGTTCATAACTACTCGAAGGCTGATCTTGCAAAAATGTTCGGCTTAAAAGAAGATTCATTTGAGTTCGACTTTGAAGAGGAATTAAAGAACACAAGCTCAGAGCCGAATGACTATGTTTTTGAAGATATCCCTCAGGCAAACGATTATGACAGAGTAATCATTAAAGATTGGGATTCAGATGATGATAATGAAGCGGCAAGGTATACAGGAGAAGGAACAAATGTGTTTCCTACCCTTGACGAAATGACTGTTGAAATGAACGATGATATGCTAAATCAAAAAGTAGCAGAAGCATTGAAAGATGGCACGGCCCCTAAACCACCGACCAAAGAAGATATAATTGAATTGAAGAAAAAGTGATTCAAGGAAATGCCGCCAGAAAGAAAGTTCCGCCGTCCATTAGCTTTCTTCACCAGAGACCCTGATGCATCTCTAGGTGACATTATCAGTTGGGGATGGATTGAGGAACTAGATGTGTATTTGTATGGAGTTCAATACTTCAGAAGACTGGGTGGTATAAAGACTCTGCCAGAATGGGATCTGAAAAAGTTGGTACAGACCAAGACGTTTAGTATGAAGCTACGACCGAATGATCAACTTCTATGGAAGCTAATTAAGTTTGAAGCTAAACATGGTTTCAACTACTGGAAACCACACAAGCCACGAACCGTCACAAAGATCGATCCAGTAACGCAAGAAAAAGATGTGACTTTGATTGTCAAAAGGTCGCGCGTTATGAAGAATATGCCTTTGAAGAAAATGGAACAAGATTTTTACAAAATCTTCAAATGGTGGCACTATGATTCAAGTAATGGGGAGGCTGTTATTTGTGTCGAGCCTGATGAAGGGTCATGGGATATGTCTAAAGATCTATCTGAAACCGTGATCATGCATAAGAGAATTTATGGGTTGTGGCGTGCGATCAGAGTATTGGATCCAATGTGGCTAGTCAACTGCTCAGAGAAAGATATTGAACGCCTATTCTTCATCAAGATTAGTTATGAAGAAAAAGATAAAGAGCAGACCATGCAGTTCCAAAGGATTGTTAATATATGTTATGCTAACAATGTTAATTCAGGTAAAAACTTTGAAGACGAAGAGCAGAAAAAGAAAGATCAGAAAGAAGAAAGAATCGAGCCAAAACGAAAGCTGGCTACTCGTGATCAAACTCCCATTGCTTTAGAGGAGCGTCGAAAGCCGCCAAAGTGCTTTTTCGGATAATCAAGTCAAATTTGTTTAAAGATTTTTGCAAGAAAAGTTTTGAAGACTATCAAAGACTGCGGCAACATCCAAGGGGGAGTCTGTTGGTGCACATATGTCTATTGCCTACGTCTAGGACGAGTCTGTTGTATAGATAGGGTTTCGCAGCGTCAAAAGTTTTGTTTTGAAAGTTTTGTATAGTTAGCAGAATTTTCGCACGAAAATTTCAGGTCCTAAGTTCCTAGGTGCTGTCATGTCTTGCCTATAAATAGGTGACTTAGGATGTTTGTCTAGTATGCTGTTTTTGATGATCAGAGGCGAAGCCCTGCTCGAGTCTGTAATCTTTACGAAGTTAATCAATACAAGATACAGACGGTTAAACAGTAATCATCACGCTTGTTCTTTTGTTTGTTCAATCAGCTAACAATGAATTCCGCCTCTGTTAGCTGAGCAAATCTGACCGGAAGCTCACAAGTTGGGTCCGATCCTAGCATTCACAATTTGGTCATATTTAACCATAAAAACTAACTGGGTTAGGGCTAAAGGACATAACATGCCAGGATTTGCAAACATCGAGTACGTTTGTTGTATATATTGAAGACAAAGGAAAGAGTTTGCAATAAGTAGCATACATAAAGGACGACTTTTGTAATTTACTCTATTTAATATATTTATTATTAGATAATAAACGAGCCGAGCCCGAGCCGAGCCGAGCTCGAGTTTGAGAAACTACGAACGGACCGAGCATTTGAAAACAAAGCTCGAAGCAAGCTCGAGCTCTCTTAAGTTAATCGAGCTTGTGCTCGACCTTGGCTGAGCTCGGGCTCGACTCGACTCGAATCGTTTTCTCCCCTATTTGTTGGATGTAAAATGTTAAAAGAGATATAACAAGTTTTGTCTACGGATATAATTTTTTAGAATGTTTTATCTGTAATGCATATATACATGCCGTACAAGATATTTGTTAGTTGGATATTTGTAAGACGATCCATAAGACGTACACTTCACATCAGCTCTACATCCATAAGACATACACTTCACATCGGCTCTATCCATGTCAATCAACTACAAACCTATCTTTTCTCTCATTCTCTTCACGGACGCCCCTCTCTCCTTGCCACGTCTGCAAGCATCTTCAACCTCACCTTGTAGGCGTCATGTTGGAGATGAATTTCTTATTTAAACTAGAGACATTACTTTGGCCTAAAATTTACAAATGAAATAATAAAAGTGATATAAATTATAGTGCAAATATAATTAAATTAGTATAAAAAGGTAGTCCACATATTTAAGTAAACTGAAATGTGATATAAACATGTTATTATTGGAATATAGTTTTTGTATATACTAACTTAAGACTTGTAGAAAAGACGAGTGTATCGGCCATTGAATAATGGAGATGATTTATATTTATATAAATTTAGTGTAGAAAGAAAACGTTGGTTGGTGCGGGGTGTCATATTTGCAAGGGATCCAAGTGTGACGGTAATTGATGCCATTGACCCTTTTATCCTTTGTGACTTATTGCCAACTCATGCCACACATGTCAAAACATTTAATCTTTAAGCGGCTACCCTTCATCCTCATCTACTCTTAATTTTACCTTCTATTTCTTCCTTTAATTTAAAATATTCATGAGAATAAAGCATTTTTTAGGTGAAGTGAAATGCAACAAGTATATATACATGGGTTTTATAAGGTGAGTATTCATGTGAGTCCGTTTTATTATTGCGTTTTAAGATTTTAATGAGTCAGGCCATATATAATTGTAATTAATAGTGAACCAAATGTCATTATAAAGATAAAATCCTATCAGTTTGAACCCCCTTAATGATATATTAGATGATTGTTATATATGGGTAAATGCGTTGTTATAATTAAAAAATGAATCAAGCTTTTTAAATGCAATATTAAACATCTTTTTTTTATTAAGAACGTTGCTTCTGTTTTTTTAATAAAAAATCTCTTTTTTATTAATAAGTTCTGATAAAAAACTTGTCAAGTTACAATTAAAACTGAAGATAGACGGACAACAAGTTGCACCGCCACGCTTTCTGAATTGCATGTTCCTTTATTTTTACTTCTTCAACTTATCTTTAAGCTTCCATTAACCATTTTAACATTGTGTGAATCTTAACCATTAAGTTGATTCAAAAACTCTTTCTACTTGTCACATTTTTTTTATTTAATCATTTATGTATGGTTCATAATAATATAAACATTTGTCGTTGATATTCACGTGACATAATTAACACCCTACCGACCGGCCGGTCCAAATACATTTCAATCTCAACCACCCCTACAACACAAGGACGATCTCTTCATTGCATGGACCTCAAATTTCAAAACCACCCCCATACTTTCAGTTTATTTCATTTTATATACTGTATTGTTGAATATGTCACTTAAGTGTTAAATATCAGTTTTTTTTTTACTGATTTGTTAGCCTTATGCTTTTCTTTGCATGGTTTTATGCTTATCAAGTTTCAATTACTAGTGCTTTGAGTTTATTTTTTCTTTGCATAATTAATTTAGTACTACTTTTCTTTATTTTCATATTACAACCTTGTCAACATCAAACCTTTTGTAATTACAATGTTTTAGAACAAGACTACTTACTATACAGGGAAGAATGAAACGTGTAGAGTTGTGGAATAAAGTTACTTGATCCAGATGAAGTTTAAACCAACTTGAGTTCATTTATCACATTTTTACACACATACATTTTGGTTTTATTTATACACACACCCACATATACAAATATATTTGATTTTATTTTATCAAGTTGCATTTGGTTCGGTTTGGGCTCGACTGGTTTCAAAACCGAGACTCTCCTAGCACCAACCGAGGTCTTCAGTTTCCTTTTTTCCTCCATCCATTCCTTGTTTTCAATTTGGTCTGTGTTCAAATCAGTTAAGTTTGGCTTTAAACCAGTGCTCACCCTCTTAATGGTCATACAATAGGGATGCTTTTATCTTTATTAGAGTTAAATAAGGTCACATTTGTTTTGCACTCAGAAATCATTACAAATACACATTTTATAATTAACTTAAAGTGGAATGATCATATGGATATTCTAAACACAATCCTTTAGTAGGTACAAAGAATGCCAAATCTTATGGGTATAAACAATATGTAGTAAAGGTCGGTGTTATATGGTATATTTAGTATCATACTCGATGCTCATTTTGATACGTATCCAATTGAACACCCACGTTATAAGCATCACATTGTTTTCTTATTCATTTGTTTGCGTCACTAAGCTATCATAGTAATTAGTGGGTCAAGTGTGTTTAGTGAATTAAAAGAGTACTGAGTAGTTAATTACTTGTGTTTTGTATGGCTATATAATTATCTCTAAAAGTTTTTTTTTATATTATGAATGAGGAAATGAATTAGTCACTTCCAAAAGTTTTGTTTTCTCTTAAGTTCTTATCTAACTTTTTTGGATCATTTGATTACGATTTGATAACACATTTTTATGCGTATTTAAGTATTTGACAATCAGATCAGTTTAACTAATTAACCAAACATATTCAAAAAATCTACTACATATCAATCTTATTGCTTTAAACTCAATACATAATAAACCTAATTATCCATTAAATCTAAACCTTTTTTTGACAGTGAAATTCATATATAAGTTTACCACATTCTTCAAATCGGAGAGCTTGCATTGCCTCACTTTACTCAGACTATGCTGTCTTAACCGGGCCCACGCTAACTTCAAAGTTTGGCTTTTTTGGGCGTTTCCCCGAAAACCATACTGCCGGCTGCCACTTGACAATCGTTGTGCCACCACAAAACTCTCTGGCATAACACACGGTGGGACGAAAACCCGGTTGGGCTCGGAAATCGAACTGACAATCACACACATGGCCTAGTGCAAATCCTTCATTGTTTATATCCACCCTAAAAGGACATAAGTGGAAGTTGAACTTGAGTCTCTATTAAAAAATCCAAACTTTCTACCACTAGACTACGATAAAATTTCCTAATTTTCACCGTTATAAATGAATTGATGTCGGAAAGTTTTATACCAAAATTGCAATGAAATTGAACGTGACTTGAGTGACGACTTGTCGGCTTGGCTTGGAAGCCAAGCCACTCCAGCAAGATTTTCTTTTGTGTACCTATTTTAGAATCTAGGAATGTGCTTTAAATTTTAAATCTATATGAATGAGTGTATTGTGTCCACAACCTAAACATAATAAATAGGATAATTCATTAGGTTTAATGGCTCTTAAATGTTGAAAATATATTATTTGGTTTAATTTATTAACTTAGTTTATAATAGCATAATTAAAATATTGTTAGATGACTCTTTGGGAAAATTTGATCATTTGTAACTCCTTATTTTACTCAATTTTTATTTGACCGTAAATTTTGCTTTCAAGATTGTTTATTAATATATATAAAACATAAAAGTGATCAAAAACAATAAAGTGATCACAAACAATTAATCCTCTAAAGTGTTTGGAAATATACATAAAACATAAAGTTATCACAAACAATTTAATCCTCTAAAATAATTTAGAAAATCTTGTGTTTATAATATATATATATATATATTATATATATATATGACAATTATAGGAAGAAATCTCATATTAGTTAAGAAAATTAAAAAACACAAATAAATGAATCTCTTTTTATCACGTGTTACACCTTTACAATGTAAACAACCAGAGACTGTCATGTGTTACGTAACATCTTTTACTTTTTCAGAAAAACTGAAAGTGTGCAAAAGCTGTTACATGTTATATGACAACATCTGGTTGTTACACATAACACAGTGTGCAAAAACGTATAATATACGACAAAAAAAGTCAATTCATTTAGGTTTCTTGGTTTTCTTATGTTATATGATTTTCTTTCTATCACTCATATATATATTTATCAAAATTATGTACTTTACATATATGTGGGTCACAAAAATTGGCTGTAAAAATGTCTTTAATTTTTTTCTACAATATGAGATTATATTTTCCATTAAAATAGCATTTATCTTTTTCATAAAAGAAACGGTGAAATGTTTTATAAAGCGTTGTCTACCCCCATTTTAAAAGTTATACAACAAACATTGCTTTCTTTTTCAATATAAAAATAGTGTGGGGGTGTTTTAAAAAAGCTTTGAAAATTACGAATCTTTGTCGGAGCCTTATTACTCTTTAATCTTTATTAACTAATTATTTATCAAAAAAAAAAAATCCTTAAAATTCTCCCTTTTTGACATCAAAATTATGCAAGATTTTAGAGATGATTTTGATTTTGTTTCTGAAATCAAATTTGTCTGATTTCTTGGGTTTATTATTTCCATGTTTGAAAGAGAAATTCAAGGAGCTGGTCCATTACTCTATTTTAATTTGTTATTTATTATCTTTATTTTAAAATTTAATCTTTTATTGAATTATTCTAATCTCATTAATGCTCATAATCACAATCAAAGTCACCATCATGATTTGATCAACAGAAATCTTAATCAAACCGTGTTGAGCTGTTACCATAATAAACCTTTCTTTCTTTCTTTTTTTTTTCCCCTTTTTATACCCATTTCAAATTTCAATCTACACTTACTAATTCAAAAAAAAAAAAAAAAACATTTTGCAAGCTGTAAATCAATTCAAGCAAGAAGAACCTTTGTAGTTGTTGTTGTACTCATCTTCTTCCAACTTTATAGTCTTGTACTACCACCACCACCCACCTCTCTCTCCTCTCCTCTCTCTCTACACTTTCTCTCTCTAAAAACCCACTTCACAGAACACCCCAAACAACCCAAAAACACAATGCTGACACAAATCTTGAACATTTAACAAACACCAACCTTTGATCTATGATCTTTGATCTTTTGCTTCAAAGTTTCCACCTTTCCTTCAAGATTCAACAAACCCATGACGGCGCCGTCGTTCAACTGGTGGCGGAGCGACAGCCACCATGGAACTCCGGTGGTGGTCAAAATGGAAAACCCCAACAACTGGTCAATGGTGGAGCTTCAATCCCCAACAGAAGATGACTTCTTAAACGACAACGTTTCAAAGGGTCACAACAAAAACGCCAAACAACTCACATGGGTTTTACTCCTCAAAGCCCACCGTGCCGCCGGCTGCATCACCTCCATTGCTCCGGCCACTTTCTTCCTCGCCTCCGCCGTACGCCGCCGCCTCTCCGCCGGCCGCACCGACACTGAAAAAACCGGCAAAACCGGTTCAAGATTCTACCTTTTTATAAAAATATTTCTCTGGGTGTCAATAATATTGTTAATCTTTGAGATTTTTGCTTATTACAAAGGCTGGCATTTCGGGGCTCCGGATCTTGATTTGGGGTATTTGTATTTGTTAAAAGATGGGTTTTCGGTAAAGGGGTTGTTTGATTGGGTTTATTCGAGATGGGTTTGGATCCGGGTCGGGTATCTTGCACCGCCGCTACAGGTGTTGGCAAATGCTTGTATTTATCTGTTCTTGATACAGAGTTTGGATAGATTGGTGCTTTGTTTGGGGTGTTTTTGGATCCGGTTTAAGAGGATTAAACCTGTGCCTAAAGAAAGGTTGCCTGATCTTGAATCTGGGGATAATGAGGGGTTTTTTCCTATGGTTCTTGTTCAGATCCCTATGTGTAATGAAAAAGAGGTATAATTTCTTGAGGTTTTGAAATACCCTTTTGGTAATTTTGTTTCATTTGGATAAAAGATGAGGTTTTTTTGAAGAAACTGTTGGATTTTCCAAATGCCCATTTGCAATGTTGTTTGATTTGGATAAAAAGATGAGATTTTTGAACATATTGTTGAATTTTCCAAATTTTGCACACCCACTTGCTACTTTTGTTTGATTTGCTTAAAAGATGCATTTTTTTAATGAAATTTAGAATTTTGGGGCAATTTGGGTGGGAATGTTTGATATTTGTTGACAAGATTTAGAATATGAATGCTGAACTTGTTGTTTTACTAGGCTTCACTATTCTACATACCCACGAGCTAATTTTATTTGATTTGCATAAGACATGGATTCTTTGTTAAATTTCTGATTATTTAGGCAATTTGTGTAGCAATGTTGAATTTATTGAATACCCAATTGCAATTTTAATTAATCTGCATAAAAGCAACAAATCCTTGAATTTTCTGAATACCCATTTCCAATTTTGGTTTCTTTGCATAAAAACATGAATCTTTTTAACACATTTTGGATTTTGTCGTATAGATTCAGCACTTTGTGTGGAAATCTATGGTATTTGTCGTCAAGATTTATTACTAAATGCTGAACTTGTTGTTTACCAGGTGTATCAGCAGTCGATTGGTGCAGTTTGTAACTTAAACTGGCCAAAATCCAAGATATTAATCCAAGTTTTGGATGATTCGGATGACCCGACAACCCAATTGTTGATCAAAGATGAGGTTCATAAATGGAAAAACGAGGGTGTGAATATTGTTTACCGACATAGAGTTATTCGAGATGGGTATAAAGCTGGTAATCTCAAGTCCGCTATGAATTGCAGTTATGTTAAAGATTATGAATTTGTTGCCATCTTCGATGCTGATTTCCAGCCCAATCCCGATTTCCTCAGAAAAACCGTTCCCCACTTTAAGGTATTTTTCGCTTTTTCTCGTTTCCGTTTGTGTAACTTAGGTGAATTTGATTGTAATTTAGTGTGACTTTGATTGTAATTTTGTAGCATAATGAGGAATTGGGACTGGTGCAAGCAAGGTGGTCGTTTGTTAACAGGGATGAGAATCTGCTAACACGGTTGCAGCACGTTAACTTAGCATTCCATTTTGAAGTTGAACAACAAGTGAACGGGATTTTCTTGAACTTTTTCGGGTTCAACGGGACGGCAGGAGTGTGGCGGATTAAGGCGTTGGAGGAGTCAGGTGGGTGGTTGGAGAGGACCACCGTTGAGGATATGGACATTGCCGTTAGAGCTCATCTTCATGGATGGAAAATGATATTTCTCAATGATGTTGAGGTACTTAAGAAAATCCTACATTGTTCATGAAATTGAGTTCGTTTTTGATATTTTTTTTTTCTAAAATGACCAGTTTCAATCATAGTCCATATTGTTGAGGACCAGTTCTGAACCGTTATCCTACCCGGCCCGCTTGTTTTGTCAGTCTTTTTCTGGTTCTAATTTGTTTCAGTTTTCAATATTTATAAAATGACAAGATTCAACCTGAGCCCGTTTTGTCCCGAACCAGTTTTGACCCATTATCTGGTCTGACCCGCTTGTTTTGCGAGGCTTATCTGGTGCTATTCTATGGAGGTTTTCATTACTCTTTTCTGAAATTACTAGTTTCAACCCGATCCCATTTTGTTCCGGCCAGTTTTGGCCCGTTATCCGGCCTGACCCTCTTGTTTTTCCATGCTTTTCTTGTTTTTATTAATCGAAAATTTCATTTTATTTATAATATTCAACCCAAGCCCATTTTGTTCAGAACCTATATGATCCGTTATCCAACCCGACCCACTTGTTTTGCCACACTTATCTGGTGCTAATGACTTAAGTTTTTCGTTTTTACAGTGCCAATGTGAATTGCCTGAATCATATGAAGCTTATCGGAAGCAACAACACAGATGGCATTCTGGGCCAATGCAATTGTTTCGTCTATGCTTGCCTGACATCATCAAATCAAAGGTCAGGCTTCATATGTCATATACATTTGCTTAGGATGTGTTTGGATACGCGTTTTAAACTGAATATTATTAATCAAAATTTTGGTTTGTTATTTACAGATTAGCATTTGGAAGAAAGCAAACATAATATTCCTTTTCTTCCTACTACGAAAACTCATCCTTCCATTTTACTCATTTACCCTCTTCTGCATAATCCTCCCAATGACGATGTTCGTACCTGAGGCTACCCTCCCGGCTTGGGTCGTCTGTTACGTCCCCGCCACCATGTCGATTCTCAGCATCCTTCCGTCCCCAAAAGCTTTCCCGTTTCTAGTCCCCTATCTCCTCTTCGAAAACACAATGTCGGTAACCAAATTCAACGCCATGATCTCGGGCCTGTTCCAGCTAGGCAGCGCGTACGAGTGGGTGGTCACCAAGAAATCCGGCAGGTCCTCCGAAGGTGATCTTGTTTCGTTAGTCGAGTCGAAAGAGATCCAACGGGCTGGGTCGGAACCCGATCTCGAGAAACTCGAAGCCGAGTTGAAAGAAAAGGAGAAAAAGAAGAAGCATAATAGGATCTATACAAAGGAGTTGATGCTGGCGTTTCTGTTACTAACGGCTTCTGCGAGAAGTCTTTTATCGGCTCAAGGTATCCATTTCTACTTCTTGTTGTTTCAAGGGTTGTCGTTTTTGCTCGTGGGGTTCGACTTGATCGGTGAGCAGATCGCATCGTGAAAACGTCGATAGGTAAATTTACATGAAACGAAATGAAGAGGGGGTTTTAGTAGATATTCTTGAACCCGAAACCGGAGCAGTTAACATGATACCACGGTACGAGGAAGTTGTGTAACTTGTGTTGTGGGGATTGTTTTGTTGTTTTTATTTGTTTTGGTCAATTCTTTTGTATGAAGTGGTTTATATAATGTTTAGCTGAAACTTTAATCAGTAGCGGTGTATATTATTTAGGGATTGCTCTTTTTTTCCGATTCAAATTCCTTTACTTGTTTCTTCTAAATAGTAAGCTTGAACATTTTATTATTATAAGCTTCAACATGATAATTATATTGTCATTACTATAGTAAATTACATGGATGATGGTACATTTTCATATTATCAATTTTAAGAAATTATTGGATTTTAATAATCCAAATAATTCGTCATTGACCACCAACAGTCCAAACTTTAAAATAACCACTCGCAGTCCAACTATTGACATATTGGCCACCAATGGATCCTGACTAACAAAACCCGAACGCCGTTAGTCTCCGGTCACCTGAAAACCGTTTTTGGCCAGAAAAAGGTTTCTAAAGGTCCGATCTAAGGTTACAAAGAGGTTTGGGACGAAGATGTTAAGTGTTCCAGCCAAAAAGTTGAGTTTTCCAGCCAAAGATAAGTTTTCTGGCGAAAAAGGAGTTTTCTGGCGACTTTAATAAGTGGGGATTTTACTAGAAAAAGGTTCCTAAAGGTCCGTAATAAGGTTACAAAGAGGTTTGGGACGAAAATGTTGAGTTTTTCGGCCAAAAATGACTTTTCCGGCCAAAAACAGTTTTCCGGCGATCGGAGACTAACGGCGTTAGGGTTCTGTTAGTCAGGGTCCATTGGTGGCCAATATGTCAATAGTTGGGACTGCGAGTGGTTATTTTTGAAGTTTGGACTATTGGTGGTCAATGACGAATAATTTGGATTATTAAAATCCAATATTCAATTTCATTTTTGGTATTCGACTCTCGTCTTCCCTTGTACCAACCACTTGACTCTTGCACTCTTGCTAAAGCTCAGGCGTTTCTCGAGCTTAGCAATAGTGACTTGCTAGCGTGGTAGAGAAGTCGTGGTTCGAACATTGTGGACTGATCTAAACCATGGTCGTTGGTTTTATTGTCGAACATTACCCTCGTTTCGTAAGTGGTAAGCCCATATTTCCAACATTGATTTTTGGTTGGGTCGATCCACCAATGAGCGATCGTGACGTGTATGATTTATCAGGTAAAAGAACAAGCTTAAATCCAAATTTGCAAATTCTAGAATCTCACATTGTGATAGCTTTCTAATGGTATATGTGATGTACAAGTTTCCTTGTAATGGTTTCCCTTAAAATCTAGTTTTAGTGGTTTTCTTCTAACATGTGGTTTCTTAAAATCAGTTTTCTTGTAAATGGTTTACTAAATACATATGCCAATATACCAGCAGTAGACAATACTCAAGTAGCAATTACAACAATTATACAAATATAAACAGTAGCAAATGCTTGCAAATCACATTGCCCTTTGCAAGTCCTTGCAATGTGACTCAAGATCTTGCACTTTGAAATACAGTTCTCCACCAGCTTGCAAGTCTGCCACCTTTCACAATTTCATCATCTTCCGGTTCAACTTGATCAGTCCTTCTTTCGCCTTCCACCCGGTGTGTTATGTAATGGTGGGACTAGGGCTGTAGAAAACTAACCAGATTCCATAAACTATAGAGGAAGAAAGAAGGGAATATCTTATCGAGGTAATATATTTGTTTTGGTACATATGCTCTTGAGGCACTTGAACCCGCTTGGATCATGTTGGATCTGAGAGAGTGTGTTCTATGTGTTTTTGATTAAAAATTGAATATGAATAGATACGCAAGCAAAAACAATTAATACAAACACATCATCATCATCGACACAGTTTGATTTGGGAATGATTGCATGATAATTTAATTCAATACAAAGGCACAAAGTGTACATCTTCTCACCAGGTGATCTCTCTCTCACTAAGTTCTTATGCCCTTTGACTCTTAGTGTTCCTGTTACATTAAGTACAAAGGACTACATATATAGGATGAGAGAATTGCTGGTGGAGTCACTATGAGAGCGATCCCTAACAACTCACAAAATGATGTAACTGTCAACGGTTAGTAAAACTGCTGGATAGTTACGTTGTTACATTGAACACCTGCTTCTAGTGATAGAGTGTAAACAATTGGTGAGAACCAACAATTCTAGGAATCCAATACTTCTGGTCTTTGGTTGATTTGATCTTTTGGTCTTCAGTCTTCATTTTTGTTGACTTGACTGTTAACCGGTTGACTAGCACTTTGACAATCCAACACTTGTACTTCTGTTCTCTATCATTGGAGGCAACATTTTTGTTCCAGTAGTTTGGGTAGTTGTTTTGGGAAGCCTTTAAGGGAAACTTCTGAACCAAAGATTGTACTTTAACTTATTCTATCAGGTAGGGAAGATGGTTCTCTTGGGTTTTGGCTTTCATCATCAGCAGATCTCAATGACACGAAAATGCACATTGCGGTGGAAAAGTACAGGTCCATATATTTCTATAAAAACCGGTTACAGTAAGGCCCGCATAAACAGTAATGAAGTGAAATAAGTTTTAGAACTTTTTCTCATCTTTAATACATACATTGATGTTATCTTTTATGTATTTCCCAAATTAAGAACATCTTGCTTATTCCCTAATGTTTGCAAACTAAACTCCAAACCGTATCAAAGAATTTACAAAATAACACTATATTGGTTTCCTCTCTTTAACAAACCTAATTCTTGCATTCATTCATGCACTAAAATTTTTAACGATATGCAGGAAATCTACCAAGTTCACCCTACCATAGGGATACCTTTTTTTTCTCTTGAAAAGTTCTTAAAAGATCACCAAAGATAAAAAATGTAGTATAATGCACCGGTTCATTTAATGAAACTGATATCTTCAATTTAGGATAGAAACAAAGAAGAAGAGGAATACCCCAAATCAAAGCTGATCTCACCAAACTCTTATAACAACCACTAACGGTATTTCTCAATGTTACATTCAAGCCCTTCATTAATACACTATTACAAAACAGTCCTTACAACAACTATGACATTATTACAAAATAGCCCCTCAAGTCTTATTAACTACTTTTAACATATCAATACTCCCCTATAGTTATGGCTCTGATACCAATCTGTCACACCCCACCGATTGCGGAAACATCGGGATGTGCCACTAAGGGACAAGATTGCTCGAGAGGACCCATAACGACTATTTTCGCGACAATAATTAATTAAGTTCAAATTTCATAAATACTAACAAAATCCATACAGACATCCAAAAGTAAAATACAATTTGTCTCAGTCAACATAACAAAACATAACTAGATTAGGCGTGTATCTAGAGGCTAATTCATTTCCAGCATACGATCCAATCAACCTGTTACATACGTTAAAATAAAAGTCAATACAAACATGTAAAGGTGAGTACACAAGTTTGGCATAAGTATAGTAATGAAAGTGTTTCGCAAAACCAACATGTATAAACGTAGTCAAATGAACATGTAAGCAATCGGCACCGATACAAGCTAACCATAACTAGATTAGGCGTGTACCTAATTCATTTCCAGCATACGATCCAATCAACCTGTTACACACTTTAAAATAAAAGTCAATACAAACATGTAAAGGTGAGTACACAAGTTTGGCATAAGTATAGTAATGAAAGCGTTTCACAAAACCAGCATGTATAAACGTAGTCATGTGAACATGCAAGCTATCGGCACCGATACAAGCTAACCAATTAGACCGCGTGTGAGATGCGCGTCAAGTGCCCACCGAAGTGTCCATGTACGTAAACAAGTAAAGTAAAGCGAACCTTAACAACCCCCGAACCTACGGCTGGCAGGTCAACGTATAACGTTATCATGTTAAGGGTGGTATGCGAGCCATCAAGCGTAAGCGTAGCACACAACAATTCAGCGTTTCACGTATAGGAAAGCGAGAGCGGTTTGTGTTTAAAGCGTTTTAAGGGTCGTGTGTAGTGTAGTTTTTATAGAGAACGTATATAACAACCAAAAAGTATGTTAAAGCGAAAATGGGTCAAGTATACTCACGAGTGGGATGGAGTGAGGAGAGCGCTGGATTAGCCTGCTTGCGGGAACAGAAGCGCATCAGTCTTCCATAGTGCTGAAATGGTCGAAACGGAGATCCGTGCGGGAACATGCAGTACATAGAAACTGTGCTTCGTACGAGCGTGCTTCGCACGAGTGTGCTTGTGTCACACCCCAACCGATGGCGGAAACATCGGGATGAGACGAAAACGAGATTGCAAGAGACTTCATAACACTAATTGTGACAAGTATTTAATAATTGCTTTTTACGTTGCTTGAACAAGGAACGCCACAAGTTTAAAATGAAGAATGTATAATAAGTATTCAAATAAATAATTTCATTTCATTAAAATGATTTTTGTACAAGTATTGGAATCGAGATACAACAGGATTGAAAATAAATTACAATACAACAAACATTAAAATTTAAATGCGTTTCTAGCCAATCCTACTAGATTCATCTATCACAATCCTGCAACATGTAATAAAAGCATGGATCACTACAAAAGCACATGCGAGCATACAAGTTTGAATATAAGTATATGTATAAAAGTTTGTCTCAAATTCACATGGAATTTTATATTCAAGTAGAAACGAGCATACATAAACAACTTATTAGCAAATAGTATATAATTAAAATCTTTAACTAGCATGCGTAACAACCTAAGCATAACAACATCATGGGAATACAAGTTGAAACTAACAAGCATAAACAACCTAAGCATAACAATGAACGTGTTCGATGGTTTGAGTGTTTAATTATAATCGATTGCATAAAGTGGATTTTGCATACACGTTGCACCCAAAAATGCGTAAAGCGTAAAAGGGTCGAGTATGCTCACAGTTTTACAAAGTTTCCTTTGGTGATTCCGTGAAGAGTTGGAGGTTGGAGCTTGAAAGCTTACTTTAAAACACTTAGTGTTTTCTTTTAGAACTCTTAGAGTTCTCTTCCTTGCTTGGAAGATTTGAGAGAAGTAGAGAGGTTGAGAGAAGAGTGGTTGGAACACTTAGTGTCCTTTTAGAATTCACAGAATTCTTGATTTAGAGAGACTGAGAGAATTAGAGAGATGAAGAGAAGAATGATGTGTACAAAAATTGTAGAAGGAGGTTGGTATTTATAGGTAGAGAATGTTGAAAATGGTGAAATATGATTGGTTAAGAAGGTGGAAGAGGATTGAAAAGATGATTGGTGGAGAAAGGAGGTGGAAAAGGGTGAAATATGATTGGTTAAAGAAGGTGGAAGAGGGATTGATAAGGTGGAAAGATGATTGGTATATTTCTTGGTATTTATTGAGTATATATTATGTAATTAAGTATATAAAAAGTATAATTCAAGTATTGAGGATGTGCGTATAAGTATTTATACGTATAATTGTTTCGATTTGGGTATAAATATGTATTTAAATGACTGGTCGCGTGATTAATGAATATGTAATAAGAGATATATGCATATATATATATATTTATATATATATATATTAAATTAACGCCTCAAATTACGATATAAATAAAAATAAGGATACTAAAATACGAGGCGTTACAGCGTGTGCGAGCGTGCTTGTGCGAGTTGACCTGTTTCGTGTCCAAAATCGAGTGTTTTTCGCGTCGTTTTTCGGGACATCGAGTGTTCATCCCTCAAGCCTTAAGCTACTGATCAACCTAGAGCCGGAGAGGTCTTTGGAGCGAGTTAGTCTCTTGTGTGAAACTGGACTGGTTCATACGAATTGGTCCGCTCGTATGAGCCATTCCGTTCGCACGAGTGACTGTCTTGCGTCTTCGTGCGTTCGGGATTGAGATTCGCCTGAAACAGATGTAATTTCGAGTCCTTTTCATGAAGGTTTCGACACCGCTTCGTCCCACTATCTAGTGAACGAAACATATGTCGGTTTTGGTCCGTTTTAGTGTAAAAATCGAGTTTATGTGAAATGAGTAAATCGTTGTGGTTTGTGTGAAATGAGTTGTTACTTACTTGGAAAACAGAGAAAAATGGGTAGAAGACGGTCGGTGCGAAGTGGCAGCAAGGGGAGTGTGTGGGTATGAGTGTGATTGTGGTATTTATAGGAGAGGAGGAAGGAGGGTGGGAGGGCTCATTTTGTAAGTTAGGAGTGCCTCGTGCGAGTTGGGCAGAGCCTCGTGCGAGTGGGCAGCGCCTCGTGCGAGTTGGGCAGAGCCTCGTGTGAGTGAGGAGTGCCTCGTATGAAGCGCCTGACTTGTACAAGATGTCCAGTTCGCGTCGGCTGTTTTGTTTGGTGTTTTCGTTTGTATTAGTTCTTTCAAGTACGTTAAGCGTTTTAGCGAGACATTAAGCATTGTGTTGTTTATTAGTGCGATAAATCGGGTTAAGTGAGCGAGCGAGTGAGCGTTTAAATGAGTATAAAACATATATAACACATAAACACACACAATAATATATATAACCGCGTTAAGTTTGCGTTGTGATGAGCGTTCAAGTAGTAAGCATCTAAATGCGATAATTAAGCGAAATAAAATGCGTTTAAAAACATCGTTAACCCTTTTATAATAGAATCTCGGAGTACACAGTGGTTACAAAACGAAGTAAATGGTAAAAAGGGGACAATCAAAATTGTCGGGTTGTTACAGAATCCATCAGACTTTTGCTCGTGCTCGGCTCGTTTACAAACCGAACCGAACCGAGCGTTTTTTCAACCGAGCCAAATTCGAGCGAGCGTCTTTCGATCCTAGTATTTTTCGAACGAGTGTCGAGTGAGTATCGAGCGTCACAGAATAAAAAAGGAAAGTGACAATGAGGGTGCTAGTTATCAAAATAAAGTGCAGTTTCCGTCCCTGATGTTTCGTCCAATTAGAACACAAGTAAAAATTTAACAAATAACAAGAATAGAAAAACACTCAACTAGTTTTATCGAGATTAAATGAGCGGGAAGATAAATCGTCGACCGATTGAAACATACCATTGTTCTATCAGAAGTTTGAAAGTGAATGAACTGATTGAAGCAAAACCCTAGCTAGTTGATGTCTTGGCGAGTAGCCACGGAGAAATGGAATAATGATGGCCAATGGGGGGTTTTGAGTAGGATCTTTTACTTCTAAATCGAATGACGGTTGAGACTTGAGTATTGACCGACTCTTCACATTTCAGTATTTGAAACTTTGACTCAATTACTCAAATGGACATTTAAGTATTAGACAATGAACTGTTGGTATTGGACTTTAATTCTAATTACTTAAATGATCTCTATTTGGATCTTGGACCAAACATTGTTAATGTTTGACTCTATAATGTCACTAAAAATGATGTGTGTGTGTTTGTATAAGAATAAATCGAGCCAATCGAGCCGAACCGAACTGAGCTGACCTTTGCTCATGCTCGGTTCGTTTACAAACCGAACCCATCCGAGCGCTTTTTCAATCGAGCTGAATCGAATGAGTAAATTCCGAGCATTTTTCGAGCGAGCATCGAACGAGCGTCGAGCAATTTGAACAGCCCTAACAAAGACCCTTAATAAAGGGAAATATGTAAAAACCCAACCATTAAATGTGAAAATGTTTGGTTTTTTTTTTATATTTTTTATAGAAGTTTAAGAACAAGGATTTAAGGTTCGTGTATGGAGAAAGGAGAAGAACAAAAAAAATATGGATGGAAATAGATAGATGAAAGAAAGGCATCATGAGTATAAATTCGGCATATTTTGTAAATACGAATGAAGATAAAAAACTAAATTACTTATATTTCATAGTCATTCATGGTAACTTAAAGCCTAATATGCACAATCTAGGAACCAAAACTGTGACGTGTTTTTTTAAAGGCCAAATGAAACAACTTTAATTACTTAACAAGTAGCAATACCCAAGCAAGGTGCTTTAGGAGACAAAATACAACAGCAGTTCAGGGGCTTACCCCAACAAAACAAGTTAAGCCTAAGATCGTTTACATAAGCGAATCAAGAACACAACATAGATGTTGGGAATAAATAGAACTTGATGTTGTGAACGACTCTCGACTTTCCATATTACCCGTTCGGGGCCTTCGTGTTGGTATTGCAACAAGTTACACAAAAACATGCATAGCAAAAACTACCAAAATTGCGCCAGCTGGTCCATATGATGCCATTCAGTTTAGACCGATGTTTGATCCATTCATATGAAACCTCCTTCACCTCCTCCACAACTTTAAAGGCTAGAGACTAGAGTACATATTTATCCAGTTGAAAACTTTTGCGTTACAAGACTGCCACAGGGTCCGACATGTGAGGAGGACAACCGCATGAATTACCTTTTTTTTCATTTGGGTGAGATATTAAGGTGATTTACCATCACTAAAAGCTGATTAATAGTGTCCAACTGTCCAGGCACACAGAGGGATACACAGCCATGCAAAAATCTGAGTCCATATTGTTGAGGCTATCGAGCAAGTAGTGAGGATAGGATCCGTCATCTCTTGTGCATCCCCGCACATTGGGCAATCCAAGGTCTAAAAGTTCATGCATCTTGCTGCCAATGCACTCAACGTCGGCATTCTCTTTGCCGCTGCTCTCCATGCAAATAGGTTCACTTTTGGAGTTGCCAACTTGTTCCACCACAACCTGTTCAGCCTCATTAATATCAAACTCCTTTTCTAGCTCCCTAACCCTTTTCAAAGTGTATTTTTTTAGCTACCGAAGTATATACATCTTGAATAGAGGTGGAAAGTGGGTGGATTAGGTGGGTGAAATCAAGTCTTCAGAGTTAAAACCGGGTAATTGTTTAGGGTGAGCCATTGAGCTAAGGCAAGTTGGTAGAGGTGGAAAATGATCAAGTGGGGGAAACTAAGTTTTGAGTTAAAACAGGGTAAAGTGTTTAGTGCGAGGAGGAACATAAATTAGCAAAAATAATTTAGGCGTTGGTAAAAGAAGAGCAAATAATCTCGGCAAAATTAGAAAAAAAAAAAAAAACTACAATAACACTTGAAGAAAATTCTATGGCTGCACAATGTTACACTTTTTAGTGTACCTGGATTCACTTGTTGATCAAGTGTTTAAATTTAAAATATACATCAAGTAAGCTAGGAGAGTGTAAAGTGCACGTACACTTGGTTGAGTTTATTATGATCTTAGTATTTAGGAATCTCATTGATCCCTAAGGGCGAAACCTCTAAGCAATGGGGCAGCGACCTCTTGACAAGGGGTCGTGGGGCAACGGCACTGGGAGCAGGTCCAAAGGTGGTAGCCCTGGCAGGGTCTAAGGACAGACCCCAGAACCAGAACCCCTAGCAGGGTAGAGCTATGGTTTCAATTAAAAGCAATTTTTTAATATTTTATTCCTATTAAGTTGGTTTATTAATTTATCATTTCATTGGAAAAATTAATTTTCTGGAAGTTGGCTAACTTTAAAATTATATTCGAATTTTGGCTCCAATTAAAAGCAATTTATAAATTAAAAAGAGATAATTGGGTGAAGGTCGTTACTGACCCTAATACCCAAATTTGTATTCCCAGCAATTTGGTCATCTTTCTAGTTCTCTAAATCAAACACCGATCACGCACTTGTTCTTGTCTGACTTTGATCCGATTGAAAAATTCGAGTGAACCATTGAATTGTTTCTATCTAAATGTGTTATTCACGGCTGCCAGATTATTCAAATGTTTTTTTTTTCTTAAATTCCCCAACACACACATTAGAAGTAGATCAATGACGACACCATGAGGCACAATAACATGGCTATGGTGAGTGGTGACATTAGTTATGACTGCAGTAGTACGGCGGAGATGTGAAATGAAAATTAAATAAAACCTTGCATATACACAACAACATGGCTATGTCCAATGTTATTCCTACAGTCGGAGAAGACGGTAATCAAACTCCTAGACTTGATTGTAAAACAGGGAATAGGTAGGTTGGTATAAGAACACACAATCTCGAAAAAAGTAAGATGTAACCCACAAGAATGTAAACGTAAGAAAACTTTGTGTTTGTAAACACAGCGGATCTAAGACCAGATCAACAGTGACAAAGGGCTCTAGGTGACAGGAGGTACAATTGTGATGACAAGACATACGATAGTGAATACATTACAACGGCAAAAGAAGTATAAATAAAACCAAGAGTAAAATTATCCTAAAAACTCTCCTAAATCTATGAAGGGTATAAAGACACAGTAGATCACAAAAATAACACAATGGTGTGCAAATTAACACATTGCCGAGAAATATAACACAATACCGAGGAAAAAAGAAACAATTAATCGCAACGACACAATGACGAAAATAAATAAGAAACACAATGTCAAATAAAAAGACACAATGATCTAATTTTTTTTTTCTAAAATATATAAATCAAAAATCCAAAAGCGAAAACCTAAAATCTAAGATCGTAGAGTTTGATAAGACGGTTCCAGAGCCGATAGAATGAGTTCAATCGGAGTGCGTTTGATACCCTTCTTACGACTTCCTATTTTTCAAATGTATTTGAACCTTACCCATAAAACCAAATCCGTATACATGTCGCATGCTCCTCGGGGCAGGACGATAGGGAGAAGAAGAGATAAAGCGTCATACAAGAGCGATGGTGGCCGACAAGCAACCAAGATGTGACTTCCAAAGCGAGAGAGAAGTAGAGAACGATAGAAACGAAAACAAAACCCTAAAACTCTTAACATATAACGAGACCCTGTTATGCATTATTGATCAACTATTTATAGAATAAAATTATGAGAACCTATTATGCATTGTTGATCAACTATTTATAGAAGTACAAAAGACAATTACATATCGAACTTAAACTAATCATACTTCTAATTATAATAAAGATAATTACTAAATTTTTTATCTACATAACAATTACTAACCATTATATTTTGTCTAATAAACCTTACATTCACCTCCATAGATTAGACTTAATATCAACAAGAACCAATTCCTAACTAATATATTTTGTCTAATAAACCTTACATTCACCCCCTAGATTAGACTTAATATCAACAAGAACCAATTACTAACTAATATATTTTCTCTAATAAACCTTACATTCACCTCCATAGATTAGACTTAATATCAACAAGAACCAACTACTAACTAATATATTTTCTCTAATAAACCTTACATTCACCCCCTAGATTAGACTTAATTTCAACAAGAACGATTATGCAAATGCTTGGGGATGGAATAACTCCACAATGGTGAAAACACTTTGTATTCATAGTGTTCACATATGCCCATCATAGAGATGGCAATGGGCACACTATGATATGAATTTTGGTAATCCATGCCTTACACTTGATAATTGAACCGTGCCCTATACATGGTTTCATACCCATTGGTATCCCTTACTCATTATCATGGGGATTGCGGGTTTCCACCCAAGTATCTGGTATATCCGTTAATCCCAATCTTTATATAACCAATAAAAAAAAAAAAAAAAAATTACAACCAACCTTAGGTGACAACTGTGCAAAAGACAAGGGATTGTGCTTTGGCTTGTCTTCGTGATACGATTCCAAGCTTCGATTGGCGAGTGCTCTTTTTAGTAAAATTGTCCAGGATATTGGATTACAGTTTGACTTGACCGTAGACAAAAAGCGTTTTTGAGTGTCTACGAGCACCACATGCCCAAGATTTTCTTCTAGCCATACCTATAGATGGGTTAGGTCAACATATGTCCCGGTGGAGTACTGCACTATCCTTAAATATCGCCTCATGATTCCGTTATTTCGAGTTGATGATATATGCCCTGTTTGTCATAAGGCATATTTGGACTCTTTTGGGGAGCATGCGGTTCATTGTAGAGAGCTCCCGGGTTTCAAGTACCGACATGATTTGGTTAGGGATGTCCTTTTTGAAAATATTCAGATGTGCTGGATTTCTGCTAAGAAAGAGGCACCCGTGAATTTCTTAACTGATCCACTTGAAGGAAGATCTACGCTTAGACCAGCCGACATTTTGGTCTTCAGATGGATAGGAGGAAAACACGCATGTGTGGATCTAACAGGGGTCTCCCCCTAGTGGGCTTAGGGGGTAATGTTTTCACGGTGGGTCAGGCTGCTTTAAAAGTGCTTCGGGCAAAGTGACCAAACACGAGAAAGCATGTCTTGACAACCAACATGTATTTATCCCATTTGCTTTTGACACTTTTGGGTTTCTTGCGCCAGAGGCTATGGACCTACTTAGCCGAGTTCAAAGGGTCATGCATAGCAATGTCATGGCCCCGAGATCTATGGATGTAGTTTTCAAGAGACTTAGTTTTGCGATTCAAAAAGGGGTAGCGACACAGCTTGTTGCCCCTTTAGCTTCTATCTCGATGTAATGAAAAACAAACAAAAAAGAAAGTTGAAATATAATTGAAATTGTAATTTATATCATAAATCCTTTTGATTAGCATGCCAAATCATAATCTTAATGCTATGATTATGGCCCTTGCCATTATCTTAAATACTTAGGATTGTGTCATAATCACATCATTAGGATGATAATTAGTTCTCAAATAAGAAATAACCTGCAGATACAAGACACCAAACCATTCACAACAAGTCTTACTGAACAAACAGTGACAACAAGAATCATCATTAACAAATCAATGTGCAGGAAGAAACAATTCATTCCCAAACCAATACACCAATATATTTTCTAACGAAACCACACCATTTCTGTTTTTTTTTCTAACAATCAACACTCTTTTAGACCTTTTTTCGTTCCTAACCGTTTAATCATGATAAAAACCTCATTAAACATCACGCGTAACTCCTTACTCAAACCAAGTCCCATTTTTTTCCTTCTTATATCCGTTTAAATGTACATGGTTTGTAAAATTTAACGAGTCATCTTCTGTTAAAACTTGAAGAACAAACAGTTAGGAGTTGGGATACCCTATACAACTCATCTTCTGAAAACTTGATTTCTTTCTTTCTTTTTTAAATCATTTCCAACTTCACCAAAAGTTTTTGTTAGAAGAAAAGTTAATCACTTCAACATGATTCAAGTTTCTAAAGATCCATCTTTGAGCGTCCTGCTAGACACAAAATACGGCCCCTTATTAGATAATAATTTTTTTTGATAAATGATTATATATAGTATATATATATATATAAATTTGAGAAAACCCTAAAAATTTGAAACCCTAAAAATTTGAGAAAACCCAACCTCCCAACATTTTAAAAAATAAAATAAATAAAATTCAGCAACTTTTGTCTAACACATGTTAGTGATGAAAGTTGCTGAAACTTGTTTATTTTTTTTTAAAATATCCACTCGGTGCTTTTTTGATTTTTTTGGCTCAAAACTCTTAAAAACATGTATATTACATGTGTTATTTTTTTCAAAAAAAAATATGTCGGGAGGTTGGGTTTTCTCAAATTTTTAGGGTTTTCTATCTAACCTTATATATATATATATATAGGGTAGGGATCCTAAGAGAAGTCCACCCTATTTGAGAAACTTGAAAAGCATTATGGACCACACATTTTTCTAAGCTATTCGTAATATACACATACGTATAGTTTAAAATTCACTATATACATATATGTATATTAGATTATACACATATGTATATAGTCAATTTTAACTATATGTATGTGTATATTACGAAAAGCTTAGAAAAAATGTGTGGTCCAGAATGCTTCTCAAGTTTCTCAATTAGCCTAGTGCTTCTCACATGATCCTAAACCTATATATATATATATATATATATATATATATATATATATATATATATATATATATATATCTTGTTGGTGATAGTAGAAACATTTATAAAGCAATTACCATTCGGTCCAAGATTGTTGATGCCCGGATTAGCATCAAATCCCATTTGGAGAAGGTTGTGAAGATCATTATCCCATACAGGCTGTAATATTACAAAAATAATTATTTTCTTTAAAAGCCCATTTGCATAATTGAAATCAATGCTATAAAGAGTGTAAGTTAGTACCTGAGTAGGGATAGGATGCATTGTTGCAGTTGTAGTTGGAATACCAGGCAAGGTCCCGTGTGGATAAGAATGGGACGGGCTTAATGTAGGCCCAAATCCATAAGCTGGGTTCGCAGTGCCAGCCCGTGAATGAAGCATCTACACATTTATGAAATAAAGTTGTGATAAAATTCATAATGGTTCTATTTATTTGTTATATTTTGTGATTTTAACCACTAGTTAGCAAGGAACTTACATCTTTAAACACAAGGCGATCGATGTCAACGTTCAGTTCAGGGTTTACCGTTGCTAGTTTCATTGATAAAAACTGCAAGGAAAGAGAAGTTGTATAAACTTGAGATTAAAATCCGCACAATTACCTCTTTTAACCTACTTAAAAAGACATTGACTTGCAAGACCAAACTCAAATGAAGGTAGTTAACTTAGATCAAGATAATTCACAAGTTATGAGTTCATCCGAATTCGATCACCAAACTAAATTCCCATAAATACCTTTAATTTTGATAAGTAAAAAAAGGTGTAGCAATGCAATGTTTCACTTAAGTCTGTTAAGTTATTGGTTTGCAAAACCAAATAAAACAAAGTGAATACACACATAACACAAAGATTCACCCAAATAGTACTACAATACATAAACAAACAACAATATGGAAAAACATAAAAAAAAAATGAGAGGATACCCTACAACAAAAGGGGTACTAAATATTTATAGACTTTAATACAAATGTACCTAATTTGGGATCTAAATTAAACATGAAAAATAGGTACTATTCATTTGAGTTATCCCATTATGAGTAACAAAAAAGATCACATACCTCCACCTGTTGTTGTAGTGATTGTACATAGTTGATAATCTCATCAAGCATAACTGCTTTTCCAGTAATCTAAATCCATATTAATAAACATTAAACACCATCAAAACCTTAAAAAAACACAAATAAAGAACACAACAAGAAATCAATAAACATTACCTTGTTGCAGCCAGGAACAAGTTCTTGAAGCAATTTCATTCTCTCACTGATCCTTTCTCTCCTAACCTGAATAAACATAAAATTAAACACACAAAAACTAACAAACTTGTTTAAAAAGACGCAAGCTTTACCCTTTCTGCAAGACTGTGACTGTTTGTAGCTTGACCCCTTTTGGCCCTCACATGAATGTAGTTTTCTTTAGGAGCACCTCCACTATCAGAACTATCTTTCACTTGTATGCCCATTTGTTTGCCTCTTGAATCAACATTCCTTTGTTCTCTTTCACCATTCTACACACATCATTAACAAGATTACAAAAAAAAAAACCATCAACAAGATCAAGATTGAATCTTTATTACCAAAATGGGGTTAAATCTTCTTTTGTCTCTGTTATTAGGAGATGAAGAGGGCCCACATTCAGGGTTGAGATTGGCAAAAGGGTTGACCATTTCTGAGAAGCTCCCACTTCCAAAAGACCCAAGCTTTGGGACCAAATCACCAATGGCTGACCCGGAACCAGATTGATAATGGTGAAGAAGACTTTGATGAGTTTCAATCCCAGATGGGTATGCTGATGACCCACCAAAACTCTCAAGCGGATCCCAACCGGATCCGAATAGATTACCAGACCCACTTGAAGACTTGTTGTTAAACATGGATTCTGAGCTCATTTCACCTCTATACTGAAAACCCATTTCACTATCATTATTGTTGTTATTATTATTGTTATTATTAATATTAATATTAATATTGTTGTTGTTGTTATCTTCCTCTGAAGAAGCCATATGTTGTTATCAATCAAGATCAAGAAACAAGAAACAAGAAAGTAAAAGTGGGAAAAAAGAAGTAATATAGGATCTAAGAAAACCTAAAGCTAATACCTATTAAGCTAAGTAAAGAAAGAAAAGAAAAGAAGAGCTCCACTCCAATGGGCAATTAAGATAGGGGTAAAGATGAAAAAAGTTGAAGGGTTTGACCAAAAATAGGGTCTTGATGATATCTTGCAAGACTCAACAAGGAACAAAATGGCAGCTTTACAGTACAAAAGAGAGAGTCCATGGAGAGGATTTAATCCAGTGTAGCAGGGCATAAAATCTTCACATACCACCCACCTCAATCCACCCTTGAAAGAAAATGTATGTTATGATGATGATCAAAGGATGAAAAGTGAAAAATGTAACAGACAGGAAAGTGTTAACCTTTCAGAGCATAAAGTAGTAAAGTAGAGTGAATAGACAGTAGTTGTTGCTAAGCTACAGCTTGCTGCTGTGATTACCAAAAAAGAAAGTAGATTCCTTTTCTTTTTTTTTATCCAATAAAATAAACAAGATTCCCCTACCTATACCCAAAACAAAGAAATGGGTATTTCTTCTTGTTTTCAATCTTTATTGCATTTTAAACCTTCAAAGTTCTTTCAACCAGACAAGCAGGAATGGAGGAGTTGATGTGTGGACTCATACCCATATGCAAAGAGTGAGTGAATTTAGGCAAAAAGGAATCAAGTTCTGAATGAATTGATATGGCTGAAAAGATTTATTGGTGTTTGATGAAATGGGTAACAGAAAAACAGCATCAAATGCTAGATTGGAATACTATTTGTGCAAGCAATGACAACATAGCAAGAATGGGGGAAATGCAGACCAAACACATAATAAATAAAACAGTTAAAGAAGCATCCAATTCCAACTTTTCCAGATTAAAGACAAAAGATAGGGTAAGCTAATAAGCAAGCTAGAGAGAGAGAGGTGTGTGTTGTATACTTGTATGGTTTTATTGGGAAATTATCATCTTTATTGTTTTAATATTAATGTTTAAGATCTAATTTTTGAGTTTGCAAATAACTAATATGTTGGTCCAACATTAAAAGTGAGGTCATTAAGAAAATTACATTCTTCCTAATATTGACATGAACTTTTAAGCCTTTTTTTTTTTCTTAAACCATTCACAATGGAACCTTTATATGTTTTTTAGTGTGTTAGTTATATTTAAGAAATGATTGTTTGTGATAGAGATAAGTATTTGTACCAGTACTGAACAGTACTAGGTGATAGGTGGTATACTTCTCGTTTAATATCATACCGGTATTTACGGTAAAACACCGGAAAATACCGGTATCGAACCGGTATAATCGCACCGGTACTGGTACCCACTTTTCCGTTTTCAGTACCGGTACTTTGGTACTGAACGGGTACCGTGTTTATCCCTAATAGTGGCTATGAGTAGAGGAGAAAGAAATGATTACTATTTATCTGTAAATACACGGAAACACTTTTCATCCTTATAAATATTTTAATATTTTTTAAAGTGATTGTAAGTGGAGAAGAGAGGGAACATTTAACCTCGAAAGGTATAAAATAATATTATTCATTATTAACGGAAAGGACTTAGAGAAAAAATAGTGATTTTTATTATAATTATATGGATAAAGATAAGGATTCCAATGTAAATGTTCTCTTATGATTCTTATAATCTTTGGGATAGAATTTTAGTGTTTAAATGGAATTCGAATTTGAACTTGAACGGGTGTTTATAAACTTGAGAAAAAAATGGAATGTAAAAAAAGGTTAAAAGACAAATATACACTTTAAAACAACAATATTTTTGGATTGAAAAATTTAGGCTAACTAAATGTCACAATGTAAGACACGATTAGACAGTAGCATGGAAATGTCTTTTCTTTGGCTAAATAGCATGTCAAAATTCAAATGTATCAATTGGAGTATATGGCAAGACTTTAATATTCGTGGTGTGATTGAGTGAGTCATGCGTTTTGTTTTGGGGGTTGGGCTTTAAAGCTTCTTGTGGCTTGTTCTTTCTTTATAGAAGTTAGACGTTTCAACAAAAAAATATAAGACATGATTATACCTGTTTACTGAAAAGTATACTATATGATTTTTTTTACTTTTAAAAAATAAATAAAATTAGGATGCTAGAATCTATCATTTCTTCTTTGATACATAAAACATACAACTGTGTTATAGACATAAATATAAAGTAGTTAAACGAGTTGTATTCATGTTTAATAGTTGTGCTATTCGAGTTGTTAGAGACCTGTTAAACAAGATAAGACACAATTTGCAAGCCCTAGACAAAATCACCAAAATCCCCTGAACTTATTGATGATTATTTTGTTAAGAATGATTTAGGTGAATGTTCTCGTTTTGTTCTCTACACATGCGACGGTTAAATGAAGTCTACATCGATGATATGAAGTTGTAGCTAGATTTGATTCTAGTTTGTTCTCTATCATTACATCACTGCGTAGGAGAAAATAGTAGTAGCAGACTATTTAGATTAAGCGACACTGGTAGGGGACATGAAGGTGATAGTGGTGACCTCCATCACTCTCTACTTGTCGTAGAGAATATCGTTGCAACCAAACATTTGTTTGATTCTTGTTCTTACATTATGTTTGTTATTTTCTGATTCTAGTTTTTCGACTTCATGTTGGTGTATGCATCCTCGCTATTAAAAATATTATTATAATGATGTTAAAAATCCAAACAAATAGGTTAAATGTTATTACAAGTCATAGCTCAACAAGAGAAAAATCAAACATTTATAAGATCAAATGATCAATCAACATTAGCATGGAGGTCCCACCGTTCGACCATGGATCATCCGCCATCTTTTGTCCACTATAGACCACCCAATGTTCAAGCATAGGACAAGGTTGCAATCATGATGGAATTGTGAAGTAATTGTATCGTTTTGGTCAATTTTTCAAAATTGAGTTTATTATTTATTATTGAAAGACGCCAAATAATCTATGAATTGCTAGTTCATTATTTTGATTCTTACATTGATAATTGTTTGATCATAAAACAAAACTTTTTAACCATTCTACGCGACTCAACAGTGGAACTACCATACGTGTATGATTTTTAATATATTTTTAAGCACTTTTTACTCGTTTTATCAAACTTTAAATTTATAAAACACGATATAACACTATCACTCTCTACAACACGCTGGGGCAGGTGCACCCATCATTGACGTAGTATAGTGATCGTAAAACACCGAGGTCGTCCAAGGACACAAGAGCTTTTAATACCGGAATAACGTCAACGTCTAATCTAACCAAATTTTGAGAAAAGATTTTATAAAAAAATAAAGAACTAAAATAAATAAAAGATACAAATAGACAAGATAGAATCACTCGGTTCCGACTCATCTTTTACATATTCTTTAATGATTTCCGCACTTTGGGTTTTTTAAAAGATTATCTTAGTTATAGTGGCATGTCCCTCTTTTGGAGGTAACGCTACCCTCGGCCATATTGGTATGAGTCAGCAGGGATACAGTCCCGCAAGACCAGAATATTGAAAGATAATTAAGTAAGTTATTAATACAAAATGTGGCATGTCCATCTTTTGGAAGCGAGGTTACCCTCAACCATATTGGTCTGAATCAGCAGGGATACAGCCCCGCAAGGCCGGTTTAAAGTTTTAATAGTAGTTTTATTATAAGGGATTCAATCCGTTCTTACTTCCCCCGATTTGATGCTATCTGCCTCAAAGGAAGTCCTAATAAGCTTGAATCAAGTCCTCGCAGGATCTATACACTGAACGAGGCAAGAACTTTACCCAAACCACCCTTCTAACCTCATTCCAGGCAGTTATCGTGCTTTATATTCGGTACCGGAATCAAGTTCTGAATGAATTGATATGGCTAAAAAGATTTATTGGTGTTTGATGAAATGGGTAACAGAAAAACAGCATCAAATGCTAGATTGGAATACTATTTGTGCAAGCAATGACAACATAGCAAGAATGGGGGAAATGCAGACCAAACACATAATAAATAAAACAGTTAAAGAAGCATCCAATTGGATAAATTCGAAAAAATACGTCCTAATTCAAATTCATTTAAAACATGTAAATTCATTATGGGCTTGGTAATGAGCTGGTTTTAGACTTAGATTAAATTTATAGATTAATTTATACTATAGTCCAAATTAAAGTTATATGTGTGTATTATATATATTAATATAATAAATAAATATGTATAATTTGAATTCGAATTGCTAATCTAATCAAATTTAAAATTATAAATTTGTATTCGATTTATTGGACTCGAATTCGAATTGAATCAAACCCAACTGAGTCGAATTTTCGAATCTGAATGGAATTCTGAACACCCCTACTTATAAAAGGGGTGGTTAAGAGAGAGGGGGAGAGAGAGATTGTATGAAGCATAGGAAGGACTAAAGATATTACATGTGTACATATAGTGAGTTTAGAAATGAGGGTAGTTCCGTCCATTTAATTACAATGTGTCGGATGCGACATTGTAATCACACTCTTCACTGAGACCATTAAAAATTTTAAAATTAGATGGATTGTTGCACTTATTTTATGATCGTTGCAACATTTCTGGACGAATGGTTGTAACATTTCCTTTTCCACTATTTATTAACAGTGAATGGCAAATTCTCTTATAGGAAACGTCATTTTAATTATGGGAGGATTGGCTTTCCTTCGAAAGCACTGGATCGGACTTGAGCTAACTTACGTGCGTGGATTCATCATTAGATAGTTGACAAACAATAAGATCTACCTTTTCAATGGTTCTGCTTGAATATATTATATAAACGTGAACAATTACAGAAACAAACTAACAGGGCTTTGCCACTAGATCAAAAAAACATTTGGCTAACTCAACACCGCTGCACATATCTTTATAGACATGGCTAACTCGCACAAGGGTGGAGTGGCCGCTTCGTGCGGGTTGCACCTCGTACGAAGTGGTCATCACTTCGTACGAGGCGGACACCAACTCGTACGAGGAGGTCTACAATCATACAAAACATGTATAAATAGATTATTTAAGCTTTGTTACATATGACGTGACCGTGAGACATAGGCGATAGACATTTTGTACCAACAAACTCCCCCTTGGATATTGCCGCAGTCTTGGTCAGTCTTCAAAATCTTCAAAAACTTTGACAGTTAACGCCCGAAGAAAAACTTCCTTGGTTTTCGACGCTCCTCTAAATAACTTGGCGTTTGATCTGTAGGAGGAGGTCTGTTGTAAGTGTTCCCGAACTGGAATCTCTTCAAGGATGCATGCTTCACCTTTTCAACAATTCTTTCTTTCTTTCTTTCTTTCTTTGCTCCTTGTCTTCCACCTTTCTCCAGTCGGTATTCCAGATTTTACCTGAATGTATATCATTAGCATAACAAACGTTAATAATCAATTGCAGCGCTTGATCCCTGTCTTTCTTCTCAAAACTAATTTTGCTAAAGAAGAGACATTCGATATCTTTCTTTGAGCAATTGACTATCCATATCGGGTCAAGCACACATATTCCTCTCCACAAACCATAGATCCTTTTATGTGCAGTTACTGCTTCAGTCAACTCTTTAGTGATTGTCCATGAATCATCATTCTGCACCACCATCACAACTTCACCATTTTCAGAATCATAGTGCCACCATTTGAATATCTGATAAAAATCATGTTCAATCTTTAGTAACACATATTCTTCATAACATATGGGCGTTTGACGATCAAAGTAACATCTTTCTGTTTGGTGATTGGATCAAACTTTATGACTTTTCGAGGATAATGTGGTTTCCAATAATTGAAACCATGAGTAGCTTCGTACTTGATAAGCTTCCACAACCGCTGATCATGAAATTGCATCTTCAGATTAATACTCTTTGTTTGAACAAGCTCCTCGACATCCACTAAGGCAAAGTTCTGATGTCATTCAAATATCTGAAGTACTGCACCCCAAACTCACTATTTAACACATAAACATTCAGTTCCTCAATCCATTCCCAGCTGATAATATCAGCTAATGAAACATCAGGATCACGTGTAAAGAATGCCAGCGGACGTTTGACCTTTCTTTCAATCGACATCTCTCTGAACCAAGATTTCTTCATCTCTACTATTTCTTCTTTTTCATTCCCTTCTTTTAAAGCCTCTTCTACTTTTCATTTAAAAGATCATTATTCTCCTCAGAAAGCAATTCCTCAAAGGTCGAGAAGTCATCTGTTCCTTCACCTGAATATTTTGCATTAACGTCTTCGTCAGAATTATCCTCCACGACAACCTGATCATAATCATCAACTTCTAGCACATATTTGTAAAAATAATCATTAGGCTGTGAAGCACTAATGTTATTTAGTTCATATTTGAAATCAAAGACAATGGATTCTTCGTCTACACCCAGCATTTTAGCAATCTCTTCCTTTGTGTAGTTGTGTACGAATACACCTTCTTCTACATCGTGCTCGGATAGAAAACTCTCGGTTTTTGCACGTTAGGAACAACCGTGTTGGTGCATATGTCTGTTGCCTACGTCATTACATTAGAACGAGTCTGGAATGAACAAGAGCTTCTGAAGACTGATCAAGACAAAGACGATATCTAAGGGGGAGTCTGTTAGTACATTATGTCTATGTCTTAGTCTTGTATCGAGTCTGTTTAGAATAGGTGAGATCGTGTTAGAAAAAAGGCCTATTTATGTAGTTAAAGGATCAAGTTCGCCCGGAATGGAATATGTGAACAAGTTCGGCCGAACTTGTTCAAGACAAGTTCGCCCGAACTTGTAGTCTTCTATAGCGAACTTGCGATCCTATAAATAGGTGCCTTGGGATTTCATTTGTAAGAATCAGAGGTTTTGGCATAGAGACGGCGAAGCTCTGTCGGATCCGGGACTTGAATGTATTGAACAATATTGATCAATAAACAAACATTAAATGAGTAATTCTTGTTATTTGGTTAACACGTCATTAGTTTTCCGCCTAATTAGATGTTAGAAACAAATCTAGGTTCCTATGCTAAAGGCGGACGGTCCTATCAAGTGGTATCAGAGCCTGGATACCTAGATTTGGTGGAATCTTCACAAGAATCACTCTTATTCTACCTCTTTCTACCATTTTTTTACTTTCTCAAGATAAAACAATGAATTCATGGATAAAAGTTGCTGGTTTTTGAATATGTCATGTAAAATACACTTGTGGTAAACCCATGAGAGTTTGAACATCAAATTCAAACTAATTGATATAAAAAAGTTGAAAAAACCATGTTTCAAAAACTGATTTTGGTCGAACTTAACATCAAGTTCGCCCGAACTTGATTAAAATTCATTGATTTTAATCAAGTTCGCCCGAACTTGATTGATTTTCAAGGTTTTAAGCATAAGTTCGCTTGAACTTGCTGATTTTTCTTCAATTTTTATCAAGTTCGCCCGAGGCTTGATAAATTTTTGTTGAAAATCAACTCAAGTTTGCCCAAACTTGCTTATTTTCTTAACAAGTCCGAACGAACTTGTATCAGGGTGAAAAATTTTCAAATTCTCAACACAAGTTCGCCCGAACTTGTGTAAATTAAAAATCTGATTTTTCAAAACCATAAGTTCGCCCGAACTTGTGTTAAAAGCACATCCTGTTTTTCTCAAAACTGCAAGTTCGCCTGAACTTGTCAGTGCACTGATTGTTTTTTCGAAGTTTGTGAACGTGTGTTTTCAGATAAAACTCGACAGTTTTTCAAAATGGAAGATCTTCATATCGCGTTTGCTGCGGGAGTAGCTCAAGCTTCAACGTCTAATGCTATTGCGGTTAATCAGATGAATCTCGACAATGAGATGGGTACTACTACGAAACCGCCGAAGTTAAGGAGTATGGACGAGTTTGAGGGATGGAAAGAAAAGTTTGTAAACTGGGTACAAGCCAATCAGTTTCGCAGCTGGGTTGCGGTAGAAAACGGATACAAATGGCCAAAGATGAACGCGAACAAGATTTACCTTTGGTTAAGTTTACACCTGCTGATAAAGATGCATATGTGGCTGAAAAGAAAATGATTAGCCTGATACAACAGTCTGGATGGAAGATATTTTGATATTACTACCTGAATGTGAAACATCACAAGATTTATGGCAAGCTCTTTGTGATAAATTCAAAGGAAGCGATGAGATGATAAAGAGCAAAAAGGCGTTAATCAAGAAAGAATTCGAGATCCTTATGATGATCAAAGGAGAGACTATGAAGCAAATGATTGACAGATATTGTCATCTAATGATTCAGATGCGAAGGCACGACATCAAGAGAACTACCGAAGAATAGATAGAAAAGTTGGCTGATGCACTTCCTGAGGGAGAGTGGTCATCTTACCTGATCGTTTTAAAGAACAGTCTGGCATGGATGCATTTAAAGTTATCATCTTTCATCGACAAACTAGAAGGTCATGAAATGGAGCTGTTAAAATTGCAAAGTCAAAGAATGCAAACGTTGTTCAAGATGTCGGTGTATATTACAAAGGAGGTGTTCAAGATATTCCGATTCAGAGTCCGACAATTCAAACAGCATTCGGTGCTAATATGAATTTAATGAATTATTCGTCACAGAATCAGAGTTCTCCAAATACTGGGTATTCAAGTATGGTTTCAAATTCTTGTCTCAAAATCAGAACAATCAGTCGTATCGGACAAATCAATCCAGTTCTGATGCAAATGTTTTCCAATGCAACATTGCTATTAACCTGAAGAATGTATTTCCTGAGAAAGTGGCTAAACAACACAAAGCATTGCTACCTACTGTTCTGGAATCGTATGAATGTTTAGTTGCTGAAAAATCAGAAATCCTGAAATGACTGCTGAGGATTACGATCAGGTGGATGAAGAAGAGCTGGAGCTGATGGACATAAAGTGGAGTTTAGCTTCGATCATCAGAAGGGTTACCAAATTTGTAGCCTTAACCGGAAGAGATATTGGTAATTCAAGTAACAAGCTTGGTTTCGACAAGACAAAAGTCACATGCTTCAAATGTCGACAAAAAGGGCATTTCAAATGAGAGTGTCCAAACCAAGAAGTAAGTGGCAATCAAAGTCCTTTCGGAGGTGACAATGATTATTATAAAAAGGCATTGCAATACAAGCCATTACCAAGGAAAGTTGAAATCCAAGATCAATCATCTAACACAGCAGAAAAAGCAATGGTTGCTTCAAATGAAAATGAAGGTTTTGATTGGAACAAGTATATCAACAAAAAGACTGGAGTTGCTCTTATGGCTGAGATTGTGGAAGAGCAAGATATGTCTGCTGAGAATGCAGCTCTGGAGAACCAATTCTAGAACAATACATGCAACAAAGAGAGGAAGAGGAGGTCTATCATCACACGATGATGCAGAATGCAAATTCTTCTAATAGTGTTTCTAGTCAGGTATTCTGATGCAACATCTTCGGAGCAGGTGACTGAAGAAAAGAAACCAGAGGATGAGAAGGTAAGTTCTGAGGTAAGAGTTATTGAAAAGGAGGTCGTGAAAATTGTGGAGGTAGAAAAACCTTGCACAAAATGCACAAATTCTTGTGAGCAATGTGCTGAGAAGTTTAAAATCATAAGCGAAATGACTGTACATAACAAAAATTTCGATATGATTACAGAACGATAAAAAAGCTTATGAGAAAATGAAAGGAACTTACTGTAATGTCGAAAAAGCTAATCTTGAATTAAGTGCTAGTCACAATGTTAAGTGCAACAGTAATTGAAAAACAAAAAGCAATTAACATGTATATTGACACTATTGCTGAAACAAGGCGAGAGCTTCAAGACATGAAGATAGAAACAGAGAGGGTGAGACAATTGTTAAAAAGTTACCAACAAACGCTTATGTCATTGATCACATTCTTCCTACGATTAAGTCGGAGGAAAATGATGATAAACCAAAAAGTACAAAACGTAAAGAGTACGGAAATGTTCACCGCCACTACTTGCGAGTTACTGCCGCAAGAGAGAGGATGGTATTGAAAAGGCAAAAAATTTAACTCTTCTATCAGAAACTAAAGATCAATTTCATGAGAACATTGTCTATACGAAATCAAACGATGACAGTGAAGCGGCTGTAAAAAATATGGTAAAGAATGTCTTAGGAAATGATTCTGACAAGGACAGCTTTGAAAGCGCCAATTCGAGTTCGAACAAATCAGAATCACAATCTGAAGATGACGATACATCATATGAAAGTAATCTAAGTGATGATCCTAATGTTGTCATGTACAAGGTTAAGGAATCTAATATATTATATTTCGATGATAGCTTTCTGATTCGAAATGTGAAAGAAATCAAATTGACAAATTGTTCAAACTTGTAGAAGTTTCGTCAGATGATCTTAAAAAGGATGAGAAAAGATTTTACTCAAAACCAAAAGGAACTTTAATAACTAGCGAGCAGGGTTGGGCTTGGAGGTAAGTGAAGAAGAACCGAAAAGGAACCAGAAGTCTCCATTCCATGAATACAAAGATAAAAACATAAGGTTTGTATATGGAACAAACACTGTTCAAGAAGAAAGTTTGATCGGTAAGTAATCAAATGATGAATTTAAGAAAGAGAAAGAACTTCGGGTGAAGGCTAAATCCGCAAGTGGAGTAAAACCCACTAGTGGACACTCACATGATACTCGGAGTTGCTTCAAATGTAATGAAGTTGGTCACATTGCTCGTAAGTGTCCAAAGTCAAAGCCTATGTATCCACGAAGAAAAACAATGTCAAAAGATGAGAAACAAAAGCAACCAGAGATTGTGAAACCAATCACAGTGTTAAAAAGAAATAAAGAATCTAAATTCGAAGTGAAACCTAAAATTGAAACAAGGTTTGAAAACTCAATTTTTGAAAAAGGTGAAATTTCAAAATTTAATGAAAACAAAGATTCTCGTTTCTATACCAAGAAAGCAAGAAGCAAGTCACAATCCTGGGTTGCTAAAAAGAACACAACATCATCTGAAAGTGACACGTCTGTTTCTGAAAAAGCTAAAAATGTCAAATCAAAAGAGTCAGTAATAAAAAATGATCTTTCAAAGTCAATTTTTTCAAAACTAACAAAGAAAGAAAAGGTTGAAAGTATTCAAAGTTGACATCGGATGCAATGTTTGATGATGACTTTGATTACTATGATGAATTTGAAAGTGATTACGATGATGCTTATCATGTTAAGCCCAAGACCAAAAAGGCTTGGGTTTCCTTATTCAAATAGTTACTTTGTTGTGCAGGAGTTCCAATAGATCCACAGTTGTCAAAGTAGAATATGGATAGTGGAGCTTCATGCCACTTAACTTATTTCAAAAATGTCATATCTTTGTCATTTTGAGGGGGAGTAGTTGAAAAGGAAAAATTGTGAAAAACAAATTGTGAAAATCCACACCGTTGAACAGAAAACTAATTTTATATCAAACCATTTATTCTTTCACGTAAATGAGTTTAATGGTTTATTTGTTGAACAGATGCAGATGTAGATGTTGGAAAAAAGGATCGGACGACGAGTTCTCGTGATCCTCATTGGTTTGTATATCTTTTAGATTAGTATTTCTTAAAAACTAAAATACAAAAATATGTTTTTGATTTTAGGGGGAGAAATATTTGAGAAAATACAAAAACATATGAAAAGGTTGAAAATTCAAAAACATTTGAATAATCAAAAAGTACAAAAACATTGAAAAATACAAAAAGAATTTTGAGAATTGTAAAGTTTAAAAAGTGATAAACAAGTCTTACTGTGGATGTGTCGATAGACTTTACACGTTCAGTAAATTGTTTCTGAGATATAACTTAAATTTTACAACTGCTTAATCTTGTGGATTAACATCTCTCGGATATATGGACTTAGTACTTTGAAATTTCGTTTGAGAGATTGCCTGATTCTGAGATACGAGGTCTTTATAGATAGTTGATATCTGGGGTATTATACAAGTTTCTTCTGATTTTGCGGAAACAATAGCCTTGAACTTCTATAATGCTTTTGCTAAAAACCCCTAAACTGCATGCAATGCTGAAAATTATCGAAAGATCTAATCATTTGCAGTGCTTAAAAGATTCCTTAATTGGAACACACCTTAAAGACGAACCTTCATCTCTTTGTATGTACGGTAGTACTAAGCTCTCAAGGTCTCGCATAACCCAAATACAGATATCAGTTACGCTATACTCACCTGTAAGATGAAATCTAGGGAATCTTGATACAGGAGTATATTCTGAGATTGGAACCATAGTTAAGTCAAGTTTCATAATTCATATCTAACATATCTTGGAACAATTGAGAAATGTGTTGAAGTTTAAGTGGACAAACATATCGACAATCTAGATAAACGAGTTTAAAACTTAAAGTCGTCAAAATGTCAACGGTACCGGTGATATGTCTCAATCAACTGATATGATTCTTAGACACGAATTCACAAAAATATTATCTCTGTAAATATGTTTGTACATAGTTTACTTGTTAAATAGTTCTGTACATAGTTTATCTGCTTTACAGATTAAAACCAAAAAGATTTTCAGTGTGTTTTAGCATAAACTTATAAAAATACAAAAAGATTTTGTTTCTTCATTAGTTTCTCCAAGCCAATGATGGAAAACGGTTCTTAGAAGTCTGGTAAGGTGCTGTAATGGTGAAAATATTGATGACATCTGTTAAAACTGAAATAATCGAAAATGTTGAAAAGATCATTAAATTGAAACTTTAAAATTGAAGAAAAATATTGGTTTGTTCACAACGGTTTCAAATCGAGGTCATTAATTTGGACACAGTAGACTAATTTGGTTAACTAAGGTCATTAACTTGGACTTGGTCAACTAAGTGGATTTCATAGTTGATAAATATATGAAAAATCAAGGTCTTAAATGTAAAAGTATTCAAGGTCATTAAATTGAACTTGAATAACTAAATATTTTGAAAGATGAAAAAGGAGATTAAAATATGAAATGTTGATGTTACAAAATTTCAAAGTTTGAATCTGAAATGTTTATTTTAATGTCTAAGAACTTTGAAACAGGAAGTAAAGTTTTAAAGGGAGTTTAAAGACTAAAGCTCAAAGCTATGGGGAGTTTAAAGACTAAAGCTTAAAGCTAGGAGGAGCATGGTGATTAAAATATTATCAAGATAAGCTTAAAGAAACAGAGTTGAAGAAGAATTAAAGATCAAGGACGTTAAAGTTATTCAAGACTAAAGATCAAGAGTATGTTAAAGACTCAGGAGCATATTTGAAGTCAATGACTACGGAAACATCCAAGGGCGAGTCTGTTGGTGCATATGTCTGTTGCCTACGTCATTACATTAGAACGAGTCTGGAATGAATAAGAGCTTCTGAAGACTGATCAAGACAAAGACGATCCAAGGGGGAATCTGTTAGTACAGTATATCTATGTCTTAGTCTTGTATCGAGTCTGTTTAGAATAGGTGAGATCGTGTTAGAAAAAGGCGTATTTATGTAGTTAAAGGATCAAGTTTGCCCGGAATGGAATATGTGAACAAGTTCGGCCGAACTTGTTCAAGACAAGTTCGCCCGAACTTGTAGTCTTCCCTAGCGAACTTGTGATCCTATAAATAGGTGCCTTGCAAATTTCATTTGTAAGAATTAGAGATTTTGGCACAGAGATGGCGAAGCTCTGTCTGATCTGGGACTTGAATGTATTGAACAATATTGATCAATAAACTAACATTAAATGAGTAATTCTTGTTATTTGGTTAACACGTCATTAGTTTCTGCCTAATTAGACGTTAGGAACAAATCTAGGTTCCTATACTAAAGGAGGACGGTCCTATCAAACCAACATAGGAGTCGCTGTGAGGATTCTTGACTGCTCAGTATTGTTAACAAGGTCCTTCAACTCCCCCCTGAACTTGTACATCATCATCTAGATTAGCGAAGTCATTCAAGAACGCATCAAAATCAAAAGATTTATTAAAACTTGCATCAGTTACAATTAACCCTGTTCCACCCTGAGAGTTATCATCATTACCCCCTGATCGTCATCATCTTTCTTGTCGTCATTAGCCTCATTTGCAGCATCATCCTTTTCTTCATCCTCATCGTATTCATCTACCTGCATCAATTTCAGCATCCATATTTCGTTTCTCCAAAATCTGTTGTCTTGTACGTGAGAAACATCAACACTCTCACCCACAAACACATAACTAACCAAAGGTTCTTCTTCAGCAATCGGTGCACTAGTTTCAACAAGTTGTTTTTTTAGCGACAGATACACTTGATTCGATCAAAGGAGTTTTAATAATAGGGCTCTTTCCTTTACCAATTGCTGCAGCTTCTTCCTTTACTTTCTTCTTATGTTCAAAGCCTTTCTTTGTGCCTCTTCAATCTCAATACATCATGTTCTACTTTGAAGTTGATATCGAATCTTTTGTTCAACACCTTGAAAAGCATATCAAACATCTTCGTATTTTCAGCCTTTTCTGTTTCTAAGTGTTTAACCACCATATGTAGCTTCTCGTTCTCAGCAGTGATACTCGTAAGCATAGACACCAAGTTCATGTTTTATGTTCTAAGCTGCTTGATTCTCTTTTCATTCTCTAACACCTTGATACGTAACTCTTGAGCCTTTTCATTTTCATTAACCAAAAAGGATAACAATGCCTCCAATCTCTTCTTATCTTCCTCTAGAAACTTGATTCTACCTTCATGCTCCTTGATTAGATTCTTCAACTCCTCAATCTTTCCATCATTGAACATGTCACCGTCAAAACCTTCAGAGTATGGAATATCTTAAATATTAGGAAAATTATCATTCAACGATTGACCTGGTCCAGATTGTGGGGTATGTTGTTGCATAGGTGGAGTAGGTTGTTTTGGTGTGGATTGTTTTGATGGAGATGGTTGCGGAGGTGTTATGTGTTGTGAAGATGGTGGAATAGTTTGTGGAGGTGAAGTAGGTGGTGGTTGTATTGGTGAAGTGGGTGGTTGAATTGGTGAAGTGGGTGGTTTTTGTGGTGGTGATGGAATACCATGTGGTGGTGGTTGAACAGACTCTACAACTCCAATTGTAATCTCCACATTTCTCTTTCTTTTCTTTCCAAACTTCTTACTAGCCTTTATAGCAGACGGAGAACCAGTAGACTTAGCGACGACAGAATAAATTTACTTTTCGCACGTTTTGGTGGTTTCCTTGCAGGCTTAGTAATCACGAATTCATCATCGGAATTGGACGGCTCATATAACTCATCATCATCACCAATCTCTTTTCGTTTACGATGTTCTTCACGTTGTTGTTCTTTTTCTTTCTTTGCTCTAATAATAGGATATGTATCAGTACTTTTAGAAGACGAACCTTCATCGTCACCATCATCACCCCCTGCACCTGCTAACACATGTTTCTTAGAACCAGTTGCCGTGCTTTCAACATTCTCACCAGCAGTTCTATCATGATCTGATGTAGCTGAGTAAACTTCATCATGAACATTTTCAGTCTCAGCTTCAACATTCACATCATCCTGAACTTTCTCAATAACGGGTTCATTCACTTGAGCTTCCTCTACCTCTGGTTCATCAACTAATATTGTTCTGACGTTGCATGTTTACGCCTATGCATTGTTGATGTGGAGGTTCCAACAACTTTCTTTGGTGTAGAGCGTTTCCGTTTCTTTTTCGCTTCTTCTTTCTCATAATAAGCACTTCTTCTTGGAATTAATCCTTCAAGACAATCAACTTCATCTTTTTCATCACCACTTCCATCTTTTTTCCACTTCTCCTTTGGAGGTGGAACATAATCTTTATCTTTAATCGCTCTAAAGAATAGTTTAGCAATAGGTTCTGACTCTTGCTTCATATACAAATTCAGTCTATCCAACGTATCCACGTCCATATGGCTCAAGTTCAACTCATCATCATCTTCCTTTGCAAGATTTGGAAATTGATCGTCCTACAACATTCGCACAAACTTTGGATATTGTAAAACTTTTTCATAAGAAATGTTCAGCGCCATCTTTTCAAAAATCAACTTTGAGAGGTTATATGGCATGCTAAGATCAAGAGTGTAACGCCCGGCTTTTTCATACTTTCCATATTTTGAAAGCTCGTGTTGTATTTCTATTTTTGGAAACCTTTGTAATCTTGTATTCGTTCCTTCGTTGTAATCGTTGTAATCGTTGTAATCCGAGACTTGAATCATAATGAAAACTCGCATTTTTATTCATGTTATACTTATTCATAATCGTCTTATACTTATACATATTCATACGTATACGCTTGATACTTGGAAACGTGACAAACTTGTGAAATACGTGACAATCATACTTCATACGAGACTTATTCGTGATGTTTATACTTAATCGTATTCATTTTATACTTATGTGGACCTTATAATATGTTACATATGCTTAAAAGTCTTGATATTGCCTAAAAACACGTTTTATATAACATCTATGCAAGGCCCAATCATCAAAACAACAAAAATTAAAAATTTGGGTGACCTGACCAGCCTTGCGGACCGCATGGCTAGACCCATACGGTCCAAATGGGGGTCTGGCGGGCACCAATTTGAAACAGCCGCGGGATATGCACGAAATCCCACTCCAAACTCCTCCTCAATCACCTTAAACCTTCATTTAACACCCCCCGAACCAACCCTAATTCATCCCCTAAAATACCACACCTCCTCCAACCTTTTTCCCACTTTAATCACTCTTTAATCTCCTCTCAAACACTCAAAAATCTCTTGAAACTTTAGAATTCGGGCAGATTCATCCTACCTCACCAAAGTGAGCATAACTTGCTTATTTCTTACTTGTTTTGCTTGGTTCTTCTTCCTACTTACTTGGATAAACCTTGGGTTTGATTCCACGGGTTCTCCCTTGGAGAATCCAGATCTGGATATTCACCAAAGGGCTCCAAACTTTCTGTTTTGAATAAATCTGTCTAAAACTTATGTTATACTTCAACCAAACATGTGTTTTTGTACTCCTAATCAAGTTTATGATTAGTGAAGCCTAACCATGCTTGTTAACATGGACTAAGGGCTGTTTAACACCCTAACTTCTGTTTTGCATGAGCTTTAAGCTCACAAGTGTTGCCAAGTCTTGAACTTAAAGCTAGTGTGACTACAAGGTTAGCGTGGGCTATCCTACATCCAAGTCCACACAACACTTGATGTTTTCTCATTCCATCCTAAGTAGCTTGCTAGTTGAAAGTAACACAACCCCATCTGCCTTCGACGTGTGTTGACGCCGGCTCACGGGTTGTAGCTTTACTTGGCTACGTAGTGTAGTTGCAACTTGTATTTCAATTCCTTGCTATTATTAATCTTGTTCTTGACCCTCCTTGTTGTCTATGACCAACTTGAGTAAAGTTGAACTCTTATGAGGTTCCTAAATGGATGGTTATACCACCTACCTCCAACGTGACTTCTATGACATCCTTGAAGGACTTATGATATATTGTACGTATATAACTATATAATATACTTGGAACCGAAACCTTGATAATGACTATATAATCATGTGTCAAGTTACTAAGTTTAATCACTAAAAAAGTTTAGTTCCTCGTTATGATTCTAATAGGTGTATACCTATGAAATCACATAAACCCTAACGGGTTCCCATAGTGTCAAAAAAAGTGCTAGACCTTAGTGAATATTTTCATATACATACTTTGTTATGCTTTAATCTAAATTCCAAATCTTCTATCGTCATCCATATACTGACACCTACGTTTTCCTCTCGTAGGATAACTCGGTGTTCCTCCCGCAACCTAACAACCCTTTACGGAACCAACAAGTCGGAAATTGCAACCGTGAGTACACTCGAGCCACTTTTCGTTTATATCACTTTCGGGTGAAACATGTTTACCATATACAATCACTGAACTTAACTTTATGAAATGCATGAAACAATCCAATATACATGCATGCTTTATACGTTACTTGTTGCTTATATCTTGGACCATTCTTTTGTAACAGCATAGTCATTAGCTTAACTTAAGCCTCCATTTGACATGTATAGCGCTATAGGAGTAACGCATCGCCCAATCGTGAATCTAGGGGTCATGTTAAATTATCGTTATTTCGTGTAAGCAAGAGGTTTGACTAGAAATATTGCATGCCATGTCTAATGCTCTTGTAATGAACTTAATTGCCATGTGGATTCGTTTTAAACCTTAATAGTATACGTATGCTTATGCTTAAACTTGTGTACTCGCCTTTGCTTTTGCATTGAACTCTATTTTAAAACATATTACAGGTTGATGAAGATGATGCTATGAAATTGAAGTAGCGTTGAGACTAGATACACACATAGACGTTTAGGTTTATTCACCTTGTATCAAATTTTGTCATTATTATTGTTGTTATTTGAAATTCCTTTGTATTGTAATGACAATTTACGTATGAAATGAAATCCGGCTTAATTAATTATTGTCACTATTATTGTTGTGAGCAATTACGAATCTCTTTCGTCCCGCCTCGATGTTTCCGCCATCGGTTGGGTGTGACAAAGAGCCATAATCATACACATCTGGTAGTCGGTGATGTCGTCAAAGCCTCCCTTTCTGTGACTTAAAGCTTGTATAACTGAGTGTACGAAAAATTTGTATGGCCTCCCAAGATTGCCTTCTTGAAGTTTGTGGTGTTGACATAACCTCTGTAGCCCATTCTGTAAAAACATCCTTTCACCATTCGTTCAGGGTATCCCGTTGGATCATCTTCATTATCATTGAAATGCAGTACTCAACGAATTAGTTCTTCTGTGATTTTGACTTCAAAATCTTTATCCTCGATTCTCACAGCTGAAATTATAGCTTTCTAATCTTCATCATATCTTGCAACGTTCAAGAAAAGTTCAACGTGTGAGCGATAAGGTTTGTGCTGGTCAGTTAGAGCCTTTTTATAGGTAAACGTCCCATGAACTGAGGATTCCCTTGAACAGAGCCATATCTGGAAGCTTATCATCTGTAAGACAATAGATGTTGTGAATAGGCTTGAATGATTTCTTCTTATCCTGCATACACAAAGAGAAATTAAACACCTTGAATTTTTTTCAGAAATTTCATAACACTCCTTGTGTGATGTGCCTTAGGTGCGAGGTGATAATGAGCACTTCGTACGAGTTGGTTTTTAAACAGTAAACATTTTGACAAACATACCTCGTACGAGGTGGTACATGTAAATTGGACATTTAGCAAACATTCACTTCGTACGAGGTGTCTATGTCACCTTGTACGAGGTGTCACCTTGTACGAGGTGTCACCTCGTTCAAGACAAACTGTCAAGAACATCAAAATTAAAAATTGTGATTTTTGTTAAAATAGGTTAGTATAGGTGCCGATTATCGTGATGGTATGTTCAATTTCGATTTTGGCCGATTAAGTTCTTATAGATCCGAGTTCTTAGTCTGTTTGGCCGAAATCAACGATTTAACGGTTAAATGTTGTTTATCTACCTTAACCATTGTAAGAGGTGTGTAGATCACCCTCCCCAATGTGTATATTTGAAGCAAATCGTTGTTTAAACGTTCAATAATCTCAAATTGCTCTAACGGACACTCAACTCGCTCAAACAAGTATTATGTCGCTTCGTACGAGTTGCGCTCTATTTATAGGGTAGGACGAGGTGGCTTCTGATTTGTTGCAAGGTGACAACTCGTACGAGATGGTCACCAACTCGTCCGAGGTGGTCCAAAACACTTTGAATTGTTTTTTCAATTTTTAAGCATTTATCAGTTTTGACAATCCACTCAGTTGACCAAGTCCAAGTTAATGACCCTGGTTAACCGATTTATCCACTAAATCCAAGTTATTGACCTTGGTTGAAACACTTTATGACCAAACTGATGCTTTTCATGAATTTTAATTTTCAAATTAATGAACTTTTTGTTGTTTCAGAATATTTCTCATATCAAATGAGCTCCTAACCCGTAATCCTTCAGCTTTTCTTTAGCAACTGTCACTTCGGACTTTGAGGATCAGTTTTCCACCATCGATAGTCAACAACTAAGATAGAAATAATATATTTTTGTATTTTCCAAAGTTTATGCTAAAACACACTGAAAATCCTTTTAGGTTTTTCTGAAAGGATAAGAAAACTTTGTATAAACATACTTACAGACATATTTTTGTGAGTTTGTGTTAGAGGATCATACTAGTTTTGAGACAAATCACCAGTACCTTTGATCTTGAAAAAACTTTTTTCTAAACAAATTTACTTAGATTGTCAATATACCGGTCCTCTTAAACCTCAGCACATTTCTCAATTGTTTCAAGATATGTTAGGTAATTTTAGGAACATGACTTAACTGTGTTTCCCACCTCAAAGTATACCCCCGCATCGAGATTCCCTAAAATTTCATCTCACATGTGAATATATCTAACTGATATCTGTATTTTGGTGATGCGATGCCTTGAGAGCTCAGTTAGTACTTTCGTACAGAGAAAGAGATGAAGGCTCGACTTGTAGGTGGTGTTCCAAATTTGGAATCTTTTGAACTGCAATTGTCATGTCTTTTTTATATTTTCAATATTTTGACATAGCTTTCGGGTTTAAATGCAAGTTCTAGGCCATTGCTGATGCAAAATCAGGAGAATTCGTATAATACCACAGATATCAATTTAATATAAAGACCTAGTATCTCAGAATCTGGCATTCTCTCAAACGAAATTTCGGAGTACTAAGTCCATATATCCGAGAGATGTTAAGCCATAGATTAGGCAGTTTATTTTTAAGTTTATATCTCGAAAGCAATTTACTAAATGTGCGAAGCCTACTGGCACATCATTAGTAAGACCTGTTTAATCACCTTTTAACATTACATTTCTTTAGCATACTGTGATAGTCCACTGATGTACTATCATTTCCTTTTATCACATGAAAACTCTTTTGTCTTTTTCATGTTTTTGTACTTTTTGAATTTTTCAATGTTTTTTATATTTTCCACAACCTTTTCTCCCCTAAAATCAAAAACATTTTTTTTTGGGTTTTTGGTGATTTTTAAAGGAAAAAGAAAAAATGTAAAACTTTTTAAAAAGCTAAAAATTATGACACACCGATGAGGATCACGTCAAGTCCTCGTCATTTTCGAATTCAACCTCAATTCCATCCCCTGATGTCAGATTTCTTAACCCATTTAATTTTAAAAGAGTTTTAAATCTTTCTCAAACAAACGCTTTTGGTCATTAGTGTGGATTTTTTCAATTCGAACCAACTTTTCTCGTAGCAATCATGGATAAAGTGGTGTCGAATTTCTATATGTTTAGTTTTTGAGTGTTGAATCGGATTTTTTTGTTATGTCAATGGCTGCCTTATTATCTACGTATATAGGCGTATCAAGAAATTGCAGTCCGAAGTCTATCATCTGTTGTTGTATCCACAAAATTTGGGAACAACAACTGGATGCTGAAACGTATTCAGCTTCACATGTAGAGAGAGCGACCGCAATCTGTTTCTTGCATTGCCACGTTACCAATCGAGTTCCGAAGAACTAGCAACCAGCCGTTGTAGAATTCGCATTAAGCTTGCAACAACCAAAATCAAAATATCCCATGTGATTGAAGTCGTCGTTACGTGGATACCACAAGCCGATGCTTGGGCAACTCTTTAGATAGTGCATTATTCTCTTGACAGCCAGTAAATGCGAATCTCTGGGATTTGATTGATATCGAGCGCAAAGACATGTCAGATACATGATATCAGGTCATGAAGCTGTAAGATACATAAATGAACCAATCATGGAGCGATATAATGTTTCGTCAACTTTCACCTCGTGACCATCTGGACAAATGTCGTGATTGATGGCCAATGGAGTAGATGCTGTTGTCCCTGTCATGTCGAATTTCTCCAACACATCGTGAACATACTTTGTCTAATGAATAAAGATACCATCAGGCAATTGATCGACATGGATTCCTAAGAAGAACTTCATCTCCCCCGTTGCACTCATCTCGAATTTCTTTTTCATGACTTCTTCAAAGTCTTTATGCAACTTTTCATTTGTCGATCCAAAGATGATATCGTCCACATAGATTTGTATGATAATCAGATGACCATCCAGTTCCTTGGTGAAGAGGGTATTGTCTACTGTGTCTCTGGTAAAATTGTTTCCCATAAGGTGCTGTGAAAGCGTCTCGCACCTGGCTCTCGGGGCCTGGTGTAAACCATAGAGTGCCTTATCCAGTAGGTACACCTTATCCTTGTGTATCGGATCGACAAACCTCCTCTTCAACTTTTTCGTACAGGAAGGCGGATTTCACATCCAATTGGTACACTTTAAAACCTTTCAATGACGCAAAGGCCAGGAATACGCGGATAGCTTCTAGATGAGCGATAGGGGCATAGACCTTTGTGTAGTCTATCCCCTCATGTTGATGAAAGCCTTGGACAATGAGCCGAGCTTTGTTTATAAGCACAATCCCTCTGTCTTCTCGTTTGCACTTGAAGACCCACCATGTACTGATTTTCTTATGATTATCGGTAGATCGACAAGCTTCCAAACTCCAAGCTTTTCAAATTGTAACAACTCTTCTTGCATAGCTACGACCCAACTTTCTTCCTAAAGAGCTTCCTTCCAAGTCTTTGGTTCAACCTGTGAGATAAAACAACTATAAGAAATTTATCTTGGAGTGGGGCAACTTTTGTATAAAAGCAACTAAGATCCTTATTGATCTGATTTCTCGTTTTCACTCCAGATTAAAATTCTCCAATGATATTTTCTGGTGGATGGTAGGAATAAGATCTTGGCATCACTTCATTAGGAACATTTACTTCACTCTGCAGATTTGTAACATTCTGCTCAGCAACCTGTTCTGTAGAAGCAGTTTCATTCCTAGCACTCGATTCTCCAGCTTGACTGTTTAATAAACTTTAAATCTATTCCGATCCTTCATCGGAGCCGGATCCTCCATTATCAAAGGTAGGCTCTTCATCAGAATCTGAATTATCTGACTGATCAAAAGAAGGTGTTGCATTGTTCTCATTTGGTTCAACTACTGGTTCGTGTTGGGTATTGCTCGGACCTGCTCCAGAATCATTTGTCCGACTTGTGATGGTGTAATCATTATTGGTCTAGGAACTTGATATTGACACTTGATGTCATTGATATAACAACACAAGTTCTTCAACTGTAGGCTCTTCTGGTAGGTCAAATGAATTCCATAGACTCTCATAGTTGAACAACCAAGGATCACCAGGCTTCTGAGTTGGCGTTGTGTATCTCTAGCAATCAACATGTTGAGCTATGATAACCCGGTTTAGGATAGGCAAATAAACTCTTCTTTGTGGACTAGCGTATCCCACGAAAAATCCTTCTAGAGATCTGGCTCCGAATTTACCATCCGGGTCGATAACCGTACACGACGATCCAAACGGCTCCAAGAATTCTAAATTTGGTTTTCGTTGGTTAAGTAACTCAAAACTGTCTTCTTGTGAGGCTTGACAGTTAGAACTCGGTTAAGTGTGTAACAAGCAAAGGCAACCGCTTCGCTCCAAAAACTAATTGGCAGTTTTGAATCAGCAAGCATTGTGCGTGCTGTTTCTATGAGGTTCGATTCTTTCATTCAGCTACTCCATTTGTTGCGGAGTATAGGGGCGCTGAATTCGTGAAGAACACCTTTTGCATTGCAGATTTTGAGCATTTTGTTGTTTTTGAACTCTGTACCATTGTCACTACGGATCCTTCTAATCGGCAAATGGTACAAGTTCTCCAAATTTCTAAAGAGAATCATCAAATTTTCAAAGTTTCATCTTTACTCTCCTAAAACATTACCCATGAGAACCTTGAGTGTCGTCAGTCTCAACAAGGCAATATAGATCGTCATATATACTTCGAACATTTACTGGGCCAAACAGATCCATATGAAGCCTCTCTGGTGGCAGCTTGATTGAGTTCAGGAGTTTTCTTGGATGATATTTCTTGTGTTGTTTCCCCTTCTTACAGCTGATACAATCATCATTCAAGTGGAAACTATTAAGATTAATACAGTCCACTAGATTGTTGTGCACCAAATAGTTCATCTTCCGTAAATGGATGTGACCCATCTTTCGATGCCATAAGATTTATTCTTTTTCTGTTGCCTTTGATACAAAACATTGAACCTTCTTTGATGTAGTGGATGTGATGCTCATGTCAAGGACATAAAGATCATTTTCTCGTGGAGCACACATGAGGATCCACTCCTCGGGAATTTTGAATCCTGGCTTTAGAATGAGATATTCCTTATCACTGAAGTGAGTTGTGAACTTCTTGTCGCAAATCTGCGAAATGCTCAGCAGATTGTTCTCTAATTCGGCGATGTAATTGACCTTATTAAAAGGAACCACGGCGTTCGTAAGAATACCTTCATCAACAATCCAACCTCCTTGAGTACCCGCAAACCCTACATAGCCTCCTCGAATAGCTTTCACATCATATAATAAGGCTAGCATTCCAGTCATGCATCGAGACGCCCATTGTCCATTATCCACTTTGAAATGATTGACCTTGCGAGCGCCAACACATGCAATCAAATAGATTACTTGAATAGCGAAACCTAAGCCATTTTGGCTTGAGTGGGTTTGGGATATCAAACTTTGGTACACAAGCTTTCTTAGTTTCTTTCTTCACTTCAACCCCCTTGCCCAGCCTTTGATATGATTTCATCTTTTGTTTTTGTTGGAACAATGGTTGAATTCACAACTTCAGAAGATGGTTTATCCTTTACCTTCCAAGTTTGTGCCTTTGAGTATAACTGTTTAGAATATAATTTTGAATCCTTTTGATCATTTTTGTGTGATGATTCACCAACTTTAAAGTTTGAAAAGTTTTAAATTGTTGACTTCACATTTTCGTTCGATTCAGTGTTTCGTTTCAAAATTTATGTTGTCATAAACTCAAGTCCCTTCTGTTTCACATCTTCAGTGAATTTTCTTCCTCCATAAACAGGTTTTGGATTGTTTTGCGAACATTGTCGTAAAATATGCCCAACTTTGTTGCATTTATAGCATGTCCTACTGTCTTTTCCAATAGAGGACTCCAAAGCCTGTTCACGGTGTTCCTTTTCTTTCTTAAATTATTCATTTGATTATTTTCCCAGGCTCTCTTTTTCGTTTACAGTGCTTGCTCCAAAAACAAAATCAATTTTCTTTTTGTTATTTGGGTTTTTGAAACTTTCTGTCATTTCTCTTCTTTTCGTATTCCAAACATGTGCTCTTGTTTTCAGGATAATTCCTACCCTTTTGATAGTAGTTATTGTAAACTCCTTTTGGTTTGGAATAGAATGAAGCGTCTTGCTATTCAAGATCTGAGAGACTTACTTCAACCAGTTTGAAAAATTTATCAACTTGATCAACATTTACATTCCGGATTGGGAATTCTTCATCAAAATATAGTTTATGTAATCCTTTCATTTTGTAAACAACCATATTTGGATCATCACTTAAACTATTTTGTGATGAGGAAATGTAATTCTTATAAAACCTTTCCTCACTTCCAGAATGTGAACTTGATCCAGATTTATTTAGAATCGACTCAACACTCTCAAAAATAGTGCTATCATCATTTCCAAGCACATTTTCGACCACTTTTTCACAACTTCAGAATGGCTTTCATAGGTTATGCCAATGTTTTCTGGCAGCTCATCTTTCTTTTGTTCAGTTTTAAGTTTTAGATTAAGCGCCTTTTCCACCCCATCTGGATATTTCTTACCATACTTGTTCCACATGGGGGTGGACAGTGATTTTAACCTAGACCTTTCCCTTGTTTTTTGATTCATTTTTTTCCTCTTTGGTTTTTTCAAGTTGTTGAGGAAGAATATGATCAATCACGTAGGAGGACGTGGAGTAACTAATCAACAGTTTGTTGACTCGTTCGGACTCAATTCTTATGGCTTCTAGTTCTGTTTTTAGCTTAGCAGTTGTGTGAATGCGAATATTTATTGCCATTTGTTTATCCATTACTGTAGCTTTTAACATTGATTTTAGAGTCATGTCCTCTCGACTGACTTCTCGAAACTGTTTGATTGATTTGCTTAGCTTATCATACACAAACTTTCATGTTTCGAAAGTCACTTGTTACGTTGTCAGTGTGTTTCTTTAAGTCATTAATTTTAGATCTTTTTCTAAGCATTCCTTGAATGGCTCTAGGCATTTCGTGCATGGTTTTTCAACTTTTTTATCACAACCTTGATCTCTTTTACCGACTCAACGACCGACTCTTTCATCTCATCTTTACTCTGTTTAGGAACTACCTCGTTTAGTTTAGCCATCATTGCTTTATTGGCTATCTTCTTCCAACTTTCTTCATTCACTTCTTTTGTTACATCGATAATTTCTTCTACTAGCTTCTCGGATTCTTCCGGTTTTAGTGCATTTGGAATTTGACTTGAATTTCCTCCAAAGAAACCAGCAAAAGAATTATAGATATCAGAAGGAATTATAGATTTAATTGCATTATGAAACATATCTTCCTCGGCACAACCATCAAAGTAGATTGCATCCATGCATCCATGCATTCTTCAGCGCGTTGATCAATTGTTTCGGCATATACTATCTCACTTTCTTCATTTTGACTCTCATTGATCACTTCATCAAATACTGGTTCTTGTATGATCTCAGCAAGCAGTGCCAAACTCTCGTTCTTTGAGATGTACTTGTTCCAATCAAAACCTTCATCCTCTTGAGCAACAACTATGGCTTTATCTTTTGAATTTGATGGACCATCTTCAATTTGCACCATTCTAGTAGTTGTTTGGGTTACGGTAATATGGCCTTATTATAGTAGTCATCTCCGAATGGGTTTTGATTACTATGCACTTTATGATTTGGACATTCTCTTTTGAAATGTCCCTTCTCTCTGCACTTAAAACATGTCACTTTTGACTTATCAAAGCCCAATTTTCCATCTAGACAACCCAAATTTTTACGCCCGATAATCTCCATGAAGCGCTGAGCTCTTCGGACTATGCTAGCCTTGCACCACTTGATATCAATTAGTTCCATCTCCTCAGGGTCGATTTGATCGTAATACTCTTGTGTCATGTTTGGATTTCCGATCTTACCGGCCACCAAGCTTTCATAGGATTCAAGTACTGTTGCAAGCAAGGCCATGTGTTGTGCAACTGTACTTTCGTTGAGGTTTTGAGCGCTCTCTAAGTTTATAGCTATATTTCACTGAATGACTCTTTGTGAAGAATTATGCTAATTGCTTTGGCAGTTATTGAATGTATTGAAACTTTGAGCTGATTGTGGGGTAGCAGGAGAATTTGGATCATAGCTTTGAAAGGAAGTGAAACCAGTTTGCTGCTTGATTGATTCGGGACATTCGCCGCATTGTTTGCACTGGAAGTTGTCTGTATCTTTGGACTTTGAACATTGGTAGATGGATTACCCTTGTAGTACATGTTAACATCCTGCTGTGCATTTGCTCCTTTTGTTTTAGCCATTTTTTGCAATTCATGTTTGTGAGTTTCAAGCTTTTCAATAAATTTAGCTAAAGTCATCGTACTGCTTCCGTAATCTGGACCAATTGTCAGATACGTTGACCATTCACCTTCTGGCATAGCATCTGCCAACTTCTCTACTAAATCTTCATCATCTTTATTAATGCCCAAGCGTTTCATCTCCACAACAAGGTGACTGTATCTTTCTATGAGTTGTTTCAGTGTCTCTCCTTTTAGTAGATGAAAGATGTCAAACTTTTTCTTCAGTAGCGATTGTTTGCTTTTGATCATCTGCTTACTGCATTGAAACTTGACTTTAAGAGTGTTCCAGATGCCTTGAGAAATGTTATCATGTTGTAACAAGGTGAAAATATCTTCTTTGATGCCTAGTTGCAATGTATTCATCATCTTTTTCTCACGCTTGAATTACTCTTTCTCTTGATCGTCGAGTTGCATTAACCCTTTTCAAGACCTTTTTCTCCTCTTGTAGCTGTATAACCTTCCTCAATTGAGTACCAATTTTCGAGGTAGTTGGCTTGAACCCAGTTGGTAAACTGTTCGTGCCATCCCATGTAATCTTCGAGATACATAAGCTTCGGCGGTTTGGCCATAGTTTCCATTTCATTTTCAAGTTTTATATTATGGGTTGCGGCCGTTGTAATGTCGGTCGTAGCAAACGCGTTGTAAAATTCGTCTTCCATTTTATCGAAATTGTCGAAAACTTGTTTAAAAATTAGTTTGGTGCGAAGTGGTCTTTAAATGATGTGACACTTCGTGCGAGGTGTACACAATTTTTAAGAACAATTTTTGTTCACTTTGTACGAGTTGACACTCACCTCATACGAGTTGGTAACCGCTTCATGCCAGGTGTGTGTATAAGCAACTTTTGATCCTTAAAATGATTTAGTGTCACTTCGTAAGAGTGGTCTAGTCACCTCATGCGAGGTGATGTATTGATTTGGACGAGGTGTGTTCACTGATTCGTGTTTTTTCGTGTTTTTTCGCAATTTTCTACATGATTTCGATTGATTTTAGATCTTTATGTTTCAGGGGTTCATTTAAACTGATTTTAACGTGTAATACTAGAAACTTAGTCCAATTTGTCCATAAATCCGTCCAGGTCTGATGGACGTAACAAGAAGAAGTAGAAATAGAGATCTTCAATGGCTGAAACTTGATTGTTTGTCTTTAAATCAGGCCTCCAGGCTCTGATACCACTTGTGGGAGGATCGACTTTCCTCCGAAAGCACTAGACCACATTTGAGCTAACTAACGTGCGTGGAATTCATCATTAGATAGTTGACAAACAATAAGATCTACCTTTTCAATGTTTCTGCTTGAATGTATTGAATAAACGTGAACAATTATAGAAAGAAACTGACAGGACCTTGCCACTAGATGAGAAAAACAACTGGCTAACTCAACATCCCTGCACATCTATTTATAGCATGGCTAACTCGCACAAGGGTGGAGTGGCTGCTTCGTGCGAGTTACACATAGTATGAGGTGGCCTACAATCATACAAAACATGTATAAATCTAACATTTAAGCTCTGTTACATATGACGTGACACTAAGACGTAAGCGATAGACATTTTGCACCAACATTAATAAATATACACATACAAACCTACAAGAGAAATTTTGATTTAGAACTAATAATATGTTATGAACTGTGAGAACTACTTAATACACTTGTGTAAAATGCATAAAAGATAATAAAAGGTAGTCGAAGAGAGAAACAAATGTGGTTACTAATAGTTTTCTTTATCAAATTCAAAGCAACATGTATAAATATTTTATTTGGTCATCAAAGTTCTCAACACATTATTGGTTCTGAAATCAGTGTCCTATATTTGTATGGTATTACGATAATTAAAGAGAACATAGTTTGGAATTTAAGGTATATTTGTTTTTGAAAAACAATAAATCATATAAAAGGCATCCTAGGTTAAAAAGATTGTTGAAAAGTATTTTAAATAAAAGGTCGAACTTGGCAACTACATTTTCCACTTTCTTCGTATCGTCATATTTTACTTTGTGTTAATTACAATCTTACGACCATCCAAATTCTAACTTTGATATGATAATGGTCCAGATTTGTTGAAGTGGTGTATTTTCAACAACCTAAAGAGAAAGAACAATGTGAATATAAGAAACTGAAGGCAAAGTTTACTAGAAGGCCTACATCCTAGATGAATAGGTTATTTACTTTCTACATGAATACGTTATTAAAATTTTCTAGTGATTCAATCTCCTAGGTAAGCCATCTTCCACTTTAATCCAGATGACAACTAAAGTTTAAATCTTGGTAAAAATAGCAATGTTGATCAAAATGATGGCAACTAAAGGTTAAATCTTGGTAAAAACTAGCAATGTTGATCAAAACTAACCATAAAGGTAATTTGATTATAATCACTATTTGATTTGGATGACAATGGAAGGTTAAATTTTGGTAAAAATAGTGGTTTTGACCAAAACTAACCTCAAGGGCAAATTGATGAATTAACTGATCAATAATGGTTTCAACTTATCGTTTATGCTTTCGGGAGTATCTCGAACTTAAAAATGATACCGAAGGTGATTAAAATCATTTTGGTAAATTAGGAAACAAGTGTTTCAACCTTAAATTCATACCGAATGAAGGGGTATTGTTCTAAACCTCCAACGGCTGCAACTATGGCCCCACGTGCATAGGATCATACTTACACTTAGACAAAAAAAACCCAACTTGCCACAACAACTCCTCGCAAGCCACTCCTACGGGTGCGATATTGTGCCAACACGGAGGATAACGAATAGTACTAGATATAAGGGATCCTTCAACCAATTAGTGCTCGCCAAGCACTGTACCAAAATATCCCAACGAGTGCCATTGTGCATAGTACAAAAGGTACAGTTGACGGCGAGTGTGGCCAATCAGGATAGGCCATTTCACCTCTCATCAACCTCCACTAACGGTTGATGGCATACGACACAAGAAGTACACCCAGAGAGTGACGTATAGCAAATCACAGCTCGTGTGCGTACTCCCACCTCTGCGGGCACTAACTGTCACGACAGACGGGACCAAATGAATATTCCTTGACAATGACACCTCGTCCAATTAGCCTTCATTACTCTCCAACCTCTCAGCTATAAATACACACTTCTCAAAAGGTTTAAGGATTCTGATCCTGCTCTATACACTCTCACTCAATACTTTGATTCTCCCTAGAAAGAACCACACTTATTCTCACGCAAGAGGGAGGTACGTGAAGAACCCCACCTCTCCGTCTCGTAACTCGTCTTATGGTGTTTTTCTAGTTTTACAATTCAATTCACAAAAGGGTAAAGCATGTTTACAACAAACTCTCCAAGGGTTGAATGCACGACACATATGTCGGCAGGTGGAACTTGTTTAAACCACGACCAGTAGAGGTTGGGACCAGGTGAAACATGTTTTAAAGCGCCCAAAGGTCCGAATCCACGTCACGCAGGTTGGGTTAGTTGCTGGAACTTGTCTTTCGGAAACCTAACTATTATAGGGCCCATAGCATGCACGACATGCAGACAGATGATCTGTTGCCTTCATACGTTGGAAGTTACCGCATCATCATCCTAGGCCCCTCAAATAACTCCTTTAGTTTAGCCACAACATCACAACGCCGGGATAATCTTGCAACCATTACAAGGATGGAAAACTCGAGGTTGTCATAATCTTCTTGCCTGCCTACGTACGCGGACGTACAGTCTTCCATGTGCAGATTGAAGTCTTTTTCTTTAAGCCCTTACGACACGTATGACACATCCTCATTGTAGCCATCCTTGTGGCCACTCCTTTAAGTAACCTTTGTTACCTCAGATAATCAAGTTATAAACAAATAAAAGATGTAAGCAACAAACTTTAAAATAATAAAAGGAACTAACATGAGGGATGACGCATTCTAACAACTACTTCTAATTAGCACTTAGCACCTCAACCAGATCTTCTGCATGCGCATAGTCTGCCCGCACCTTCTTAATCTCAACCTTCGCAACCTTGTTCTTCTCCTTAAGATAATTGGCATGGTTAATAGTGGCTCCCTCTTCAACCTCAAGATCAACAATGCATTGGTCACAGACGCCAACTCAGCCTTTAACTTTTCAACATTGGCGGCAACCCCATCTATGTCGGTAATGCATGCCCAGGAAACCACAAGCATTTCCACCCTGGCCTCTAAGGATTTAGTAAGTTTCAAATTTTGTTGGACGACCACATCCTGCTCTGCTTGATATTAGATGGCCTGCTTGTAATGCTTCACATTTCTATACTTTCCTTATTTAGAAATTGTATTCGTATTTCTATTTGTAGAAACTTGTATTGATGTCGTATTCGTATTTCATTTTCAAATCTTGTAATCTGAGGCTTTAATCATAATGGAAATTCATTTTATACATATACATGTTACATACTTGTGTTATGCGCAATCAATCAATGAATACATTTTTATACGCAAAACTGAGACTCTAAATACTTAGAAATATCAATTATACATGCATTACACTAATCCAATACTTTGAATACCTTAAAACGAACTAAACCACAATTTTATGGCATAAAATAATGCAATGACAAAGTACAAGGGCCAAAAGTGTAACAAAACAAAACTTTCTTAGACTGCACTCCCAAGCGCCACGCAGGAGATACCCAAGCATCTCTCGCGACAATCCAGGGAGGTCGATTCGTAGCCAGCCATTTCCAGCCTATGGGTTGGTGCATTTTTCCACCTCCTTTCACCCCCAATCACCTTCCAACCTTCTTTAAACCCAAACCCTAATCCCGCACTATAAATATATGCCTCCCACACCTTCCTAACACCTTTACACACTCTACAAATCACTCCAAACACCCAAAAACCCTCAAGAAATCCTATTATGGGTAGAAACATACAAGTGTTCTAAGTGAGTTTTTACTCACTTTTCTTCACATTTCTTATTCAAATCTTCTTTCAAACTACTTGGATAACCTCTACGAAGGTTTCCACAAGTTTTCCATGACAAACAAACATGGGAACCTCACCACATTTGAGGTCAAAAGTAGCTTTTAAATTTTGCTCTAAGTTATCTTTTTGTTTCTTGAATATCTTGCTTAAAACTTGATTGAATCTTACACTCACTTTACTCCCAACTAAGCTCATAGTTGTGGGTTTGTGCATGGGTTGCTTTCCACCAGAAATGAGGCTCCAAACCTCCATAAAATTTTGCCCTAAAAGTCGTAAGTGACTTCAAAAGTGTTGGAACCATCCAAGCTTTCAACCTTCAATGTTGAAAGACTTGTGTTTTAGTGAATGTGTGAGCCATGGAAGCCTTGGCTCTCCAACCTTGTTCCACTACCTCACTTACCTGAACTTTTAGTTAAATTCATACACTAAACCTTAAAACAATTTCCAACAAAGGGACAAGGCTACATCACGTCCCCAAACACTTGCCATGTTTGGGATGCATGCATCTAGCTTGCTCACTTGGTTGTTTTAAGATTTAGTAGTTCTTGTATTTATCATTTTATCTATCTTCATGACCAACCAAAATCATCAACAAATTTGATTGATTTGTGCTTCGTTGAATTATATAATGAGGTTAAATGGATGGAATTCATCCTAGCTCCTTGCATGACCATTCTAATGGTACCTTAACTTACGTTCATAAGATGTTAACTTTTAAATTCCGAATCTAATCCGTTAAACAAAAACCGCAACTCACACGCCTTCGTTTCCCTCTTAGGGTAACTTCATTGTTCCAAAACTAAAGACGGTCAAACTCACTAAGTGGAATTACTTCACAAACCGTGAGTATACATGACCCTATTTCCGTTTTTATCACTTTTAGGTGCAATATATATTACCGTATAAAACTCACACAAACACACATATGCAAATACTTAATTCATACAAATAAATCTATTATACATGCTTTATACGTTTATACTTAGAAATACATGCATGCTAGAAGCCATTCTTCCACTATACTTTGTCATTAACTTTGTATGAGCCTACCTTAACATGTATAGCGCTATAGGAGTAGCACACCTCCCTTGTTGGGTCTATGTTAAGTAATCATACGAACGGTCTTGTCGTTGCGACGACATGATTACGCTAGTGGAATCTTTGGGTTGACACGTATGTTATGCATGCTAGTTCATGATATGTGATGCCTTAGTATACGTTTTTGCCATGTGGATCTCGTTAAAATACTTTTATACATATGCTAGTAGACTAAACTTGTATGCTCACCAATGATTTTGTGTTGATATGTTACTTTAATATATATTGCAGGAGCTTGATGTTGATGCGTTGAAAAGAAATCTAGTAGGAAGGACTAGAAATACACTTAGTTTAAATTTATATTTGTTGTTTATATTGTTATGTTCTAAATGTTGTATTTTCCTTTTGAAATAATGTATTCCCCGCTATCATGAAATGAAAGATTGTTACTTTAAATACTTGTCACAGTTAGTCATTATGAAGTCTCTTGTAATCTCATTTTTGTCTCACCCCGATGTTTTCGCCATCGGTTGGGGTGTGATAAATTGGTATCATAGCCATAACTATAGGGAATTAGGAAAAATTGTCATGATTTGACATAGTCTATAGTTTAAGAACCAATACTCAACCATTCTTGTGTTCATGCTTAAATTACTTAAATTCTCCCTACTTTGTTTCTATCTTATCTTTTATCTTAAAATATACAAGTCTTTCCTAAGACTAACCATAACACACACACGAGGATACGAAGACACTCTCATACCACAAACGAGACGATCTCACCAAAATAGGTGTGAAAACCCTCCCTTTTGGTGAAATCCCTCAATCCTCGTTACCGATTTTTCACGAAATAATACCATCAAGTTAGGAGTGATTTCCACACCTTGATGGAGAATTTCCTATTCTTACTCTAGTGGACCCTTACCAATGAGTCAGAATTTATTTCCTTACCTCGTTCGATGAGCACTAACTACACTTAGGGAACGACGTTGTCAAGTTAGGGGTGAAACCCACATCTTAATAACTAGTCCCACTCTTCGATTTTAAATCCTGCCAAAGTCTCAAATTTTCCGATTGCCTTGGGACATGGAGTAACAGGAAGGGTAAATATTGTTAACCGAAATTTTCGGTGAGAGTATTCTACCTATTTGGCCAAAGCATGCTTCCCAACCTCAAAGGAATTTTCAACCACCTTGGAATAGTCTTAATGGGAGGGCAATGGTCAAGAATTCATGACGAGTGTCTATTGAAGAAAAGTGGGATCCTTATGTTAAATTCCAACGTGGGGGGTGTGGCAACGGGTTACATTTCGCATTGTAAGCCCCATAATATTGCTCCGCGTTCTCAACACCGCCCACATCTTCTATGTGCTCCTCCTGACGGTGACCATTACTGCCCCTAGAAGTATGACCAACTGTTGTTCTTGGGGGCCCGCAACGGGTCTTCAACCTTTCCTTTGGAGTTCCCCCATCATCATCTTCTTCATCAAACTTTGGATCTTGCCTAGTAGACATTACAAATTCTAGATTCTCCTTAACAATAGGTCTCTCCAAGGTACCTCCCTCGGCCATCTCCGGTTCCTCGCCCCCACAATATTTTTCACCCTTACACAGGTCTTAGAATGGGGTGGAGGGGGCAAGATATCCTTTGGCTGAGGCGGGGGAGGCAAATCATCCTTAGGTAAAGGTGGGGAATATTTGACTATGACCTTCGGATTAACATTCCCATTAGCTCGAGACCCACCCACCACTTTTCTTCCTGCCGCCTTGATCTGTTTAATACAAGGCAAAATCAACACAAGTTCAAGAGATGAAAACATGTAACAACTCGTATTCTCGTTGTTATCTTTCTTTCCGTCTATTTCGTTTGTACCTTTTATTGTAATCGAAGATTTGATTAATAGAATGGTTTATGTTTGTTAAATACATTTTGTCACAACTATATTACATCTAAACGCTTGTTAAACGCTAATTCAACGCAATCACGAGTAACTATGTTACCTTAAGAGCCGAGTGTGTTGTTGTAAAATAACCACTTGTGCCTTCGACATTGCTTATCGCATCACATCGCAACGCAGTTGATTATGTTACTTTATGTTAATTATGTGTTATGTGTGTTTTATGATTTATGGTTATACTCGCTATCGCAACACTCTCACTCGCACAAATCGCTTAATCGCATTATTTTGTCATTTAAACCGCTTAACATAACTATCTAATATGAACCGAATCGCCAAACGAACACCTAATGCGAAAATAACGAACAAAACTTCGCCATCAGGCCAAGTTCGGCTAAACTTGGGCATCCCAAGTTCGCCCAAACTTGATCAGTGGTGAACAAACAAGATGTTTCCCTAAATTCAGCAAGTTCGCTCGAATTAGTGCCATGTTCGGCCGAACTTAATCTCCATCAGCTCCATTTCTCTTAACCTATAAATACCCAGCACCTCCATTCATGCTCTCCTTGCTGCAAGTTCGCCCGAAAGCTCCCAAAACCGAAAACCTTTGATTTCCAAGTAAGAATCAACCCGTTTTTATGCAAACAACAACGTTTTACTATGATTTTGCATAATGATTACCTTCGTTTTCATCAAATCTCTTCTGTGTATGAAAATCTTCATCTTTTTCTATAAAACTTCTTCTTTTCACCTAGATCTACACTAGACGAGTGTATTTGGGCTTAGCTTTGGCTTCCCAAACTAGAAATCTCTATGATTTTGACTCACCAAGTGTTAGATCTGGGTAAAACCTCTTAAAACATCGATTTTTACACAAATTACGGACTAATGACATATGTTTAGTTCACTATGAAGTAGCACGAGGCGTTGTCAAGCAAGATCTCAGATCCGGAAGCACAAGGACGATGTCGTCACCTTGCACGAACTGGACTAACCCGTACGAACCATCAAGTTCGCCCGGATTAGCCCGAGTTCCAGTTAAGTGGCTAAAACTCGCTCCAAAAGACCTCTCCAGTCTATGTTTTGCTCAGTAGCTTAAGGTTGGCGGGATGGACACTCGATTTCCTCAGCAAACGACGCGAAAATGCACGATTTGGTGACCAACACAGCCAAGTTCGTTCCAATTAGATCAAGTTCGCTCGAAGTTGTCAAAGAATTGTGACCAACTTCGCCCGAACTTGCCTAAAACTTCAACAATTCAGTCAAGTTCGCCCGAACTTGTCCAATTTTCAAGAGAATCAGCCAAGTTCGCCAGAACTTGTCCAATTTTCAAGAGAATCAGCCAAGTTCGCCAGAACTTGTTCCAAACCTCAATAAAACAGGGCAAGTGCGCCCAAACTTGTCCCGTTTCCTAGGAAACCAGACAAGTTCGCCCGAACTTGTATCATTCTATAAGACAACAGTCAAGTTCGCCCGAACTTGTACCAAATTCAAGAAATTTGGTACAACTTCGCCCGAACTTGTCCACTGCTCCACGTTTCGACTGTTTCAGCATTTCGGAAGACTGATGCACTTCTGTTCGCTTACAGGCTGAACCGACGCTCCATTCAATCCATACCAGATCCCATCTCTCTCTCTTAACGCACCGACTGTGAGTATACTTGAACCCTTTTACTCTTAAACGCACTTTTAGGTGTTACATACGTTCATATATCAAATCACATCGCACGACTCTCAAACGCTTACTCACAACCCGCTAATACATGACTATACGTGAAATCGGTTGAATTGTATGTGTTACTTGATTTCTAGTATGCCACCCTTAATATGATAGATTGGTAGAGGTTGACCCGCCACCCGGAGGCCCATGGTTGTTAAGGCTCACATTTTCTATTCGCATTTATTTTCTCTTTAGCACGTGGAGACTTGTTCCCGTGCCTCGCACTCGTGGTTTCTTGGTTTACTTGAATCTAAGTAGATGCATGGTTCACTTCTCTTACGTATGTCATGCGGTGTATGCTAAACGCTTTTATATCTATTATGTACGCAAACCTGTATGCTCACCTTTACTTAATTGTATTGACTTTTATTCTAACGTATGTGACAGGTTGAGGATTTACTAATGCTGCAATTGGATTAGGTTTATCTTAGAAACACATGTAATAAGAAATCTAGGGAAGATCGAATTTGATGTGTTTTAAGAGATATATGTTTTGTAAGAATTAATGTGAAATATTGGTTGATTGTATGGGAAGTTGACTATTTAAAATATTGTCATATTAGTTGTTATGGAATTTTTCTTGAGACAATCTGATTCGCCTAGTGTCGCGCCCCGATGATTCCGCCATCGGTTAGGGTGTGACATGTAAATAGCAGAAGAGCAGGATTACACATACCTAGGGAAGTAACCTCTGTATTGGCGAGCATGTTAGATAGCCTTTCCTTCTTCAGCGTAGGCTTAAAAGTCGTAAGATCAACAATGCCCTTAGACTCTATAGGCTCATCCATTTTTTTCATCATGCACCTCTACTTGGCGTTCAGATTTTTCTTTAATTCATCTAGCTTCCCCTGTTGGGCCTGAATATGCGTGGCACGAAGGTGGTCCCAAAGGTGGCACCACCGCCTGATTCACCATCACCACCTGTATCAGCACCTTCACCACCGGTTGCACCACCCCGAGAGTGGGGTCCTTCTCATACACCAAAACATAATCATCATCATTTTTCTTCCTTTTCTTGGACTCACGGTCCTTGAATCAACACTTCTCTCATTCTCCCTCTCACTGTCGCCACCCCTGCGTGGCAACAGACTTAGAAGGGCATCAGAGAACTGCTCACACCACTCGCGGCCTTCGGGCGAGAACCATCGCCAGAGCCACCACAACTTTTCTTTCCAACATTACTACTACTCATGCCCGAGGGATTTGAACCTTGTGTCTTTCCTATAAAGCTATTCTGGCTGCCAGAACCAATACTCTTCCTTCGATCATCAACGCTACCACTGCCGTGTCCACCAGACCCTTGCTTTCGCTCGCTGGCATCAATGTGGCTGGTCGTGGATCCCGAGGTCCCACCTTCATAATTCATAACGTGAGGAGTTAGAAATCCACCAGATGGGGCAACTGATTCCTCACTCGAGAGGATAAAATACTCACCCCTGACGGGGTTCACAACAGTGAAGGGTTTTGCATCTATAACCGGATGCGCACTTGTAGTATTGGCAGGCTATTTCGCCAGCTCCGTCGGGCTCAGAACGAGGAACTGATCATCTACTTCTTCGAACGAAGACTTCTCGCCCTCCGGCAACTCGATCACATCCATCTTCCCAAGCTCTTTATCCAAAGGAACGTTGTAAATACTCGACACTACAACAAAACTGGAACACTTTATCAGCCTTAAATAAACAAGCTTGTAACGAAGGAGGTAGATTTACAACCTTGCCAGCGCCCTCATGCGTGTAGACTGGTACTTGCCTCTCCTTCTTTGCTATGCAGTTAATGCAGTAAAATATCGGATATCGGTCAAGGACCGATATTTGAGATATAGGTTATCGCGGTGAGATATTGTTGGGATATCGGTAATGATAATATAATGTAGAATTTATATATATAACAATTTAACACTTATAATTTAGTGATATAACAGTGATATTTTAGTTATATCGATCAGTATCGCTGATAATATTGGTGCCGATATTCTGACTGATATTTGACACCGATATTTTACTAAGGGACCGATATGACTGATATAACCGATATATCACCAATATTAACTGTATAGCTTCTTTGATGTCACACCCCGACCGATGGCGGAATCACTGGGGTTAGTGGCACTAGGCGAACAGATTGTTCTCACAAGAAATTCCATAACAATTACTCACAACACAACTAAACGTTTAACATCCCATACTATTAAACATAATATTCTAAATAATCATTACAAAATCCAAGGTTTCCTCATAAAAAACAAAACGGTTCGACTTCCCCTAGATTTAGTACATTTCAACTAAACAAAACAAAAGAAAATAAACTAAGCTAAGCATGCAATCATCCAAGCGTCCTTAGCTAAATCCTCAACCTGTCACATACGTTAAAATACAAGTCAATACAATTAAGTAAAGGTGAGCATACAGGTTTGAATACTACTAGCATAGTCGATAAAGCGTTTGCGAAACAATCTAATTAAATATACCAAAACACTTAACATAACATAGGCTCATTTCTCATGCTAACAACCGTGAGAAGGCTTGCGCGTCCATCCTAACTAGACCCCGTCGAGTGTAAGCCACACTTTAGTACCATACTAGCTAAGGAGGCAAGTTAACGAAAACAAGTCCTGGTCACATGTTTCTATTATCACGTATTCAAGCATATACAATCAGATTATTCGCGTGTGATAAACAGTTTTGATTTCTGATGTGATTTTGATATACGAACGTATGTAACGCCCAAAAAGTGCGTTTAAAGCAAAAATGGGTCAAGTATACTCACTGCGGGTGCGTTTAGGAGAGAGTAGACGACTGCTGAGTGGTGAAGAGGAGCGCCGGATCAGCCTGCATACGCGAACGGAAGTGCATCAGTCTCTGAAAAGCTGAAACGGTTAAGTTTGGGTTGGGCAGTAGGCAAGTTCGGTCGAACTTGTATGTAAACATACAAGTTCGAGCGAACTTGTACAGAATTGCTGAGGTTAGAGTCAAGTTCGGGCGAACTTGTAAGTTTCTCAAGGAAACTTGACAAGTTCGGGCGAACTTGTGGGGTTTTGGCAAGAGAAGAGACAAGTTCGGCCGAACTTGTGAAGTTTCCTGAGAAACTTTGCAAGTTCGAGCGAACTTGAGGGTTACTGAAGTAAAATTTGAGTATTTCCACTTAAGTTCGGCCGAACTTGCCCCTTAAGGGCAAGTTAGAGCGAACTTGACTTCCTGTGCTGATAAAATCAGTGCAATCTCGAGCGAACTTGATGATTTTGGGTCCAAAATCTTGCGTTTTCACGTCGTTTGCTGAAGAAATCGAGTGCCCATCCCTCCAACCTTAAGCCACTGAGTAAAACATAGGCTGGAGAGGTCTTTTAGAGCGAACTTAGCCATTTTACAGAAACCCGGGCTAATCCGGGCGAACTTGAAGGTTCGTACGGGTTAGTCCAGCTTGTGTAAAGTGACGATTTCGTCCTTGTGCTTCTGGATCTGAGATCTAGCTTCGACTACGCCTCGTTCCACTCAAAAGTGAACGAAACATACGTCATTAGTCCGAAAATGATGTAAAAATCAATGCTTTAGAGGGTTTTGCTCAGATCTAGTATAGATCTGAGTGAAAACAGAAGTTTTGATGGAAAAAGATGAAGATTTTCGTAAACAGAAAAGGTTTGATGAAAACGAAGGCAAAGCCTTGTGCAAAATCATTGCAAAACGTTGTAAAGCGTTGTTGAACATCATTGTGGTTGAAATCGGGTTGATTCTTACTTAGAAAACAAAGGGTTTTGGGTTTCGGGAGCTCAGAGCAAAGTTGCAGCAAACACAAATGAGAGAATGGGGCTAACTATTTATAGGATGATGCAAAAATGAGAGCTGGCACACAAGTTCGGCCGAACTTGCATGGAAACATGCAAGTTCGCGCGAACATGATAGAATTTCAATCGGGGAGAGGTAAGTTCGGCCAAACTTGCATATAAATATGCAAGTTCGCGCGAACTTGATAAAACAAAGGGTTCCTGGTTGCCAGGCAAGTTCGGGCGAACTTGTGGTAGTCAAGTTCGGCCGAACTTGGCCTGGTGACCAAGTTCCGTTTGCTGATTTCACGTTAAGGGTTTGTTTGGCGATTCGATTCGCATTTATTAGCCATATTAAGCGTTAAATTAAAGCGTTAAGCGTTGTAGTTGATATAACAGTGCGATTTAGCGATTCGAGAGTGCGAGGGCGATGCGATAGCGATTACAAATATCACCACAAACACACATAATAAATAAATAACATAAAAACCACATAAATAACTGCGATTCGCGATGCGATGAGATTAGCGATGATATTTAATAAGCGATTGGATGCGGTAATAACGTAATACACCATAATTAATTAACATAAACTTTATTATACTCGAATCTCAGAAATACATAAGACGGAAACAAATGAAAAAAAAAAAGATAACAACGAAAAACAGAGTTATTACAGTCTCCCCTACTTACGAAGATTATCACAACTAGGAATCCAAATGCGATTGAGATAGTAATAAATACCATCAAATTTAGATACAAGCTGAGTTTCGGCACCGCATTTCATTTCGTCTTCCAAAGTATTCACGTTGAAACAGGCGAATTGAGCGGCACGGATGAGGGTTTCAAACTTAGCACAAGCTTGAGGGCCACGAATACCATATACATAGCTTCGTCGACTTAGAGCATCGACGATGACGTTTGCTTTGCCGGGATGGTAGCGTATCTCACAATCGTAGTCGTTGAGAAGTTCAACCCATCGACGTTGTCGCATGTTTAGTTCTTTTTGATTAAAGATATGTTGTAAGCTCTTATGGTCGATGAAGACCGTACACTTAGTACCGTAAAGGTAGTGTCGCCATATCTTTAATGCAAAAACAACAGCACCGAGTTCGAGATCATGAGTTGTGTAGTTCTTTTCGTGGATCTTGAGTTGGCTAGACGCATACGCGATAACCTTGTCTCGTTGCATGAGAACACAACCAAGACCAAGATTAGAGGCATCACAAAAAACAACGAAATCGTCGTTTCCGTCGGGTAAAGAGAGAACGAAAGCATTGCAAAGCATACGCTTGAGAGTTTGAAAAGCTTCCTCTTGCTGGGAATCCCAAACAAAAGGTTTATCTTTATGAGTTAAAGCGGTAAGTGGAATGGCGATTTTAGAAAAGTCGGCGATGAATCGACGGTAATAACTCGCCAATCCGAGGAATGAACGGATTTCGGATGCATTCTTCGGCGTAATCCAACTCTTGACGGCTTCAATCTTTGCAGGGTCGACGTGAATTCCTTGACTATTAACGATGTGGCCGAGAAATTGGACTTCTTCGAGCCAGAATTCACATTTGGAGAACTTAGCATAAAGGCGATTTCCTTGAAGAAGTTCGAGGACTAAACAGAGATGACGCGCATGCTCGTCTCTCGACTTCGAATAGATAAGGATATCATCGATGAAAACAATGATGAAACGATCCAAGAAAGCTTTACACACACGGTTCATCAAATCCATGAAGACCGCAGGTGCATTGGTTAGACCAAAAGGCATGACCACGAATTGGAAATGGCCATAGCGAGTACGAAAGGCGGTTTTAGGAATGTCTTCTTCCAACACGTGCAACTGATGATAGCCGGAACGAAGATCGATTTTGGAAAAACAAGTAGCACCTTGAAGCTGATCAAATAAGTCGTCAATACGGGGAAGAGGGTAGCGGTTCTTTATCGTAAGTTTGTTAAGCTCACTATAATCGATGCACATCCGGAATGATCCATCCTTCTTTTTCACGAAGAAATGGGAGCGCCCCATGGCGAAGTGCTCGGGCGTATGAAACCTTTATCAAGAAGCTCTTGAAGTTGGCTTGATAGCTCGCGCATTTTGGATGGTGCGAGACGATAAGGAGCTTTAGCAACAGAAGTAGCTCCGGGAACTAAATCGATGCGGAATTCAACATCACGAGTAGGGGGTAAACCAGGTAAACTGTCGGGAAAGACTTTAGGAAATTCACAAACAATGGGAACGTCTTTATAAGTCTTCTTTTCTTTCTCCGGGTTCACGATATGGGCGAGGAAAGCAACACATCGCTTTTGCAAGCATTTGTGTGCTCGAGTACATGACAAAAGCATCAATTTCTTCGAGGAAGTTTCACCATAAACATGGAGTTGATCACCGTTCGGAAGCGGGAAGCGAATCATTTTATCGAAGCATACAACTTCAGCATGAGTTTTACGAAGAAAATCCATGCCTACTATGATATCGAAACTACCTAACTGCATAGGTATGAGATTGATCGTGAAGACATGGTTGTTGAGATTGAGATTACAACCACGTAAAACGGAGTTAACGGTAACGGATATTCCGGTGGCGACTTCCACATCGAAGGTCTTTGGGAGTTTAGCGCGCTTACATTTTAAAACCTTTTCGAATTCTAGCGATACAAAACAATTATCGGCACCAATATCAAATAAACACGAAGCATAAATACCATTAACGAGAAACGTACCATTGACAACATTGTTGTCATTCTGAGCCTGGCGATGGTTGAGGTTGAAAGCCCCACCCCGCGCAGCTTGTGGTTGCTGCTGCGGTGGCTGTGCTGGCTGCTGTTGAGGCGGCGGTGCTGGCTGCTCTTGCTTAACTGGACGATTCGGACAGGCATTGGCGAAGTGGTTAGGATCACCACAAACATAGCACACACGTGCTTTTGGAGCTTGCTAATTGGCTGGAGGAGGAGCAGGTAAAGCTGGAGCTGCTGGAGCCTGAGGAGCTGGCTGACGAGGGCCGGTATGGTAGCTCACTGTGAAATGGCCGTAGATATTGCAGTTTGCGAAAAACGGCAGTTGCCACCCACTACATGATGATATGTGCACTTAGGGCACATCGGGTGAGGACCAGTATACGCACGCTTGGCAGGAGGTGCGTTGGGTGCTGCGGATTGGAGCGGCTGCGGGTTTGCTGGAGCTGCGAGGGCGAAGTTCTTGCTAGAGTTCTCACGCTTGCGACCACGACGACTGTTCTTGACTCGCGGGGCTGATCGGTAGGAGGAGCTGCTGATTCGGTAACTGCTTGATTTGCAACCTTGGCGTTCTTGAAGTAACCAGACTGAACACGCTTGTTGTTGATTTCGGCTGCTAACTGATAAGTCTCTTCGATGGTGGCAGGGCGTGCTGCTTGCACAAAGTCAGCGACGCAATCGGGGAGAGCATTGAGGTACTTCTTGATTGCCTTTTCGGTCGTGTCAACCTGAGCACGACAAATGATGCTCAGCTGCTTGAAACGAGCGATAAGACCGGCATTGTTAGGACCGTCTTGTTTGATGTTCCAGAATTCGTTCTCCAATTTCTGAATTTCGTACGGAGGACAGAATTCCTTGTTCATGATCTCCTTAAGTTCCTCCCATGAGAGCCCATAGGCTTCGTCATTTCCGCGCCTGTTGCGCTCGGCTGTCCACCAATCGAGAGCGCTCTATTGAAACACACCGGTGGCGTTGATAGTGTGCAGTGCCTCGGGGCATCCGCTTTGGCGGAAGGTAACCTCAATCGAATCAAACCAATGGAACATGGCACTTGGTCCTTCGGTGCCAGAGAACGTTAGAGGTGCGCAAGCCTTGAACTGCTTGAAGCTGAAGCGGGATTTCAGAGCGTCACTCTTGGAGTCAACAGACGAGTTGCTGCTAACCATTTGAATTTCACTAACAATTTGCGGGATCACCTTAGCCATTTCCTTGGCTACGAGAGAGGCGGTACGTTTGTCAGCGTTGTTGCGCTGAGCGGTGCGGCGAGTGTGAGATCCCATTGATGCCATCTACATAAAGGATTTAGATTAGACGAGATTCGATTATAATAGAGTTATGTTTAAAATATTTATTATAATTATTCATGCAAGGCACAAAAACACATAAACACGTAGCCACATAGACACATAAGCACGTAAACACATAAGCACGTAAGCACATATTTGCACGTATTCACCATTCTAATAATAACATTGCAAAGCGCGATATGAGATGCGATATAATAGAGAGATGTATGCGATATTTAATAGCGAGATAATCGATTAGTTTGGTTGGTATATTAATTAGTGTTTTAGATCACGAGAGCTGTGCGAGTTGTGCATATATTCGAGGGAGCGTAAATGCGATAAATCAAGAAATCGATGATATGATAAATCGTCAAAGCGAGAAATCGAATAAAGCAAAAATTCTCAAATTTTAAATACATAAATAATAATAAACTCGATGATGCGTAAATCGACGATATAGGCTTAAATCAATTGGGAGTGTCCTGGGTTTTGAGACAGTGACTACCCAAAGTGGTTCGAAGATTCTCCGGGTTGGACACATGATTTGGCCTAATAGACAGATGTGCCTGCCGCACCCCGGTAAACGGCATTTGTCCTTCCAATTATTTCGTGTTCCAAATCGTCAAAATAATCGAGACTTTGGTGAGATTAAAATTCGAATTGAGGAATTAGTTACTAAGATGCGGGTTTCACCCCTAACTTAGCAACTTTATTCCTAGATAGAAATGGAGATTTTCGTCGAGGTTTGGATGTCACTCCTAACTCAACGAAGGTATCTCGTGCGAGAGAATGCGTGGAGTGAATGATCTCGTCGAGAGTTCTCGGTTTTCACACCTATTCTCGACTTGATCGTTTGGTGTGATGCGAGCGTTTCCAAGCGTGTATTATTGTATAGCGTTAGGAAAGGCACATTTAAGCATTTATGGCAAGTAGTTTAACCTTTAAGTCAAATATTGGTCAATTGGGTACTTAAACATGCTACTAGGTCGAATCATGGCAATTCTACCTATTATCCTAAAGTTATGGAGCTCTGATACCAATCTGTCACACCCCGAGCGATGACGGAATCACCAGGGTTAGTGGCACTAGGCGACCATATTGTTCTCACGAGAAATTCCATAACAATTATTCACAACACTACTAAACGTTTAAAATTCCATACTATTAAACATAATATTCTAAATAATCATTACAAAATCCAAGGTTTCCTCATAAAAACAAAACGGTTCGACTTCCCCTAGATTTAGTACATTTCAACTAAACAAAACAAAAGAAAATAAACTAACTAAGCATGCAATCATCCAAGCGTCCTTAGCTAAATCCTCAACCTGTCACATACGTTAAAATACAAGTCAATACAATTAAGTAAAGGTGAGCATACAGGTTTGAATACTACTAGCATAGTCGATAAAGCGTTTGCGAAACAATCTAATTACATATCATGATACACCAAAACACTTAACACAACGTAGGCTCATTTCTCATGCTAACTACCGTGAGAAGGCTTGCGCATCAATCCTAACTAGACCCCGTCGGGTGTAAGCCACACTATAGTACCATAATAGCTAAGGAGGCAAGTTAACGAAAACAAGTCCTAGTCACATGTTTCTATTATCACGTATTCGAGTATATACAATCAGATTATTCGCGTGTGATAAACAGTTTTGATTTCTGATGTGATTTTGATATACGAACGTATGTAACACCCAAAAAGTGCGTTTAAAGCAAAAATGGGTCAAGTATACTCACTGCGGGTGCGTTTAGGAGAGAGTAGACGACTGCCGAGAGGTGAAGAGAGCGCCGGATCAGCCTGCATACGCGAACGGAAGTGCATCAGTCTCCGAAAGCTGAAACGATTAAGTTTGGGTTGAGCAGTAGGCAAGTTCGGTCGAACTTGTATGTAAACATACAAGTTCGAGCGAACTTGTACAGAATTGCTGAGGTTAGAGTCAAGTTCGGCGAACTTGTAAGTTTCTCAAGGAAACTTGACAGTTCGGGAGAACTTGTGGGTTTTGGCAAGAGAAGAGACAAGTTCGGCCGAACTTGTGATGTTTCCTGAGAAACTTTGCAAGTTCGAGCGAACTTGAGGGTTACTGAAATAAAATGTGAGTAATTCAACTCAAGTTCAGCCGAACTTGACCCCTTAAGGGCAAGTTCGAGCGAACTTGACTTCCTGTGCTGACAAAATCAGTGCAATCTCGAGCGAACTTGATGTTTTCGGTTCCAAAATCTTGCTTTTTCGCGTCGTTTGCTGAGGAAATCGAGTGCCCATCCCTCCAACCTTAAGCCACTGAGTAAAACATAGGCTGAAGAGGTCTTTTGGAGCGAACTTAGCCATTTTACAGAAACTCGGGCTAATCCGGGCGAACTTGAAGGTTCGTACGGGTTAGTCCAGCTTGTGTAAAGTGACGATTTCGTCCTTGTGCTTCCGGATTTGAGATCTAGCTTCGACTACGCCTCGTCCACTCAAAAGTGAACGAAACATACGTCATTAGTCTGAAAATGGTGTAAAAATCAATGCTTTAGAGGGTTTTGCTCAGATCTAGTATAGATCTGAGTGAAAACAGAAGTTTTGATGGAAAAAGATGAAGATTTTCGTAAACAGAAAAGGTTTGATGAAAACGAAGGCAAAGCCTTTTGCAAAATCATTGTAAAACGTTGTAAAGCGTTGTTGAACATCATTGTGGTTAAAATCGGGTTGATTCTTACTTAGAAAATAGAGGGTTTTGGGTTTCGGGAGCTCAGAGCAAAGTTGCAGCAAGCTCAAATGAGAGAATGGTGCTGACTATTTATAGGAGGAGGCAAAAATGAGAGCTGGCACACAAGTTCGGCCGAACTTGCATGGAAACATGCAAGTTCGCGCGAACATGATAGAATTTCAATGGGGGAAAGTTCGGCCTATGCAAGTTCGCACGAACTTGATAAAACAAAGGGTTCCTGGTTACCAGGCAAGTTCGCGCGAACTTGTGGTAGTCAAGTTCGGCCGAACTTGGCCTGGTGACCAAGTTCCGTTTGTTGATTTCGTGTTAAGGGTTCGTTTGGCGATTCGATTCGCATTTATTAGCCATATTAAGCGTTAAATTAAAGCGTTAAGCGTTGCAGTTGATATAACAGTGCGATTTAGCGATTCGAGAGTGCGAGGGCGATGCGATAGCGATTACAAATATCACCACAAACACACACAACACATAAATAACATAAAAACCACATAAATAAATGCGATTTGCGATGCGATGAGATTAGCGATGAGATTTAATAAGCGATTAGATGCGGTAATAACGTAATACACCATAATTAATTAACATAAACTTTATTATACTCGAATCTCGGAAATACATAAGACGAAAACAAATGAAAAAAAAAGATAACAACGAAAAACAGAGTTGTTACATTCGAGCTACATATCATGCTCATTCCCGCCGCCACCAGCGCACACTCCAGAATCTGTCTCATTGGCGAGGGGCGGGATATCAATGTCAAATACCGCTTTTTTTCTCAAAGAAAATTACGTTATATTTCGGGATCTTCATATCTGGTAGGTCATTTGTGTAGGGATCACCGTCGAGCGTAGAAAAACTTGTATATCCAGTCATGCAAGCTTCGCGGGGGATCTAACCCTATCGCCACAACACCCAAGCGATGGACAAACAAATAAACCTAACAATGCAAGTCATTTTATAAAACACATTGAACATTTCCCACGATGGGTTATACTCTGTGACTTGCAACAAACTCGAAGTGAGTGACACACACGATACCAAGCATACTCAACTAGGAGATATGAATCCCATAAGATACCAACAAACTCGAAACAAACTTCATGACAGGAAGCCGGAAGTACCGCTCGTAAAAGAAATCAACGTACACGACCATCATACCCGACGACGGTTTTGCAGTCGTACTCCCTTGGCTGGGATAAATACACCCCATTCCAATAGGAACTTTATGTCCCAACACAGTTCTTTGAACTCGTTATATTTCCAATTTATCTTTATATGCACAGCAGTAAGAGGTGGGGCCTTCTTCCCCTTTTTCTTGCAACCTCCCTATACTTGCAAAGAACTCGACATGCTTTTGGAAGGTTTATGGTGAATTTCGGGAAATCTTAAAGATATTCAAGAGCATATTGAAGATCTTCAAATAGAGTCGAGTGGAAAAGGATGAGAAAGAAAAGAAGCAGTGAGAGAAATGATCGCCTTTCTACTATTTATTCCCATTGTATTTAATGTGATGGGTAAAAGTGCAGACGCACGTGCTCCAACGACCCACTCAACAAGTGACCCACTCCATGGCAAAATCAGAAGGACAACGCAAGTGCCACCCGCCTCACGCGAAAAAGCATTCGCAATACATATGGAAAATACATGCGCATCCTCCACAACATATCTCCACCCGCTTAGATGCAAATTCTCAATAAAAGAAAACAAGTGTGTACCAAAAGCGGGTCTCCAGCCCATGTAGGGTATGGTCCTAAACCCTCCACGGGCCGCGATTAAGCCCTGCGGGCACAAGACCATACTTACACTTAGACAAAAAATCATCAACTAGCCATAACAACTTCCCGTGGGCCACTTCTACGGGCACGATACTATGCTAGCACAGAGGATAATAAATAGTACAAGGTGAAAGGAACCTGTAACCAATCAATGCTCACCAAGTACTGTACCAAAAGATCCCCAGGATGTGCCATTATGCAGGGGACAAAAGGTACAGTTAGCGGTGACGTGTGGCCAATCAGGATACGCCATTTCACCTCTCATCAACCTCCACTAGGCTGATGGAAAATGACACAAGAAGCATACCCCGAAAGTGACGTGTAGCAAATCACGGCTCGCAGGCGTACTCCCACCTCTGTGGGCACTAACTGCCACGACAGAGAGGAGGAAATGAATATTCCTTGATAATGACACCTCGTCCATTCAGCCTCCATTAGTTTCCAACCTCTCGGCTATAAATATCACACTTCTCCAAAGGTTTAAAAGTTAAGATCCTATTCTCGACACTCTCGCTCTATACTTTGTTTTTTCTCTCCAGAAAGAACAACACTTATTCTCATGCCAGAGCTTGGTTACGGAAGAATCACCCGCCTCCCCTTCTTGTAACAAGTCTCACGGTGTTTTGTTAATTTTGCAGATTATTACACTTTGATTTGAGCTAACGACGATCAGAAGATTAACTCCTCTCAGTTGAACATTAGGTCTTATCCCTTGCGGATTAGACCCGTGTTTCTTCATCGAAGGTGATCAAACTCATTTTGGTGAATTAGGACACAAAAGTATGTTACGGGTTGAACATCCCAAAAACCCCTCTTAAATGTTTGATCCTGATCAAAGATAATTAGATAATTAGAGTGATTAAATTTGGTCACTAAATGGTGCATAAGGAAGCACACAAATTAAATTTGGGCTACTATCAAGTATGCAAAATTTAGATAACTTTAGGCAAGGATTAAATTTGGTGTGATTAGTTCACGTAGCCTTTTCAACATATTATAAGGTTGACACTTTAGCTTAGCATATTCTTTTAATTTCATAATCGGGTCACAATTTTAATTAAACCATAAACATCCTGATGTTTAGACTTAATGTGTTATTTTGATGTGAATAACATATATTATTCATATATCCTTTCTCTCTATCTCTCTATATATACATAGATGATTTGGGAATAAAATAAACCTAGTTAAATCAACTTCTAAGTAGTTTATGACCCTCATGCCTAATACCTTATATAAACATATTTTCTTGTAACATAAATGATCAGAATTATTAGAATTAATAAGTTAAAAGTAACTATTATCACTAAATTAAAAAAAAATTATAGACAATAACACAAAACCATATTTTTTTGCAAATAGATAATAATGACTTAACTACCAAGTGATACTAGGTTTATGTTCCATTTTTGGGTTGCTCATAATCCTTAAAAGTTAAGGTTTATGATTAAGGGGATAAAAACATATTAAAATAAAGATTTAAGTATATCATATGATGTTAGATCTATGACTGCATGTGTTAATTTAAATCATTCATAGGACCACGCCACCGTGCCCCTCGCATGCCACCTTCCTTTCTATATATTATTTTCACTTGTTATTTTTAGTGTTTTCAGACCGGACCGGACCGGGAACCGGAGGTTGAGCTGATCCGGGTCATGGTATCGGGCCGGAAATGCATTCTACCGGAGTTGAACCGGCGACCCGGCGGTTGAACCGGGAAACCGGCCGGTCGGACCGGTTTTTAGAAGGGTTGGGCCGGTTTTTATATATTTTTTCAAATGTAACCCTATTAATTTTTATAATATTTACGATACATTTCGGTTCGTACTTCCGGTTGGACCGGTCGGACCATTGAACCGGTAAGAAGACCGGTTTGACGTCCGGTTCTGAAAACATTGGTTATTTGTCAACTTGCTTAACCAAAAACCACTTGAATTTTCTATATGTTATTTTCACTTGCTTAACCAAAAACCACTTGAATAATCGATGGTTCGGTTTTATATTTTACTCATGAGTTCAGGATATAATAGGAAGTTTATATGGATAGGAAAGCTAGGAAGAAATTTTGACCATCTATTTATTAATCAAGAGCTAAGATTAAATAAGTGAAATTAAAGGAAGAAAAAGAGACGCGTGAGTTTGTTGAGGGACATTGTAGTTAATCTAAGGTAATACTTTCTCTCTCCTCCCATTTTTTAAACGTTGATAGCTCTTTTATACGACATTTTTTTATAAAAATTGCACCAAAAAACGAGCGTTTTTTTATCTTTAAAACGAGTATGCTATTGCTATATTTCGAAAAAATAATTTCGAAAACCCAGTTGCGTAAAACGCAATGAACAAAAAGCATAAAAAAAGACATTTTCTGACAAAAAACACAAAGAAATATCTTGTTTCTAAAACGCAATGGATAAAAAAACACAAAAGAAATGTTTTATTTCTAAAACACAATGGCTGAAAAACACAAAGAAATGTCTTTTTGTAAAACGCAATGAACTAAAAATACAAAGAAATGTCTTATTTCTAAAACGCGATGTCTAAAAACACAAAGAAATGTGTTGTTTCTAAAACGCAATGGACTGAAAACATTAAAAAAAGTTTTTTTTTCATTTCTTTGTAAAACACAATAACTCAAATTCAAAAACTCAGATCGTAAAAACGCAATTCAAAAATGTCTTACACCGATCGAAGCTGATTTCTTCAGATTTCTTCAACGATTGACGAAACTTGAATGCTAGAGACACTTATCAACGATCGAATCGAACGGATCGAGTGATTTGCTTCAAAATCATGGTAAAAATGAAAAATTGTATGAAATTAAACTCGGTTTCTTCAAAAAAGCTGAAGAACACGTTGATTAGGTTTTTGAATCATTGATTTATGACGAAAATCGTATTATGATGAAGTGGTTATTGAGATAGAAAGTAAAGAAAAGGTTGAAGATGTTGGGTTTTAAAAATGGTAGGTTTTGAAGTTCTAGAGAAAGAAAAAGGAAGAAGATAAGGTAAGATTGACTAAAATACCATTTCTCTTTATTTGTCAATTTTGCCACATGCCATAACTCTATTACTTCATATCCTTCTAGCCAAATTATACTTCTAATTTGATCATTTCCATTTACTCATGACCAATTTTTTTGGCTGGATTCGATACTAATAATAAATAAAACCAATGTATTTAACCAAAAACCCCATGAATAATCGATAGTTCGGTTTTATATTTTACCGATGACCATTTTTTTGTTGGATTCGATATTCTTGTGTTTGGGTGGGCAGGGGAAAACACGCTTGTGTGGACCTTACAGGAGTGTCCCCTCTTGCGGGGCTCAGAGATAATGGGTTTGTTACTAGCCAGGCTGTACTGAAGGCGAAGTCAGGCAAAGTCGCTAAACACGAGAAAGCTTGTTTGGAGAATCAACATGTGTTTATACCATTTGCTTTTAATACATTTGGTTCCCTAGCCCCGGAGGCCGTGGAATTCCTAAACAGAATTTAGCGGGTCGTGAATAGTAATCTCTCGACCCCTAATAGTTGATTCGTCTTTAGTAGGATCGGTTTTGGAATTCAAAAGGGGTTGCGGCGCAACTTGTTGCCCGTTTACCTGCCATTTGCTTGTAATTTGTTGTTTTGGTTGTTTTAATAAAAATTATTCGATTATGATTATTGTGATAACAGAAAAAACGAGTCGTTTGTCCCCAAAAGTTATACCCAACCTAAAGATAATTTTTTGAATCATACCTAAAAGTCCTTAACCTGGTTTAAAAAAATAGCATAAACTAGTAATTTTACCTATCTTGTGATGGGCGTCAGCGAAATGTATATTAACTCGAATTAATACCGTCAAATGAAAACACTATATTCTTACGTGTCTATTTTTAACTACGTTTCAGTATAAAATTTGAGCCAATAAACGTTTAGAAAATATAATATTTACAAATAAACAAAACGTAATAAGATTCTTTATATTGTTCGTCTCTTCTCATCGTGTTAATCTAGTCTAGTATATGTTTATTGTTCGTGTCTTTTCATTGTGTTAAATCTAGTCTAGTATATGTTATAGAAAATCAGTAAACCTCCATTAATCTAGTTTAGTAGTATATGTTATAGAAAATCAGTAAACAATTTACATAAAATTTATATTTTTTCGCGTTACACTTTACTATTTTGGTCCAAAAACCTTTGTGGTAAGGAACCGATCCGAGTTTGTATAGAATAATTTTATTTGGTGATGACATAGCATATATATGATTCTTTTCTTTTTATCTTTTATCTAAATTCGTTTAATTAATACCACACAGTACCAATACGCATTTTTTTATTATGTAATAAGCAAACCATCATACTAACTTCATATTTTAGCAAACCATCATATATACTTTATATATATTGCAGACTCCGTGGGACAGAGATTTTATTTTGATTTGTTTAACATTAATCACTATACTTCATATGATGAATACGCCCCCCGTTTGTGGTATGTGCATATAATGTATATATGTGTGGACCTTCGGGGAGCAAAAGTGAGAGTGCACTAATTTAGAGTTATTTTACTAATTTTGTGAAAAAAGGTTAAAAAGAGAGAGACGGTTAATCATGCATCATGTGGTGGCGTTGATAGCCGAAAAACAAGGGGGGGGTACATGCAATGATCGGTTTTTGTCCCAATTGCTGAGTGTTATGTGCCTTATGTCCAAGGATTGATGTAAAACTACTATCAAGCCGGGGGTCTCACTGGAAGCAACCTCTCTATTCCTACGTAGTAGAGGTAAGGCTGTCTTATATCTTACCCTCCTCAGACCCTTAACTTTGCTATTGGTGAGATTTACTGATGATGACGACTTCCTACGATGAAGGAGGGTCCATCCAGGGCCGGCCCATCACGTGTCGTCGCTCAAGACGTAAATTTTTAAAGGGCCCAAAAGGCTTCTATAACCTTTTAATATATATATTAAATTACATATTTAGTATATGCATTCATTTATTATGTAACAAATTTTTGATGTTGGAGTGGTAAAAAACCACCTCAAGATAATATAGAGTTCAAATCTTAGCCCTGTCACCATTGTTTAATTTTTTTAATTCATTTGCCCTTTGTCACAAACTCAAGATTGATGTAAATAATAACTTTGAACGAAACCCTAGATCGTAACAAGAACAATATACGAATCTGACATCACAGATTCACAGTTCGGAAATCAGAAGATGATCATCAACATGATGATCAGTAACACAAAAACAATATAGAATTAAAACTCTAAAATCTCATGAAAAAAAAACATATGAGAGAATGATCTGGTAAGTGAAAAATAAGAGAAAGTGAGGATGCGTAAACCAGCAGCATAACTCAGCTTCCTTTATAAGCTTTGTTCTCTGTATAAAAACTCGATCATGATACCATCCAGCCCAGCTGCCTTCTAGCCCAGCTGCATCCATCCAGCCCATCTTCAAACAAGCCCAACATCAATAAACCGAGCCCAAAGACAAACCTCTCAAAGAAACAGTAAACAATGAATTAGAAAATTATAAGAAACAAAATAATACAACCATTTAAACTGATATAATTTCATTTATAATTTCACACCCCCTCAGTTTAAATGAGCAAAAAGATTAACTATCCAAAACACTTACACATATCAACATGTGCTTTAGGAAGAAGACAAGTTGATCTTCAGATTTAACACCAATAGTTTTAAGAACACCAGAAGCTATTTTTTCCCTTAAAAAGAAAAAAATCAATCTCAAAATGTTTCGTCCTGTCATGGAAGACAGGATTTGCAACTATTGAAAGAGCTGCATTATTATCACATTTCAAAACAATCGGAAGCTCAACATCAACATGTAACTCCCTTAACAAATTTACCAGCCACAAAACTTCACAAGAAGCACTACACATGGCTCGGTATTCTGCCTCAGCAGATGACCTCGAAACGACACTTTGTTTTTTGCTTTTCCAAGAAATTAATGAATTTTCAAGAAAAACGCAAAACCCAGTAACAGACCTTCTACTATCAACACATTTAGCCCAATCTGAGTCCGCGAATGCGGACAACTGAAAAATATCACTTTTCCTGAACATAATGCCAGCACCTGGTGCTCCTTTCAAATATCTTAACAATTTCATTGCAATTTGAGTATGGGCCTCAGTAGGGCTATGCATATATTGTGATAAATAATGTACAACATAAGAAATATCAGGGCGAGTGTGAGATAAGTATATTAACCTTCCAACCAATTTCTGATATTCAGTGACATCAACTAACTTTGACTCTTCTTTTTTTACCATATTAGCCAACACATAATTTTGATCAATTGGGTAGGTTATAGGTTTACACCCACTCATACCATAATCATTTAACAAACCCATACAATATTCCTCTGAGAAAGACATATCCCTTCACCATTTTGATAACCTCAATACCAAGGAAAAATCTTAATGAACCAAGATCCTTAATTAGAAACTCAGATTGTAACATAACCTTTATATTATCAATTTCAAGTTGACTATTACCAGTCAAAACTATATCATGCACATAGACCAACAACACAACAGAAACCGATTTGGAGGACTTAATAAACATAGAATGATCGCATTTAGATTGAACAAACCCAATACTTAACAAAACATGCACAATCTTTTCATTCCACATCCTAGGCGCCTGTTTCAGGCCATACAAAGATTTATTCAATCTACAAACTTTATTAGTACTATTAATATCTAACCCATCAGGTAAACTCATGTACACCTCTTCTTTCAAGTTACCATACAAAAAAGCGTTAATAACGTCAAGTTGATATAACGGCCAATTATTTTGAACAGACAAACTAATCACACTTCTAACAGTCACCGTTTTCACTACAGGAGAAAAAGTCTCGACAAAGTCTATTCCTTCCCTTTGGTTAAACCCTTTAGCCACAAGCCTAGCTTTACATCTCTCTACTTCCCCGGTGGATTTATATTTAACCTTAAAAACCCATTTACACCCTATTGGCTTTCTTCCCAGAGGAAGGTCAACGACATCCCATGTATTATTCCTATACAGAGCAGCTAATTCATCATTCATAGCACATAACCAATTTTTATCACTCATAGCCTCTCTATACGAACGAGGTTCAACAATCTTATACACATTAGTGGCAAAACAAACATTTTCACATGGTAAATTAACATAATTGACAACTTTTTCATAACCATATTTGACTCTACCTTCAACAACATAATCATCAAATTTCTTTGGAACAGACACAGACCTAGTAGACTTTCTAATACTAGGTTGAATGCCCTCAGCAAGGACAGATTCTTCAGACAAACAACTAGATTCAACCCTCACAGGACTACTTTGTGACTCATTCAGATGTTGATTAACAGCCATACCATCAATCTCTGATGGTTACCGAGTACCATCAACACTTGTTGAATCATCAAAGCTACTATGCTGCTGAGTCACAGTAGCTGAATCAGTAACTCCCTTCTCATCATCATCGGGATTTACATCACTTGAAAATTCAAAAATATCAAAAAATTTTATTTTGTTTAAAGTACTATTACTGTCTAGATCAGATTCTGAAAGAAGTTTGGTTTTAAAAGGAAATACAGTTTCATAGAAACTAACATCCCTAGAAAATGAAAATTTCTTCTGATCTAGACTCCACACCTTATAATCCTTTTTTAGATTAGAGTATCCCATAATAACACATTTTTCTGCCTTTTCTTCAAGTTTACCAGAACTATTTAAAACAGTAAAGTAACACAGACATCCAAAAATTTCCAAGTGATCTAGAGAAGGTTTAAAACCATAAAGCACTTTATACGGGGTTTTACCATCAAGAACAGAAGAGGGAGTCCTGTTAATTAAATATGAGGCTGTAAGCACACATTCAGACCAGAAACTTAAAGGCACTCTAGATTGAAACAACAAAGCTCTAGCAACATTTAACAGGTGTCTATGTTTTCTCTCAACCACCCCATTTTGTTGAGGTGTATAAACACAAGAGGTTTGGTGTATGACACCATGACTTTTAACAAAAGCATCCATCTGGGCATTTACAAATTTAGAACCATTATCGCTTCTAAAAATTTTAACCTTTGCTTCAAACTGAATTTTGATTAAATAGAAAAAATTCTTAATATTATCCAACACTTCTGATTTAGATTTCATAAAATAAACCCAGACAGATCTAGAAAAATCATCAACAATAGTAAGAAAATATTTATACCCTTCTAGACTTGGCCTTTTATATGGACCCCAAACATCTAAGTGAGCTAAATCACCAACCCTAGTAGATTTATGTTCACTAAGAGGAAATGGCACTCTATGTTGCTTAGCCCTATGACAAGTATCACAAGGTTATGCATCATCATTTTTTGTTTTAAAATTTAACACATGTAAGACTTGATCTGAGGGATGACCAAGTCTTGAGTGCCAGAGCTTTATTGTTTCTGTCTTATTGTAACACACAAAGACTGAATCATAAGTATTACCACAAAAATAAAGACCATCAGTTTGTCTACCAGTCACCAGGTTTTTCCTTAAGCACACATCCTGAATATAACAGTTATTTTCATCAAACACAACTCTAAGCTTATTATCTTTAGCAAGCTTATAAACTAAAATGAGATTAACACAATATTCTGGTACAACAAACACATCTTTTAGAATCACATTTTCAGACAATTTAAAGCATCCAATTTGAGTAACCTTAGCATCAGTTCCATTAGGATGTTTAACCATTATATTATAATCAGACACATCAATCAAATTAAACATATTATCACTTCTCATAACCATGTGTTAATTTGCACCAGAATCCATAATCCATTTAAGATCCCTTTGATGAAACAAGGAAGAATTAAAACAATAAAGATTTTTATACCAGCCTATAGAATTGAAAGCACTATAGCAATTACCTCCCATATTGGACTTAGGAGTATCACCCAATATACTTTCACCCAGCAATCCTAACAACCTAGAAAACTGATCAGAGGTTAAAGAATTCAAAGAAGTAACAGCAGATTTATCATTCACAGAACTATTCACAGAATTATTAGCAGAGTTACTAGGTCTTGACCATTGACTTGAAGACTGGCCAGGTTGTAACATTTGTCAAAAACGGGTTTTCCAAACTCGCTTCGTTTGTAATCGAATATCAAGTTATAAATGTTTCGTTGCATATTTTTGTTTATTTTAATTTTAAACGTTGCATAATTAATAAACAAATTAGAATTTAAAAACTATAATTAATAAAAAGTGAAAATAAAATAAATAAAAAAGAAAACCGGCTGCCGGGATTCGAACCCGGGTCAGCCGGGTAAGTATAAGACTTAACACGCACACATATAACCACTCCGCCACTTGATGTTTTCTGTGAATTCTAGGAAACAGTTAAATGATAACTTCACTCAAGAATCAACCGGTTTACGCCGACTGTAACCGTAATCGGCTTTCAAACGTCCAAAACGTTTGAGTGATCGCGATTTTCTGTTAATAACCGATACACCGACATTTCTAATCAATTCAGTCATGGACTTGAATTCAAGTGATGTTCGGTTTTTATAACCGAAAACATTCACTCCTGGAATTACTTCAACAAAAGCTTCATTTCGCGACTCAATTACATTCCCAGAACTTTTATTCTCGCGTTTACTCTCGTTTCTGATCGTCGGAATTGCTTTTTGAACTCGCCGGAAAACCGTGTCTTCCATCAAATCAGTAAGTCTCTCATTTCTTTCATCGTCTATCAGTTGTTAAGCTTTTGCTAACTCAAACCCTTCAATCAGAATCAGTTTCAGACGACGATATCGGATAATTAACTCTCGCCGGAAAACTTCTGAAAGTTCTCAATTCTCGCTGTGAAACGGTATAGCCTTTTAAACCTTCTGGTAATTCTTGTTCAGTGCTTCAATTCCGTATCTAGCTAATCAAAATTGTTAATCTGTCCGCTCAGACGAAATCCATAAAAACAGAGCCGACGACTTCGCCAGAATTCTGAGATAGATCGTTCTCCGGTATGTCTACTTCCAAAAATCTTCTCTGCCATTTCATTTTAGTCCTTTGAATGTTTGTCAATCGAATTAAACAAGAAACAGTAGAGTAATCGTAGTCTATGATATTGTAACGAAGAAGATGAAGTTAGGTTGTTTATAAGTTTAATATAATTTGGATATTATCTCGGGTTAGACACACAGTCCAGCGGTGGACTGTGTGCGCACATATATCACACGCCGCGAGTTCGATCCTTGACACACACGTATGCTCTGTAATAAAGATGTTTTATTTTTCTAACTGAACCGGATTGACTCACGGTAGATGTTAAGTATAATAAAAATCGGTATATTAACCAGGTTAGACACACAGTCCAGCGGTGGACTGTGTGCAATATTAACCCACAGGTCCCGGGTTCGAGACCTGTTGCACACTCCGGTTCGATGATTAAAACCCTTTTTTGAAAATAAAAGAATTTTGAATAAACTAAAATAGTGTATAAATATAATTAAAAACAGAATTATTTCGGGTTAGACACGTAGCTCAGTTAGTAGAGCTGCGTGCACGCGTATGAGAGGTCTCGGGTTCGAGCCTCACCCGGCGCACATTTACACTTTAGCGAACCGGTCAAACAGTCAACAGTCCCGGTCAACGGTCAATGGTCAACGCAAAAGTCAACATTTTTTATATTTTTATTTATTTATTTAGTTTAAAAATCAATTAAAAATACTTAAAAATAATGTTTTTAAAGATAGATAATAGCCTTAAACTCACAAAAAATATATATAAAAATCTTATTAAAATTATTAATAACATCCACTCATTTACCATACTTCCCGTTATTATTTAGGTTAGTTAAGTCTCGTCGATCAATCCTCCAAACTCGTGCGCATTTCATCATCTTCAACCGAACGCACCCAATGTGAGTGAATCTCTACAAATTCCCCGTTTTAATCACGTTTTTGGGGTGTATCATGTGTCTTACCATTTATTATATTTAAATCATTGTGCATACATCATATCCATGAACAAATGTGTATTCAGCTTGTATCAACTGTTTGTGTGGTTATTGTTTAGATTTAATTTATCATTTTCAGTACATGCAATATCATAGGCCGCCGCTCCCCATTACATTATGAGCGTTGAGCAGTTCCCCATTACATTATGAGCGTGAACCGGGCGTTGCCAACATACGATCGGCTCCGTTTGATTGAGCCTTGATCGCACAGACATTCATCATAGGCCGTCCGTTCCCCATTACATTATGAGCGTGAACGTGACGTTGCCAACATATACAGTTTCATTCATGTTATAGATTCATGCAAGTTGATATGTTATTGTATGTTATTGTTTGTGGATTGTTATTGTTATTGTATGATTATTTACATTTGCTCACATATGACTAATGCATAATTTTTCCTTAATAATGATAACAAGAAATCAATAATAAATATTTATATAACAAGGTTCACTCGCCAACTTATGTTGACCCAAAAACCCCCATTTTTACACATGATACAGGTGATCTAGCTGCAACAAGAAACACATAGGATTGACTTAGAAGAATAAACTGGTTTAGAGCTTGGATTGTTTAGTTGATTATTTTTCTTTGTATTTGTATGAACATGTTTGGAATATTGAGGATGTAATTTTGATTTAAGTAATTATGAAACATATTAGTAAATATCATGAGCTTTGGTGATAACCCAATTATGCCCCGACTCTTATTCCGCTGCGGGTCGGGGTGTGACAGATTGGTATCAGAGCCATGACTATAGGGATATAGGATAGGTTATTAGACCCTTAGAGCCTATACTATAGTTGATTAGAAATTTTTAAGATTTTTGTGTGTTACATGCAAAATTCATGATGTTTATATGTTTTATGTTTAATGTTACATTCAATGTTATGCAAGCATGTTCATAAATACATATTATTATATAATGCCTATCATGAATCATATTCTCATAACATATCATATCCATGAGAGCACACATCACATCATTTTCATGATTGTTTTTACAATGATTTTTGTATTTTCAAATCACATCAAAGTGAGTTCTCATGACGGGCATGTAGTAACTGGAAGGGTACAAGTACCGGTAGTCGGAACGTCCTGTCTAGGCTTGGCATTCGTATAAATCCAAAATAAAGGACCAGTTTGCCTACCTGGGGACTAACGATGAGAGTACGAAATACCTATTAGGCCAAAGCATGCTATACCAAACGTCGTGTGAGCTAACCCCACTTTGAGTTGTCATTGTGTCTACACCTGGACACATTCCGACCATACATCTCGTAAACATATTTCATGGTTTTCATTCGGGTGATGCGAGTGTTAAATCGCCAATACTAATGTGAATCCTACCAAGCCAATAGTCATGGGGGCCCACATGACTATACAGGTGAAGGTATGGGGGACATTTGAGGCCCAACATGAGCAAACCCAAGACATCCTATGGATGTAGTTGCATTATTGATATTTATGTTATTTTCATTTTCTTTAAGACACATGACACCTAAAAAGACTCCATAAACTCACAATCTTCTTATGTATGTTCCTGTAGATGTCGGCTAGGCAACAACAAGGGGGTAGAAAATCAGGAAGGTCACACGAACGCTTGGCCACTCAAATCGCAAAACAAATGGCCGCGGTACTTCCTGACATTGTGGTTTAAGTACAACAAGCTCTCGCCACAAATCCCACCAATCCTCCCCAGCAAGAAGACCAGAACATCGGCAACCCTCCTACCAACAAGTGCTCATATAAACATTTCAAGTCTTGCGATCCTCCGAAATTTGAAGGGACCGAAGGTGTCACTGCTCTCCTCCACTGGTTTGAGGAGATGGAAAACACCTTCCTCAACTGCGATTGTCCCGAGGATCGCAAGGTACGATACGCAACCGGGAGACTATTTGGGGTAGCTCTTACCTGGTGGAATACTGAAAAGGGTAAGAGAGGAATCGAAGATGCAATGGCCTTAACGTGGGAGGAGTTAAGGGAGATCATGACGAGACGATTCTGTCCTAGAAGTGAGATTAAAAAGTTAGAGGATGAATTTCATTCATTGAAGCAAAAGGAGGGAGATCATACTTCCTACAACAAGAGGTTTTTAGAGTTGAACCAGATGGTCCCTAACTTGTTCACCCCAGTTTACCGCTTAGTCGAGCATTATATTCGAGGTCTTCCCTCGAAAATTCAAGATTCAGTTCTCAACACTTCGCCAGCGACACTTGAAGCTGCTACGGAACTAGCTACTGAACTGACTGAGAATCGAATTCGCAACGGTAAATTTAAAGAGGAGAAAAAGAAAGCCCCCGTTGAGGGCCAAACTTCAAATCATTCCACCTCCTCCTCTAAGTTTGCTAACAAGAGGAAACGTAACACCAGAAACTTCGCTGTCACACAAACCAATTACCCTATCCCTGCTGCACCCATTACCCAAGTTGCCCCCTCACCTGCACCATATAAAAGGCCATACTCTGGCCCACTACCAAAATGCAACCGTTGCCAATACCATCACTTTCCTGATCATCCCTGTCAACATTGCACCGGCTGTGGTCGCACAGGTCACACTGTTCAAACTTGTCGCATACTCAGCGAACGAACCGCCACCAGCCCTCAACCCAAACCCACCATCAAATAATGGGCCAAGCCCAACAACCCCTACTACTACCACCTACCCAACATTTAGCCCAATCATACTACCAACCCAACTATCCAATGGTGCAACCTATGCGGGCTTGCTACAATTGTGGAGACCCAAACCATTTTAGAAACACTTGTCCACGTTTGGTGAACATTATACATGCTCAAGCCCAAGCAAATCCGGTGAATCAAGCTAACCAAGCTCCTCCACCTGCAAGAGGAAGAGCTTTCAACATCAACGCTAATCAGGCTAGAGCTGACAGCAATGTGGTTAACGGTACGTTCCTTATCAATGGTAGTTATGCATCCATGTTGTTTGATACTGGCGCGGATAAAAGTTTTGTGTCCTTAGAGGTTGAACCCATCCTAAACCAAATTCGTGATAAGCTCATGGAATCCATAACAGTGGAAGTTGCTGACGGGAAACCGATCTCATTGAACTCTATTATACGAAATTGTACTCTCACTTTAAACGATCACGACTTTCCAGTTGACCTCATTCCTATGAAGTTGGGAAGCTTTGACATTATAATTGGTATGGACTGGCTCAGCCAACATCAGGCTGAGGTTGTATGTCGCGAAAAGTTTATACGCATTCCTCTTGCAAACGGTCAGACTCTACGAATCTTTGGAGAAACCTCATCGAAAGGGCTCAGATTAATGTCCTGTCTTCAGGCTCAAAAATATCTCCGCAAGAATTATGTCGCATTTTTAACCCATGTCGTCAAAAAGAGAACCATGGAGAAGAAACTTGAAGACATCCCAGTAGTAAAAGATTTTCCGCAAGTTTTTCCTGACGACATTTCAGGACTTCCTCCCATAAGAGAATTCGAATTTCGCATCGATCTTATACCTGGTGCTACACTAGTTGCAAAGTCTCCCTATAGGTTAGCCCCATCCGAAATGCAAGAGCTAGCCAGTCAATTGCAAGAGTTGACTGACAAAGGATTTATACGTCCTAGCTCCTCGCCTTGGGGTGCACCTGTCCTTTTTGTGAAGAAGAAAGATGGAACGTTTCGCATGTGCATCGACTACAGAGAACTCAACAAGTTAACGATCAAGAATCGCTATCCATTAGCTCGCATTAATGATCTTCTTGACCAACTTCAAGGCGCCAGCTGTTTTTCAAAAATCGACCTTCGTTCTGGTTATCATCAACTTAGAGTACATGAAGAAGACGTCCCAAAGACCGCCTTCCGAACTCGTTATGGTCATTATGAATTCATGGTCATGCCATTTGGTTTAACCAACGCTCCAGCTGTCTTCATGGATCTAATGAACAGAGTCTGCAAACCCTATCTCGATCGTTTTGTTATAGTCTTCATCGACGGCATCCTCATTTATTCAAAGTCTAAGTCTGATCATGAACGACACCTTCGACTCATACTTACACTCTTAGAGAATGAAAAGCTTTACGCCAAATTCTCCAAATGCGAATTCTGGTTAAAAGAGGTACAATTCCTTGGGCATGTTGTTAATGACAAGGGAATACATGTCGACCCCTCAAAGATCAAAGCAGTACAAGAATGGCAAGCGCCACGTACACCAACCGAAGTAAGATCATTCCTTGGTTTGGCTGGTTATTATCGCCGTTTCATTTCAAATTTCTCCCGCATTGCTGTACCACTCACGGCTTTAACTCATAAAGGAAAACCCTTCATATGGGGACCCAAACAAGAAGAAGCCTTCCAAACCCTTAAACAAAAACTCTGTGATGCACCAATTCTCACTCTTCTTGAAGGTTGTGATGACTACGTGGTTTATTGCGACGTGTCAGGGCAAGGACTAGGCTGTGTTCTAATGCAAAGAGGAAAGGTGATAGCTTATGCTTCTAGACAACTCAAAACTCATGAGAAGAACTACACCACCCACGATCTAGAACTTGGAGCTGTTGTGTTCGCTCTTAAGATATGGAGACATTATCTCTACGGTACTAAGTGTGAAATATACACTGACCACAAGAGTCTTCAACATATCTTCAACCAAAAGGAGTTAAACATGAGGCAACGAAGATGTGTCGAACTTCTAAATGACTACGACTGTGAAATTCGGTACCACCCTGGTAAGGCAAATGTGGTGGCTGATGCACTCAGTCGAAAGGGTTATGCGAACTCCATTCGTCTTCTATGTTCGCAAATCATAACCGACATCAAAGATCAAATTCGAGAAGCCCAACATGTTTCAATAACTGAAGACGACGTACGAAAGGAGCTGTCTTGTGGAGCTGAACTTAAAATTGAAACTAAAGCTGACGGTATTCTGTACTATCTAGATCGTATATGGATTCCTGACCACAACAACCTTCGTGAATTCCTTATGAATGAGGCACACAAAACACGATACTCTATACACCCAGGAGCCGACAAGATGTATCAAGACCTTCGATACACCTACTGGTGGCCTGGAATGAAAAAGGATATTGCTGTTTTTGTTTCCAAGTGCCTTACATGTTCCAAGGTAAAAGCTGAACATCAAAGACCCTCAGGACTTCTGGTCCAACCTGAAATACCTGTATGGAAGTGGGAAAACATAACTATGGATTTCATTACCGGGTTACCTCGCACTTCTGGTGGGTATGACACTATATGGGTAATCATTGATCGTCTTACAAAATCAGCTCACTTTATTCCAATCCGCGAAGATTTCAAGAACGAGAAGCTAGCTCGTATCTACATCAGCGAAATCGTAAGCCGACATGGTGTACCATTAAGCATTATTTCAGATCGTGATGGTCGTTTCACTTCACGAACATGGCAGGTCGTACAAGCCGCTTTGGGTACACGATTAGACCTCAGTACCGCTTATCATCCTCAAACTGATGGACAATCTGAACGCACCATTCAAACTCTTGAAGATATGCTTCGAGCATGTGTCATAGACTTCAACGGAAATTGGGACGCTCATCTACCATTAGTTGAATTTTCGTACAACAACAGCTATCATTCAAGCATCGGCATGGCACCTTTTGAAGCTTTATATGGTCGTAAGTGCCGATCTCCAGTATGTTGGCACGAAATTGGGGAAGCTCAAATCACCGGTCCAGAATTGATTCAAGAAACCACAGACAAGATCCATCAAATTCGAAACAATCTCCTAGCGGCTCAAAGTCGTCAAAAGAGTTATGCAGATAAACGACGAAAGCCTTTGGAGTTTAACATTGGTGATCATGTACTTTTAAAAGTATCACCGCGGAAGGGAGTAGTTCGTTTTGGCTAAAAAGGCAAGCTGGCACCACGCTACGTAGGACCTTTCAAGATACTCGAAAGAGTAGGACCTGTAGCATACAACCTTGATCTACCAGAAGAACTCAACAGAATTCACCCCACATTCCACGTATCAAACTTGAAGAAGTGCCTCGCTGATGAGAACCTCCATATTCCTCTGGAAGATATTCAGATTGATGAATCTATGCATTTTATTGAAAGACCAGTAGAGATCATGGACTTCGGAGAAAAACGTCTACGACGAAGTCGCATTCCAATTGTTAGGGTACGCTGGGAGTCGAAATGGGGACCTGAGTTTACTTGGGAACGTGAAGACTCAATGCGTGAAAAATACCCGCATCTTTTTCCTTCTACTACTACTTAAATTTCGGGACGAAATTCCTAAAAGTAGGGGATACTGTAACATTTGTCAAAAACGGGTTTTCCAAACCCGCTTCGTTTGTAATCGAATATCAAGTTATAAATGTTTCGTTGCATATTTTTGTTTATTTTAATTTTAAACGTTGCATAATTAATAAACAAATTAGAATTTAAAAACTATAATTAATAAAAAGTGAAAATAAAATAAATAAAAAAGAAACCGGCTGCCGGGATTCGAACCCGGGTCAGCCGGGTAAGTATAAGACTTAACACGCACACATATAACCACTCCACCACTTGATGTTTTCTGTGAATTCTAGGAAACAGTTAAATGATAACTTCACTCAAGAATCAACCAGTTTACGCCGACTGTAACCGTAATCGGCTTTCAAACGTCCAAAACGTTTGAGTGATCGCGATTTTCTGTTAATAACCGATACACCGACATTTCTAATCAATTCAGTCATGAATGGACTTGAATTCAAATGATGTTCGGTTTTTATAACCGAAAACATTCACTCCTGGAATTACTTCAACAAAAGCTTCATTTCGCGACTCAATCAGAACTTTTATTCTCGCGTTTACTCTCGCATCTGATCGTCGGAATTGCTTTTTGAACTCGCCGGACTTTCGCCGGAAAACCGTGTCTTCTATCAAATCAGTAAGTCTCTCATTTCTTTCATCGTCTATCAGTTGTTAAGCTTTTGCTAACTCAAACCCTTCAATCAGAATCAGTTTCAGACGACGATATCGGATAATTAACTCTCGCCGGAAAACTTCTGAAAGTTCTCAATTCTCGCTGTGAAACGGTATAGCCTTTTAAACCTTCTGGTAATTCTTGTTCAGTGCTTCAATTCCGTATCTAGCTAATCAAAATTGTTAATCTGTCCGCTCAGACGAAATCCATAAAAACAGAGCCGACGACTTCGCCAGAATTCTGAGATAGATCGTTCTCCGGTATGTCTACTTCCAAAAATCTTCTCTGCCATTTCATTTTAGTCCTTTGAATGTTTGTCAATCGAATTAAACAAGAAACAGTAGAGTAATCGTAGTCTATGATATTGTAACGAAGAAGATGAAGTTAGGTTGTTTATAAGTTTAATATAATTTGGATATTATCTCGGGTTAGACACACAGTCCAGCGGTGGACTGTGTGCGCACATATATCACACGCCGCGAGTTCGATCCTTGACACACACGTATGCTCTGTAATAAAGATGTTTTATTTTTCTAACTGAACCGGATTGACTCACGGTAGATGTTAAGTATAATAAAAATCGGTATATTAACCAGGTTAGACACACAGTCCAGCGGTGGACTGTGTGCAATATTAACCCACAGGTCCCGGGTTCGAGACCTGTTGCACACTCCGGTTCGATGATTAAAACCCTTTTTTGAAAATAAAAGAATTTTGAATAAACTAAAATAGTGTATAAATATAATTAAAAACAGAATTATTTCGGGTTAGACACGTAGCTCAGTTAGTAGAGCTGCGTGCACGCGTATGAGAGGTCTCGGGTTCGAGCCTCACCCGGCGCACATTTACACTTTAGCGAACCGGTCAAACAGTCAACAGTCCCGGTCAACGGTCAATGGTCAACGCAAAAGTCAACATTTTTTATATTTTTATTTATTTATTTAGTTTAAAAATCAATTAAAAATACTTAAAAATAATGTTTTTAAAGATAGATAATAGCCTTAAACTCACAAAAATATATATAAAAATCTTATTAAAATTATTAATAACATCCACTCATTTACCATACTTCCCGTTATTATTTAGGTTAGTTAAGTCTCGTCGATCAATCCTCCAAACTCGTGCGCATTTCATCATCTTCAACCGAACGCACCCAATGTGAGTGAATCTCTACAAATTCCCCGTTTTAATCACGTTTTTGGGGTGTATCATGTGTCTTACCATTTATTATATTTAAATCATTGTGCATACATCATATCCATGAACAAATGTGTATTCAGCTTGTATCAACTGTTTGTGTGGTTATTGTTTAGATTTAATTTATCATTTTCAGTACATGCAATATCATAGGCCGCCGCTCCCCATTACATTATGAGCGTTGAGCAGTTCCCCATTACATTATGAGCGTGAACCGGGCGTTGCCAACATACGATCGGCTCCGTTTGATTGAGCCTTGATCGCACAGACATTCATCATAGGCCGTCCGTTCCCCATTACTTATGAGCGTGAACGTGACGTTGCCAACATACACAGTTTCATTCATGTTATAGATTCATGCAAGTTGATATGTTATTGTATGTTATTGTTTGGGGATTGTTATTGTTATTGTATGATTATTTACATTTGCTCACATATGACTAATGCACAATTTTTCCTTAATAATGATAACAAGAAATCAATAATAAATGTTTATCTAACAAGGTTCACTCGCCAACTTATGTTGACCCAAAACCCCCCATTTTTACACATGATACAGGTGATCCAGCTGCAGTAAGAAACACATAGGATTGACTTAGAAGAATAAACTGGTTTAGAGCTTGGATTGTTTAGTTGATTATTTTTCTTTGTATTTGTATGAACATGTTTGGAATATTGAGGATGTAATTTTGATTTAAATAAATATGAAACATATTAGTAAATATCATGAGCTTTGGTGATAACCCAATTATGCCCCGACTCTTATTCCGCTGCGGGTCGGGGTGTGACACAGGTTTGGATCTATAATTTGAGGGATAACCATGAAGCTCAAAACATTTGTCAATCACATGAACAATCTTGTTACAATGAGTGCATTTCAGGTTGGGATTAGGACCTTTGTTAAACTTTCTTTTGTTATCACTAAACTGATTAGCATTAGCAACAAACCCTACATTAGGAGTTTTAGACATACTGTTTGAACCTCTATGCGACTCTTCCCTAGATATTATAGAAAAAGTTTTTTTAACAGAAGGAAGAGGATCTCTGGTTAACAAATTGGTTCTAACAGGTTGATAAACATCATCTAATCCCATCCAGAATTGCATAAGCTTTGTTAACTGGCTAAACTCATTGAACTGGGTAGAAGCATCACAAGTACAAGATGGTAACTGAAGCATAACATCGAATTGTTTCCACATAGTATTAATCCTATGATAATATTCAGACACACTAGAACCATTTTGACTAACAGAACTAATTTTTTGATACAACCCAACCAAGAACCATCAACCCTGTCATATGTCTCTTTTAAATCATTCCAAACTTCAGAAGCCAGTTTGGAATAAACTTAACCAACATACAATTCATCAGACACAGAATTCAGAATCCAGGTTAACACTACTGAATTGCATCTATCCCACTGACTAGCCAAAACATTATTAGACTCAGACTTGGCACATGTTCCATCAATAAAACCTAACTTGTTCTTAGCCATCAAAGCAAGCTTCATAGCATTAGACCACACCACATAATTCTCAGTCCCTTTTAACTTGATATTAACTATGTACAGACTACTCGAATCACTAGCATGCAGATACAATCGATCACTAGCATCTAACTTGCTTATCGAATTAACAGAAGACTCAGCTTTGTCAGTCATGATCAAACAGAAACAATCAAACAAGTAAGAGAATCAAGAAATATCAAATCAAACAGTCAAACCCAAGAACCACAAAACGCCTAACAGATAATTAAGAATAGAAGCAATCAAACAAATAATCAGATCAAAAAAATATCAAAACAAGAATCACAAAAATCACTTAACAAACAACCAAGACAATAAGCAGAGACACACGGCGAAACTACACCAGTGTTCCAGATCGTTGGTTCATCACTCAAGGTGCCAACGCAGGTCTTAGTGTAGAAGCCACCTAGATCAAAGACACAAAGTAACAAGAACAATCTCACCGAGAGGGGTTCCAAGTTAGGGTTCGCCAAATAATAAAATCACAGCCTATAACCTTCACTTAGGGTTATATGACTATGATGCAAAGAAACTTCAGAAGATGTCCAAACAGTCCTATAGCAAGAACCGTATGAAGAACCACAGAAAGATTTGATCGAAGGCTTCAAATCCAAGATCCGATCACCAAACCCTAGATCCGAACCAGTCCTCACCGATTTACACAGCTCGTTAATCACGACTTCAGAACGACAGCGGAAGACTTATCAGAGCACCAAATCAACCTTGGAGCTCTGATACCATGTCACAAACTCAAGATTGATGTAAATAATAACTTTGAACGAAACCCTAGATCGTAACAAGAACAATATACGAATCTGACATCACAGATTCACAGTTCGGAAATCAGAAGATGATCATCAACATGATGATCAGTAACACAAAAACAATATAGAATTAAAACTCTAAAATCTCATGAAAAAAACATATGAGAGAATGATCTGGTAAGTGAAAAATAAGAGAGAGAAAGTGAGGATGCGTAAACCAGCAGCATAACTCAGCTTCCTTTATAAGCTTTGTTCTCTGTCTAAAAACTCGATCATGATACCATCCAACCCAGCTGCCTTCTAGCCCAGCTGCATCCATCCAGCCCATCTTCAAATAAGCCAAACATCAATAAACCGAACCCAAAGACAAACCTCTCAAAGAAACAGTAAACAATGAATTAGAAAATTATAAGAAACAAAATAATACAACCATTTAAACTGATATAATTTCATTTATAATTTCACACCCTTAACCACAGTTTTGAGCCTACTTCTTTTTGTCACCTAAGGCCTAAATTTTTAAGAGTTCTTAGGAACGACTTTGGGTCCATCCGTACAGACAGTGCATTTAACTAAAAAAAGAACAATTTAGACTAAAACAACAATATTGAATATAAGCAAGTTTTATGGATAAAAAGAAAATACAATCGCAACAACAATTTCGTCATCGGAACAATTTTGTCGGTCACACAAATGTATATAACAGTGATGAGGTTATGTTTGACTCGGTTTTAACATATATTTCGTGACGTAGCTAGTCATTTCAATCCTAACATATGGGGATTAGCTCATAAATCATTACAAAAACTATATTACACTATATCTTACGAATATGCAAAAACAACTGTTTACTAGGTCAATACTTGAGTCTCAAAAACAGTTGTGATCAGAAGACTGATAAGACATAATCAACTAACTTTATCTTTCCGTATCCTCATAAAGTCATAATTTCTTCTCATTGCTAGCATCCTCACTATGTATCGACTTCGATATCATTCATTTATTTGGATGCTCAATGGTTTACCCTTTCCCTTTGAGTGCACTCGCGAAAATCATCTTTTGCCGGAGTAGAAATTCTGAATCGGATTATAAGTTGTAAAGTGCCTTACCAAATTGTATAATTAAGCATGAAATTGTATTTATACAAGTAAACGAACTGAACGAACACGAACAAGGCCATAAACAAACGTAACCGAACATATTACCAAACGTTCACGAACGCAATCGAACACCAGTGTTCTTGTTTTTTTTTTTGCTAAGCTAACCGAACGAAACTTTTTGTCCGTATTCATTCGTTAAGCTAATCGAACGAACTAAACGAACTTCCCACTGAGCGGTTCACAAACTGTTCGCTGAATGTTCAGTTCCTTTACAGCCCTACAAGTGAAGCTTCACTTCTTCACTCTCCATGTGCAGATTTGTAAGACCCTTACTAATTTTATTGAAACTTTATAAATTTTTTGCATTAAATATATAAAAGCAAATACTCGACCGTACTGTTTTTGAGTTTATCAAAACTTCATAACATATGAAGGTTATACATGTTATCGTTAATTAGTTTCGTAAGCGACTAAGATATTGCGGAAGCTTGAACTTGATCGTGGTTCTTCTTAGAGCCTAATCCTCCTCTGATACTCTAAATCATTCCCAATCATTACCTATATTTCATAATTTATGAAATACGTTAGTTATAAATATATTATAACCTAACCGAATAAGCCCGAAGGCCCAAAACATCAAAAATAAAATTTTACAATATTACTCGCCGTAAGCTACGGCTCCAGACCGTAACTTGCGGTCTGTGATTGTTGTTCTGATCAGCAGCTGCCTACCGTAAGCTATGGTAGGCCACCGTAGCTTAGGTGGGCTGCTGCAGCCTTTTCAAGTTTGCCGTTTTTATTACGTAAACTTCCGTAACTTATTCGATTTTCATCCGTTTTATTTGAAACTTGTTTCTGAATGTCCATAAATTGTTTACCTACATATTTAACTAGAAATCCTTAACCCGGATTCTTAGTACTTACGAAAATACACATCCATTCCCGTTTACGCGCATATTCATTTTGACCCGTTAAGAGATTTAAGCACTTAAGCTTAAATCTTACTTCCTCAATCCTTACTTCTTATTTCCACACTAAAAATCTATTTATTTTTCCGCTACAACTATATTTGTGGTGAATTTGTTATAGAAAATCATATAATTCCGAATTCTACCCTTTGTTTTGACAATTTACGAAAAAGACCCGTTATTAGGCATTAAACCAAAATGGCTTATCTCATTTGCTTTTATACTACCGAAAGGTATACTAACTTATAAACTCATTTTAAACGATGGCGTTTTGTGTCAACTTTAGCCCCTTTTTACGACGAAGGACTTTTAATAGCATATTTTGACCAATTGTACCATTTTAACCATGATCTATTTAAATTCATTATGTTCCTAAGAACATAATGTTTACAATTTAAATTATTAGATTTACCTTACTTTAGGTAATCCAATGTTCATTCACGACTCGATTTAACTGTCATTGAACCTTAAGTCCTCAATGAGAGTTTGACCCATTACACATACCTGGCCCGGGTTACAGCATCGACCCGTTTAAATACCTTGCACTATTATTACTTAATAGCGCAAACCATATGCTACCTCCCTGTGAGCACAAAACTCGATAAGCAATCATTAGTTATTTTTGTCAAACGGTGATGACTTAGCATTTGACCGTTTAGCCTAGATGATCATTTTATTTTATGAGATGGTATATATTTAACATCTCACCTATTAATCCGTTACGGTTTACACCGTATGATCATATTACTTAAAGTCGTTACTTAATTTTTTCAACCCATTATGACTTACTCCATAAGGTATCTTTTCTCAAGATTCAATATTTAGTTGTCAACTCATGACCGAATTATCTTTTTACCATTTTTACACTTATGGTTTACACAATAAGGTAACTTTTCAAAACTTCTAGTTTATTCGTCATTACATAACTAAATTACTATTTTACCCTTTATACCATCAATTATGGTTATTACCATTTTCACTTGTTCCGACCTGTATCAATTCGCGTCGGAACATCGTATTTCGAAACCTCATTCCAAATACCAAAGCGCTTATTTTTAGTCAAACACATAAATAGATGTACTATTTTAAAGACGTAAGCTTCACTTACATTGCATCCTATTATGCTTTTCCCGCATACTTGATCCGTTTGACCCATTCTTCTCTAAGCTTCCATCTAGCTCGTCAAGAGTCAAACTATAATACAATATCCATACGATAGTTCGAATAGTCATCATTACCATGACCATCACCCTTATGGACTTTTCTATCAATTTTCGTATTCGATTCAATTATAGGCCGGTTTGACTTTTAAAGTCAAACTGCCGTTCCACATATATATGCACTAACAAGTTCAATAAAACTCATTAGGCATTTTATCTAACACTTGGTGCACATCATTTTTAGGCCACCAATTTGGCTAACTTCCTCAACATATTTACCTTATTTCTTTCAATTCATCAAATTTACACAATTATTAACATCAAGTTAGCAAGACTTTCAATCATCATAGTTAATCCCTCAAATTATCATACTAGAATTTGGGGATTTTATTACTATCTTAAAAACCCATTTTACCACATACATGGACTTTAATCTAAACATCAATTTAACCAAGTATCTCATATTTTCTTGTAAATATGAAGACTATATGCACGTTTTAACATCACTATAACATCAGTTCGTTCTACCATCAAAACCACTTTATGTTCATATATGAACACTTGACCTAGTCTCTAGATTGTTCAAGTATTTCATCTATACTAGTAAGTATAGTGATCAACACAAATACATCATGAATTTCATCAAACTAACAATAATTTTGAATTCAAGGTTATCACCTTTAAGTTCTTCTTAATACAAATTGATGATATCAAGTTTTAGAACATACCGTATGATCCCTAGTCTAGGTGATCAATAATTGAGTTCATGCAAGATTTGAAGATCCGAATTTGACCTCCAATTTGATGATTTGAGATTGAGCAAGGGTGTGCCCTTGTTTGCTCCTGTTGTATTCGACACACACACACACACTTAGTGTGTGTGTGTTGCGTTTTATTTTTCTTTAATTAAACCTAACTTTTAAGTTTTCCCCTTTTGGCCCCTCAAATTTGTGATTTATTATAAAGGGCTACAACTCATTGTTCTATTACTATTACCATGTTACTAACTAGGTTAAATTGTTCCTAGTTACTTTGTTTACAGGTTCATTTTTACCACTAACGGTACTTTACCCACTCCATATTAACGTGGTTTGATTACCAAACCCGTTTTTTGGGGTGTTACAAGATTTCAATATTTAAAACAATGGTATATTATATGAAAAACTACGGGTGTGCAAAGTCGGTTCAATTCAGTTATGTAGGCTTAACCATAACCATAATCGAGTTTTATATACGGAAGATTCCTTACCATACCATAACCATAACTGATGGCTGGTTAAGCATGAGTCGATTAACCATTGGTTATGGGCCAGTTTCGGTTAAGTTCAGTTGTCCAACTCATTTTTTATATCTTTTTTTTGTGCTTTGTTCCAAGTGAAAAATAGTTTTTGATGGAATTCCAAGTTTGATTATGGCCAATGCAGCATGAATTCAAATGTCCGAAGCTGGAAATAGAGATATTAAAGTTGGAAATTCCCAAACATACAAGGTTCAATTTTCGGTTAAAGTTACCGTAACCATAACCGACCGTTTTGAAAATTATAGTTATTTTTTTTGTTAACAGTTCAGTTATTGATTATGCTTTGGTTTTTTCTCACGCTATGAAAAACTATTCCTCAAGTAGTTTCCTTTTTCTTTCAACATACCTCCAAACAAGGACGGAGCTTTATGGGGGTCACGGGTCCCCCCTTCTGAGTTTTCGCTTCGTAATGTAATTTTACCAAAAATTTTCAATTTTTTAGTATAAAATATTGGATGTTTAAGAGTTCGAGCCCCATGATTTAAATTTTGAGTTAGCTCTCGTGATTTTTCGTTCGCACAAGTAAAAAAACATTTAATCCATCGATAAACTCAGTGACGTCATTTGTGTCATTCTTTTAATACAACCCATTCAATTCTGTCTTTACATTCATTCTCCATTTACGAGTGTCGGCACAATCCATTTATACAACCCAAGTCATACATATATTATCTTGCCATACGAGAAAGGCACTTAAACCAATGTAACATGTATACATACACATAAAAAAAATATATGCACTTGCATACACATACATAAAATTACATACATTAGACGAGGAACACCATGGGGACATTAATTTGATTATCCATATATTATTTAGATTTTGGTTTTATTTGGATCCATTTGGTAGGAACTCGGTAATTACTAACACGATGTTCGTAGGTGACACGTCGTCGATGATACTTGTCTTTTTTCAAGTAGTGAATACTCACTTTAAAAGCTATAATCTAATAATTTAATTAAGGATGATAAATCCTTTATGTTAGTGAATACTCGCTTTAAAAGCTATAATCTAATATAATTTAATTAAGGATTATAAGTCCTTTATTATTTTTAGTCAAATGACATGTTTTTGTACAAGCGATAAAATTAACATCTCCACCATTAAAAGTGATAACATTATCATTTCTAGTTTTCTACTGATTAAAAGTTGCACGACATGCATATATTTTGTTGGGTAAAGCTCCAAAAATCTAAATGAAAAAAAAAAATAGATAACTTGATTTTCTGCTGAAACTCACCAATTTATTCATTCATCAAATACATACTTTATATAGAGAAAAAAGATATTTGATTTAAAGCTAAGGAGGAAACCATGTATTCTCCTATTTATTCGGTCAAGACATAACCCATTTACAATTTAATTAAACCTACATTAAACTCTAATAAAATAAATAAACCAAGAAAGTAAACTTGTAGTGAACACTTCAATATCTCACATTCAATTGCATGCGTAAAAGACCTTTTTACCCCTGGATAATTTAGTCGTTTAACCCGCAACCTATTGACCATTTAACCTGCTGAACCAGTACCCATGAACAATTTGATTAATCCAATAATCACCCCCTTAATCAATTTGTTCACACCGTTCACTACAGCATTGAACCACCTCGGTTCTGAACTATACTACGACTTTTACCAGACACCCTACCTTCACCTCGATCACGCCTAAAGTCTTCTTCCACTCGACCTATCTTGGACACCCCAGTTGTCACACCCCAACCGATGGCGGAAACATCGAGGCAGGACGAAAGAGATTGCTCATTGCTCATGATTACTAATTGCGACAATATTTAATTAAACCGGATTTCATTTCATAAGTAAAATATTTGAGTACAATTCAAATACAACATGGTCAAGACAAAATATGATACAACAATTATAAACCGAACGTCTATGTGTGTATCTAGTCATCTACACTACTTCCAATTTCATGGCATCATCTTCATCAACCTGTAACATGTTTAAAATACGAGTTCAATGCAAAAGCAAAGACGAGTACACAAGTTTGGTGAATACATAGCATAGGTATAAAAAGTATAACTCGAATCCACATGGTAATTGTAAACAAAGTATATACTAATCATGCAATACTAGATCAAACCCCGAGTTTCCACAAAAGTTTTTACGAGATCGAGCTTCCCTTATCACGAAAGCGACAAGACTAATATGAGTATGATAATCTTAACATAACCCCAACGGGTGGTGTGCTACTCTTATAGCACTATACATGTCAAGTTTGGGCTAGCTAAGTTAATGATCAAGCATGTATAATCTAGCATATATCTAAGCATAACAAGTATTCATGTATAAGGATTGAGCGTGTAAAAGCATAAGTTTATGATAGTGTATTTTGATACGGAAACATGTTACAACCCAAAAGTGATAAAAGGAAATGGGTCGAGTGTACTCACGGTTTTGCTAAAGTGTTCCACTTAGAGAATCCCGCGAGCTCCTTGTGATTAGGGTTTGGCACATTGTCCTTCTACAAGAAGAACATAGGTATTAGTTATGAGTGTAACGGAAGATTCGGATTATTCGAGCAAGATTTAAAGGAAAAGAGAGTTAAGTATTATAGTATGAAAATAATCACTAAGGTGTAGCACTTGTTCTTGACACTATGAGAACCCGAATGGGTTTGATGTGATTTCATAGGTTCGAGACCTATTAGAATCGTAACAAGGAACTACACACTTTAGTGATAAAACTTATTAACTTGATAGGTGATTATTTAGTCATTATCAAGGGTTCGGTTTTGATATATTGTATAGTCCATAGATTTATATATAGATATATAGTCATGTAGGAGGTGGGAGGATGAACCATCCACTTTGGAACCTCTTGGTGTCATGTAAGTCAAGTAGGAGGTGGGAGGATTAACCATCCACTTTGGAACCTTGTTTGGTTTCACCACTACACAAGTTACCATAGGCAACAAGGAGGGTCTTAGAACCATAATATGACAAGAATGGAAAAGACAAGAATGTAAAATGTGTCACCATGATACCAAGTAGCCAAGTGAAATACAACCTGGTGAGCACGCTTTGACACACGTCAAAGGCTAAACGGGGTTGTGACACTTTCAATCTAGCAAACTAACTTGGGATAATGGCGAAAATCATCAAGTGATGTATGGTCCCAAAGTTAGGATAGCCCAAGCTAACCAAGGTGGACACACATGAACAAGTTCATGAACTTGCATTACTTGTGAGCTTAAAGCTCCATGAAAATAGAATATTTGTGAGGATAAATCCTTTAGTTTGAATGTCTCAACCTTGTTTTTAAGCCTAACCAACCACAAGTAGTGTTGTAAGCGTTAGGACATAGGTTTGAGATGAGTTAGACTCAAGTTTGATAAGATTAAACAAGTTTTGAAAAAGTTTAAAACACAACAGAAAGTTTTGGACACTTTAGGTCTGGATTCTTAAGCATTAGGCAATTTAGATCGTTCGCACTTAAGCAAGGGTTCAAATTCTAGAGATAAAAAGCTTCTTTCGGCACCGGTATCAAATAGGCATGTAGCATAAATATGGTTCACAAGGAACGTACTAGTGATGATGTCGTTAGAGCTTTGGGCTTGAGCGGAGGTAAGCATGAAAGCTCGTCCTTTTGCAGGCTTAGGGCTGCTGCTGCTGATGCTGTTGGTGGAGGAGAGGGCAAACATTGGCGAGATGAGTGAGATCGCCACATTTGTAACATGCTCGCACATGAGCATTTTGTCGTTGCGGTTGAGTTTGGTTCGGGTTAGGGTTAGGGACAATGGCTTTGTTGCTTTGGGGTTGCGACAATGGCTAGAAAGATGCCCCATCCTGTTACAGTTGGCGCACTTTCGACACGGGGTGGAAGGGAGATGGTGGTAGGTGCAACGATCACACCTAGGCCAAGTGCTGGTGTAGTTTCGTTTGGATGGATCGTTGTTTTGGGTAGTGGAGATGGCATTTAGAGGTGTAGGGGCAGGCGGAGTGATGACCGCGTTGTTTTGAACAGAAGCCTTCCGCTTCTTGTTCCTGTTGTTATTCTTTTTGGCTTTAGGGGGAGGCGATTTGGTAGTGGTGGTAGTATTGGCGGTGGCTTGGTGCACATGCTTCGTAGGAACCTTGTCATAGGCCCCCTGAAGGATGCAATTGTGGTTAAGCTGAATGGTTATGCTAAAGGCTTCATCGAGGGTTCTTGGGTTTGCGGCGGCTACGTGATTCATGATCACAGGCGAAAGCGAACGAATGAGCTTAGCTATTGCCTTGGGAACTGTATCCACCTGTCCAGGATAGATGATACTTAACTATTTGAAGCGCGCGATCAGTCCCTCATCGTCGCTCCCTTGTTGCGTGAGATTCCAGAATTCGTTCTCGAGCTTCTGAGTCTCGTGGGGAGGACAGAATTGATCCTTCATGAGTTGCTTAAGCTCGTCCCAAGGTAGAGCGTGGGCTGCTTCATTGCCACGCTTGTTGCATTCAGTAGTCCACCACTCGAGGGCTCTCTGGCGAAAGACCCCGGTAGCGTTAAGGGTTCGAAGTTCATCAGGGCACCCGCCCTGAAGAAAGGTCAGTTCCATACCATCAAACCAATTGATCATGGCGGTAACACCATCCATGCCAGTGAATTCAACTGGTTTGCAAGCCATGAGATGCTTGAATTGGTAGGACGTTTTGGGGGTTTCGGTTTTCGAATCGGTGGAGGATTTAGGTGTGGCTTCCGTGTGGATGGTTTGAAGTTGACTAACAATATCGGGGATGGCACGGGCCATTTGATCGGCCATTTGTTCAGCGACAAGACTAACGGGTCTTGTTTGGAGATGGAGTCCTCATTGTTGTTGTTGTTGGACCCCTTGTTGGACCTCTTGGATTTCTTGGATGAGTTAGGAGAATTTATCTAGAGGTTTAACATAGAAGAAAGGGATGAGACTTGGTCATAATATGGAAAAACAAGTTTTGCATGTATAAGGTTCAAGTATGATTCACATAAGATTGCATGGGTTCATCAAGTATGGTTCACAAAGTTTGCATGAATGTATCAAGTAAAGCATGTATAATCACGTATTAATGCGAAAAAAGAGTATAAATTTAGTGTGTTCACGAGAATTAGTATTGTTTTTTATTGCGATAAACGTGCGAGTTGTGTAACGGTTCGAAACGAATAAGGTAACAAGTATAAAATCACATAAAAATTGAGATAACATAAAAGATTGGCTCAAGAAAACATAGGATTGTTTCGGGTATAGAAACGTTGACTATTCCAAAGTGATTCGTAAGATCTTTCGAGTTAGGGAACATGCTTAGGCCTAATAGGTAAAATGCTCTCGTCGTGAACGATTAACGACATTTTACCCTACCAGTTACTACATGTCCTTAGTCGATCAAAAATCGAGACTTTGGCGAGATTGAAAATCAAGGAATGGGACTTAATCGACAAGGTGCGGGTTTCACCCGTAACTTGACGATTACGTACCCTAAGTGTGGTTGTTTCTTACTAAACGAGGAGCATATTCCGACTCGTTTGTAAGATGCACTAGAGTATGAATGGAAGCTTTCCATCAAGATGTGGATATCACTCCTAACTTGATGGTATAACTTCGTGAAAAATCGAATACACAGAATGAGGGATTTCACCAAAAATTGTAAGTCATTGGACCTATCTTGGTGCAAATCGCCTCGTTTGCATCATGAGTGTCTTCAAGTGTGTTGTGTGAATGTCATAGGAAAGACATTATGTAAGTATTAAGACCAAAAGATAAGGAAGAAGCAATGAGGAAGAATAAAATTTTAAGCATAAGACAAGAATGGTAAAAAATGGACACTAAAACTATAGACTAGGTCGAACATGGCAATTATACCTAATTCCCTATAGTTATGGCTCTGATACCAATCTGTCACACCCCAACCGATGGCGGAAACATCAAGGCGGGACCAAAGAGATTGCTCATTGCTCATAAATACTAATTGCAACAATATTTAATTAAATCGGATTTCATTTCATAAGTAAAATATTTGAGTACAATACATGGAAATTCAAATACAACAACAATCAAGACAAAATTTGATACAACAATTATAAACCTAACGTCTATGTGTGTATCTAGTCATCTACACTACTTCCAATTTCATGGCATCATCTTCATCAACCTGTAACATGTTTAAAATACGAGTCCAATGCAAAAGCAAAGGCGAGTACACAAGTTTGGTGAATACATAGCATAGGTATAAAAAGTACAACTTGAATCTACATGGTAATTGTAAGAAAAGTATATATTAATCATGCAATACAAGATCAAACCCGAGTTTCCACAAAAAGTTTTTACGATATCAAGCTTCCCTTGTCACAAAAGCGACAAGACTAATATGAGTATGATAATCTTAACATAACCCCGACGGGTGGTGTGCTACTCCTATAGCTCAATACGTGTCAAGTTTGGGCTAGCTAAGTTAATGATCAAGCATGTATAATCTAGCATGTATCTAAGCATAACAAGTATTCATGTATAAGGATTGAGCGTGTAAAAGCATAAGTTTATGATAGTGTATTTTGATACAGAAACATGTTACAACCCAAAAGTGATAAAAGGTAAATGGGTCGAGTGTACTCACAGTTTTGCTAAAGTGTTCGCTTAGAGAAATCCCGCGAGCTCCTTGTGATTAGGGTTTGGCACCTTGTCCTTCTACAAGAAGAACATAGGTATTAGTTATGAGTGTAACGAAAGATTCAGATTATTCGACCAAGATTTAAAGGAAACGAGAGTAAAGTATTATAGTATGAAAATAATCACTAAGGTATAGCACTTGTTCTTGAAACTATGAGAACCCGAATGGGTTTGATGTGATTTCCTAGGTTCGAGACCTATTAGAATCGTGACAAGGAACTACACACTTTAGTGATAAAACTTATTAACTTGATAGGTGATTATTTAGTCATTATCAAGGGTTCGGTTTTGATATATTATATAGTCCATAGATTTATATATAGATATATAGTCATGTAGGAGGTGGGAGGATGAACCATCCACTTGGGAACCTCTTGGTGTCATGTAAGTCAAGTAGGAGGTGGGAGGATTAACCATCCACTTTGGAACCTCGATTGGTTTCACCACTACACAAGTTACCATAGGCAACAAGGAGGGTCTTAGAACCATAATATGACAAGAATGGAAAAGACAAGAATGTAAAGTGTGTCACCATGATACCAAGTAGCCAAGTGAAATACAACCCGGTGAGCACGCTTTGACACACGTCAAAGGCTAAACGGGGTTGTGACACTTTCAATCTAGCAAACTAACTTGGGATAATGGCGAAAATCATTAAGTGATGTGTGGTCTCAAAGTTAGGATAGCCCAAGCTAACCAAGGCGGGACACACATGAACAAGTTCATGAACTTGCATCACTTGTGAGCTTAAAGCTCCATGAAAACAGAATATTTGTGAGGATAAATCCTCTAGCTTGAATTTCTCAACCTTGTTTTTAAGCCTAACCAACCACAAGTAGTGTTGTAAGCATTAGGACATAGGTTTGAGATGAGTTAGACTCAAGTTTGATAAGATTAAACAAGTTTTGAAAAAGTTTAAAACACAACAGAAAGTTTTGGACACCTTAGGTGCATTATCCAAGTCTCGATTCTCCATGGAGAACCCTAGGATTCAAACCTAAAGTTTATCCAAGTATTTAGAAAGAAGAATCAAGTAAAATGAGCAAGATTTGAGCAAGTTATGCTCACTTTTGTATGAAGGTATGAATCTGCCCGAAAATTCGATGTTGCGAGGATTTGGAGAGATTTAGAAGTGATTTAGGAAGGATTAGGGGTTGTGAAAGTGTAAAATGGCTTGGAGGAGTGTTGTATTTATAGGGGAGAAGGTTGTGTTAGTTGGGAGGTGTTTTAAGAGGGTCTAAGGTGATTGTTGAGCCAAAGATGCTGTGGATTCGTGCTAATTCACGAGCCAAAACATATTTGCCCGCCTAGGACTCCTTGCGGACCTGGTCCGGGTGAGAATGTTGTTTTTGTTTGTTTTGTTCAAAGGTGACGGGTTTATGAGTTATATTAATGTATTTTATGAACAAGTAAGCTATTATAGGTATAAGTATCATGTCACATTGCATATGTATGTATAGAATGATCGAGATCGAGTTTAAACATCACGTATTATGTATGTATCAAGTATAACATCGTGTATCGCAAGTATGCCACGTTTTTGAGTATGTGCATCATGTATAGCAAGTATAGGGACAAAATGTATATTTCCATTATGATTCAAGTCTCGGTTACAATGATTACAACGAATGAAGAATACAAATACGTTGGTTTCCAAAAATAGAATTACAACACGAGCTTGCTATAAATAGAAAGTATGGAAAACGCGAGGCGTAACACCAGTCTTCACCTCGACCACGCCTAAAATCGTCCACCACCGGCTATTGTTTGTCACCACACAGAACCCAATTGCGCGTAACACTTCTGTGACCCGAGAGCCTTCTTCTACCGATCAAGAAAACAAAGCCACCCGCTTCTGCCGTTTTCTTTCACCCACCAAACGAACCGATTCAACGCCAACTGCTTTGAAATCTTTTTGCTCTCTTATCCCGCGACCCGGTTAATCCCCCATTTTCCGGTGACCTACCCACAACTTACTGCAGAATTTCTTCATTTCGGTTAAACTTACAAACCAAGACGTTACACCTACGCCTTTTCTTCCTTTGATCATGACTAACAGCTACGAGACACACCAGTGTTCACCCGTTACCCCCGCCATCCTAACCGGTATTCTCGCACGACAATGATTGACACGAACCACCTCCCGGTCTCCTTTTTCTGCTGTATAACGATCCCGAACCCTTCTTTGACGCCTGCCCTCCACCGACCATCACACCCACCGGCAGCGGAGGCTTCCTCCGATCTTCAAACCCATTTCTCGAGCCCTAAGCTCTGATACCAAATGTTGGGTAAAGCTCCAAAAATCTGAATGAAAATAAAAAAGTAAAGAACTTTATTTGCTGCTGGAACTCACCGATTTATGCATTCATCAAATACATACATTATACAGAGAAAAAGATACATGATCCTAAAGCTAAGGAGGAAATCCACGTATTCTCCTATTTATTCGGTCAACACACTGACCCATTCACAATTTAATTAAATCGACATTAAACTCCAATAAAATAAATAAACCAAGAAAGTAAACTTGTAGTGAACACTCAACATCTCACGTTCAATTGCATACATAAAAGACCTTTTTACCCCTGGATAATTTAGTCGCTTGACCCACAACCTATTAACCCGTTTGACCTGCTAAACCATGAACAACTTGATTAATCCAACATATTTAAAGTATACATAATATATATATATTTTTAACGAAAAAGTATACATGTGATACTAAATGAAAAAAACTATCATATCATTCGAGAGCCTAGTGTTGGCACTTGACACCAAACACCAATAAAACATAACGTTCAGTTTTCGTTGTAAACAGGAAAATGAATCCAATTTTTTAGGAACAGGAAAAGAATCCATTTTTTAGGAAAATAGTTAGGCTATAGGGTATGGTTTGGACGTGGTAAGGGCTCTATTACGTCTTGTATGCGCTATGTCAAATAGGGGGCTCTATTGTCTCTTCTCAATAACTAGCATGATATGGGGGAGGGACACTATTGATGGAGATGTTGCTGAGATGGCATGGGCAAGGGTTCCCCCTACCCTGCAGCCTTAGAGGAGAATTCCATTAAACGTTGAACGACACGAAGACATTTTATGTAACAGCGAGAGTTTGTTAACGCATCGTATGATCTTTAATCTTGATTCCTGAGCATAATCATTCGAATATCTAATTTGCAAATAGATCTTGTGAGCTTCTCTCTTGCATTAGCAAAGATTAATGAGATTCCTTTGAGTCCATAAAAAAACAAAAGGTTCAAAAAATTGAGAAATAGATTAATGACTTTTACTCTTAGACCACGGTATGAGGTGTGAATAAGGGAAAACAAAACCCCTCCACGTCCCTAACACCACCCCGCCTCCTCTTCACCTTGGGCATTGACCCTTATTTTCTTCTTGAAACTTGATTTTCTTTCAAAGTCCATCCATTCTCTAACACTACCCCATGCTTTTTTTGTCACATCTCGACCCGTAACGGAATGGTATGGGATATGATAATTGTACATAGCTCATGGAAACTACTATAAGTTTAATATTTAAACACGATACAATTTAAATTTGTCACACTTTATATGGAATCACAAATAAATCATACAATATTCAAATTTACCAACATCAAATAAAACCCAATTAATTAATCTAAGGCATGTCCTACTTGTCTTTGTCTTCAACTCTATCTCATACTTGTGTACTTATATCATGCGTAAAAATGTTTTTGGGTCAACGTAAAGTGGATGAATAGATCCAAATTTAAATAAATATTTTGTTTTATTACTTGATTTATTTTATTAGGGCTGCCAATAGATATATGTATAAGACACGATTAGACATGTTTACTGAAAAAGTACACTACTTGGTTTTTTACCTTTTTAAAAATAAATAGAACTAGGAGGCTACAATCCATCATTTATTCTCTTTGATACATAAAATATACAACTATGTTATAGACATGAGATATAAAGTAATTAAACAAGTTGTATTCATGTTTAATACTTGTGTTATTCGCGTCGTCAGAGATCTGTTAAACCCGATAAGGCACGATTTGCAAGCCCTAATTTTATTTTAAAAAGAATAATTTTAAAAAGGATAAATTAACATGAAATTTCAAGTGTAGTAGAAACATCCATATCATCTCACAATAAAAACAATCACCACAATAACAACAACAACAACAAACAGTCACGTCAGCAAAACAAGAAACAATAGAAACAATGGGTTTAAGCCCCGAGAGCGAATCTGATGCTAGTGATACTAAGTTCAACCCATGGCCGTGGGGAACCTAGTCAGCCGTGAATCCACAGTAGAAACCCGTGACACAAAGCGAATAAACACATAGATACACGTACATGCAACAATAGATACTAGAAACAATAGAAACATGAAACAATAAAACTGAAATTAGAAACAACAGAAACATAAGTTTGAAAAACATAGCGACACGTTGATTTTTGCATGTTGTTGATTTAATTAGAAACATAAGAAATAAAACACATGACACAGCCCAAAAATATTTAAAGACAAAAAGGGGATAAGTAAAAGATCTACTCACAGGTTGCGAAGAATGAATCCACAAGAATTATCGTATGAATATACGAGGTAAATCAAATGAACAAATCATCCTAAAATAGATATAACAAATATTCTAAATAAACAGAACGATAAATTGAGTCTAGTGATTCGGCTTCTTGATTTGCGGACATTTTGTATAAAATATTATTTTGAGAAAATATAATTTGTAAGTATTTGATGGGCTAAAAGTGGTCAATTAAAAATAACTAATATTAACCTATACCAGACACGCTAAGTTTTTAATTTATAAAAATAGACTCTATAAAACCTAGACCACACAACCAGAAAGTGTACTGGTTAATGCAGTATAGCCTAAGTAAGTCCGAATATCGAACCCACGAGACTCTCTAATTACGTTTACTAGACTTGACTAACTTATCTAAGACTCACTCAATTAAATTGTTTTTATTGTTTTAAGGGGCTGTTTTCTAAATATCCTAAAATTGCAATTTAATCAAATATTAACTAAATAAACGAAATAAACACAAGTGAACTTTGGATTTTACTTAGATAATGGAGGAACGACTACCTAGACTGGAATCCTATATGAATAGGAATGGTTTTCTATTTGTATGACAATATTATGGAACCGACATCTTTAAATACTAAACTTATCAGGTAACCAAACAGGACTCTCAACCCTTCTCAAGAAGACACCTATGAAAACCTAACAAGCTGTTATTTTGGATATCCTTACAGCTTCTCTAATCATATTAATAAAGTACCTTAATTTGAAAAATTCCCTTATGGTAGGTAACTATGATAACGTAGTTTGACTCAATCAGCAGGAGTTGCAAGGTGAATAACGTGCTCTTTTTTATAAAGATCGAACTTTAGTGATCTAACAACCAGAAAACCGATAATATCTCACCTTACAGATTTTAAGATTAGTTAACTACCTAGACTTACTTGATTCACAATTATATCTTCTATGGTATATTGGCCAATTAATCACAAAGATCAAAAGCACAAGCGAATAAAATCTAACACGAACCTATCATATGACATTCAACAAGATTACGTGTGAAGATGATAAACATGAATTCAAGCAAATCATGATAGTCATCTACATCAAATCATAATTATCAAGCTCTTTACTCTTTAATAAACCATAATCAAAATCATAACCAATAAAAAAAAACCAAACTTTATCAAATAATCATCCTAACTTAGGAGTGAACAAGTTTATCAAAAAACCATAGTCAAGAACAACATATAAATTTGAACCGAGTAGCAAAACATGTTCATAAGTGTCGAATAATATAATGAAATAAAAATCAAAACTGACACATTTACGAACCCGGATTCGAATCTTCGTGCTCACTCGCTTGAATCTTGAATAAAAAAATATCTCCTCTAAGAATCCCCCCTCGAACTACGCTCTCTCTCTCTCTCGTCTGCTTCTAGAGATGGGCATTTGGTACCAGGTATATTCGGTACCGGTACTCGCTTTCCCTGTTTTCGATACCGGTACCGAACCATTATATTTGGTACCGGTACCCACTTTTCCTATTTTTCGGTACCGATACTTTCAGTACCAATACCAGGTCAGTTCAGTACCGAACGGATACCGTGCTTATCCCTATCATGCTTCCGTATGGCTTCTCCTTTTCTCCGTGTATATATATTATTATCCTCTGTTACGGTGTCACAATTTGACTCCCCAAAAACAATATTCCACGAACTGGGCCTTTATAATGCATGATCTAGCGAGCCCAAGCCCTTTGTGATACTTCAAACGGCCCAATAGCAATGAAAAATAAACGGTTCACTCTATCTTTTGAATTAATTCTCCTCATTAATGTTCTAGGATTCCTTTCTTTTGTCGTCTACTGCACTTTATATTCCCCATCTTCTTTTTTGAATTGTTGTCATCCTTTGAGTTTTTTCTTTTGACACCTACACAATAAAGAAAAAAAACAATTACTGTCCATTAATTTTGTTAATTACTTCCATCTCAAAAATTGGGTGATTAGAACTACTAACACTTTATTTATTTTAATACAACATACTTATTTATCAATTCAGTGAATCATTATTAATTAGGTATAACTTTCTTTTGAGACGGTTTTCATTTGATATCACCCTTTATATATTGTACAACATACACCCTTTTTAGCCCATTTTTATTTGATATCACTAAACTTCAATTATGAATTAAATATGAATTGAATTTAAGAGAAAATAAGCCTAAAATTACTCAAGAGTGTAGAAATATTTATATAATAATACGTATAATGTAGACCATATCAGTAGTCCTAACCCACACATATAGAGAGGTTTATTTGAGAAGAATCTTCTTCAAAGAAGAAAAATAAATTAATTAAAACCTTATATTTTTTTTATTAATAGTTGTGAATTGAAATGTAATTTTTGTCCACTTTTAATTAATTAGTAGGCAAATTGGAAATAAATAATCTCACCTAACTCAATTTGGCTGATAATAATCCCAAGTCAGTTATTTGCCAACAATAATCCGAACTGGTCAATTTGTTTTTGTAAAATAGGCCGCCGTTAAAATAGCGTAACGAAGTTAAGTTTTTTCCGAATTACAAACCGATGTTTTAGGACTTTTGATCAGAACGAGGATATGAGTCGATTGATGTAAAACTTACCTCGAAATAATGCCCCAACCCACGAAAATGGGGCTTCAATTCGGGTGTTTAAACTTACAATTAACAAAAATCAAGCCATTTCGAGCACAATTTCGAGGTAAGTTTTACATCAATCGACTCATATCCTCGTTCTGATCAAAATTCCTAAAACATCGGTTTGTAATTCGGAAAAAAACTTAACTCCGTTAAACTATTTTAATGGCGAACTATTTTACAAAAAAAATTGACCAGTTCGGATTATTGTTGGCCAATAACTGACTTGGGATTATTATCGGCTAAATTGAGTCAGGGGCTGTTTGTTTACCTCTTAATGAGGCTCTGAATGGTTCGGATCTCTTACTGGTTCAACACTTAATGATTCATACTATTTGTTTCGCGAGCAAATGTTTGAATGGTTAAGACATTTGCCTCTGAATGGTTAAGCATTATACTAAGTCTGAATGGTTAAGACCTCTAATCTGAATTGGTCAGACATTTGCCTCTTAACGGTTAAACATTATACTAGCTCTTAATGGTTCAGACCTGTTACTGGTTCAACACTTAATGGTTCAGACCTCTTAATGGTTCAGCACTTAACCATTCAGATGTTGCCAAACAACCCCTTAGGTGAGATTATGTATTTCCAATTTGCCTAATTAGTAAGGTAGTATAGAAAATTTTATGTAGAATACTATTTTAAGGGTTATTCAAGTCTTATTAATGCCATCATAATTTCCTCCTTCACCACTCTACACCAATTTTACTAAGAGTGGTAAAATTATTTAAAAGTGTTGTATCCTACACATATTTTATTACGAGTCGAAAAATTATTTAAAAGTGGTGGAGTCCTACACATTATGTACCCTACACCAAAACATTGTTTTAATGCTGTAGGAAACGTTGAATATGTAGGATCATGTGCAAGATTGTTTTTATTGTGTAAGGTGCAGAACTATTCTATAAGATAGACTCATTGTGTTAGGAAACTTTTGTAAGTGTTGAATAAAATATATTCATTCTGGTCAACTATGAAGATGACAATGTCAAAGAGGTCTCTCAGAAAGAAAATACATGACAACAGAACAAAAGAAAGAATAAGATCCTTCAACAAAGATCAGAAAATATAGAAGGATGATTAGAAAAAGGAAAATCTGATGTTTCTGACGATAAATCTGATATATATCATTAGAATCTAGTAAAATATGATCATCAGAAATCTCATGATCAAGAAATACCAGATTTTTGATGAAGCCTTGACAAAGAGATAAGGTCATGCACGAACACCTAAGTGACTAGTGGACGTGAACTGATTCAATGAATATGCCAAAAAGCCACTATTCACAACCAAGTGTATGAATAAACAAATATTTATTCATTCCTCACATTCTCTATAAATAGAGAACAACACACTGAAGGGAAAATGAGTCAAGCTTAGCATTTATTACATACTACCAAACTCCATTGCCTTCATCACAGAATTCTTTGAGTATTCGTTTGTACTAGTCAATAATCTCACAATCACCTTGTAAGCTTTTCAAAGTGATAAAAACTTGAAAATTCTATTTGTGTTTCTTGAAAGTTTGATTTCCAATTCCGCACATTATTTTCATATTTATGGAAATCACTTGCCAACTGTGAATTCCTCTGATCGATGACGTTAAGCATAGGATATCTATTAACCTAGTCAAATTGTGCGGAATCCAATTCAATTAGGCGACATATACAAGTTTACTTAATTTTTTAATGTTTCATTCAATAAACAACGTTTACAATCCAGAAATCAGACTGGCAGAGCTGCATCGTCTTTTCAGCAAAATCGTCCAGAACACTAGTTTCACACGGATATTTATACACATGAGTTTCCTTCGTGCAGACTAACCTACTTCCGTGCGAATGTGACTACATTCGTGCGGATGTGACTAAATCCATACGAATGTATTTAGAAATACAAACAAACTTTAAAAACTAACATTTAACATCCTATTACATGACACCACTCGATGACGTAGGCAATAAACACTATGTATCAACAAAATCCCCCTTGGATGTTGCTGCAGTCTTGATCGGTCTTCAAAATCTTCAATCCTTCTAACGCCCGAAGATATACTTTTTAACACGTTGACGCTTTAGCTCAAAGTAAGTCATCGGTGTTTGATCTGCCGGTGGCACATTCTTCATAAACTGATATCTGCTAATAGATGCCTTCTTCATTCGAGCTTTGATCAGTTCATCTTTCCGAACTTCCTTCATAAACTCTTTTCTTTCAATCTCTCTCCATTTTGTGTTCCATATTTTACAAAATTAATCTCATAGGCGTAGCAGACTTTGATGACATTCTGGTACTGCATAGCCTGTACTATGTCTTGTACTTGATAGCAAATCTTGTTGTGGTACAAACATTTAATATCTTTCTCGATAGATTAACCAACCAGACAAGATCTAAAATCCTTATCGCTCTCCACAAACCTTTAGTCTTTAACACAATCACTGCTTCACCAGTCACTCGATCATAATCCCACCATTTGAAATCTTTATGAAAATCCTGTTCAATCTTCAACAGGGACATATGTTTCATAGCTCGAGGACGTTTAACGATTAAGGTCACATCAGGCAGTTATGTTATTGGATCAATCTTTGTTATTATTTTAGGATAATGTGGTTTCCATGTAAGAAAATTATGACGTGCTTCATATCTTATAACCTTCCATAGCTTTTAATCACCCACTGTCATCTGGAAGTTAATCAATTTTGTTTCGCACAACTCCTACACGTCCCACCACGATAGAGTCTTTATATCTTGCAAGCATCAGAAGTATTGAACTCCGTATTCCCTTTTAATCCCCCAAACATTCAACTCCGGAATCCATCCCCAACAAATAATATCCCCCAGTGAGACATCCTGGTGTCTTGTAAAGGATGCTAGTGGTCTTCTAAACTTTCTTTCTCTGGGCATAGCTTTGAACCAAACTTTCTAAGCTATTCTAATCTGACTTTTATCTAACCTCGGAGATTCACCGTCTTTGATTGTTTATCTATCTTTCTCTTTAACAACTCATTTGTTTCTTCATCAAACATCTCTTGAAATGTTGGGAAATCATCAGTTCCTTCACCAGAATATTTGCAATTTCATCATCTGAATCATCTTCCACGACAACATTATCATAATTATCAGCCCCTGGAATGTATTTAACACGTAGTCATCAGGCTTTGCAATATCAATATTGTTCAACTCTTCTTCAAAATCAAACTCGAACGAGTTTTCATCTATACCGAACATTTGAGCAATCTATTCTTTCGAATAGTTATGCACGTATTCAACTTCTTCAACTTCATGACATAAAAAAATAGTTCGTTTGTTACTTGCAGGAACAACCGTTAAAGGAACAACATATGTGAAGATTCCTAAAGTTTCTTCGTCGTTCATAATATCATCATGCTCCCCTCTCCTTCAGCATTCTCGTCATTTTTATTATCATTCATATAATCATTTTGAATGTCATCTTCAGAAGTTCTATGAACATAAACCACCATCGTTGTACCACCCATGTTATCATCATTATCACCCTTATCATCATCGCCATGATTTGACCCTTCGATATCCAATTCTTCATCATCCTTAGTTTCTTCTTCCTCTACAGGTACTTTATCAACCATAATGAACTTTGTGATATCAATTTCTTTAGTATCTAGTTCAATCACTGTTTCCATGGACTTTTCTGTTTCAAGATGATTTTTGTTTCTCAGGCTCAGGTGTAATTTCAGGAATAGCATCTACTTTACCTTTGCCTTTGTCAGTACTAACAACCTCTTGTCAGCATCAGCCTTTCTAGCTTTCTCTACATCTCTAGCTTCTTCCTCTTCTATCTCAATTATATTGAACTCATCTTCAATATTAAAACCCATCCTTTTCTCTATCACCTTGTATAACATATCCATCTTCTTGTCTTTCAATACTTTATCAGCTTCTAAATCACTCAATCTTTTCGTAATCGATCATTCTCCAATACAAGACTTGCTATTACAGCTTCCATCCGTTCACGTTCACTTTCCAGATATTTGATTTTTTGGTTTCATTTGCTTGATCTTTTCATCATTAGGATCATTCAGAAAATCAAAGTTCATTGAATCGATATTTGGAAATGGTTGATCATCAAATATGTTGTAAGAAGCTCTAGTTTGTTGACGTGTTGTAGATCTTGATCTGAGTTGGGATTAGGATTTAGGTTGTGGAGATATTGGTTGTTTAGGTGCAGTTGGAGTTTTCTGCGAAGTCGTTGGTGTTCTTATCAGAATAACAGGCTCTTCAACAATAGGTGCACTTTTCTTAGTAACTACTGGTTCAGCTCAACCAATTGTTGTTTCTTTCACAAGTTCTTATGTCACCTTTCGAGCTTTCTATGTTAATGGTGATCCTGTCTTTTTAACACTCGAACCAACTTTGCTCTTTTATCTTTTTGTCATTTTCTTGACCAATTCTGGATCAGAAGGCACATAGGTGTCATCATCACTATCTTCAGAACGCCTTTTCTTAAATTTAGTAGCCTTCTCTTCAGCCCTTACTTGAGGATCATGAGACTTATGATATTGCTTGACGTTGTAAACCTATATCTCTTTATTTCTGTCTCATCATCACCTTCACTTCCTGAACTGCCCTCAAACCCTTCATTCTCAATATCGTGTGCCATCTCAGCAATGCTCTTCTTAGCGATATCTCTATCAGAAGTAGCAGAGATAACATCATCTTCTACATTCATATTAACATTAACATTCACATACTCTTCTTCACTACTCTCATCTCTCAGCATCATCAGAGCAGCTCGTTTGCATGTTGTTGCTTGCTTTGCTTTTCTCTTCTTTGAATCTTTCTTTATAAACCATTCACTACGCTTATCCTTGAAACCTGCTAATTTATTCTCTTCATCATTAGAATTACTGCCGTCTTTTCTCCATCTGTTGCTGGCGGAGCCACATAACTTTTATCTTTCAAATGTCCAAACAACCTCTTGAACTTAGGAACATCTTCTTAGGTTGATTATGGTATTGTTGTATTCGATTTAGTGACAGATTCGTCATGTGTTCCAATGGTAGTAGAGTATAATCACTCTTATCCAGATTAGGAATAAGATCATCAAGTAACCTCTGCACGAAATGTAGATACATCAACCATCTTTCAGGTATAAGATTTCCTTTCATTTGCTCAAATATTAGCTTCGAAAAATTGTATGGTAGATTCAAACTTAGCGCGACGATCATGTACATAATATAATCAACAACAACGTCATAACCACCCTTCGATGCCCGAGACCATGTATCGCTGAATGCATTAAAAAATCGTATGGGCGAGAAATGTTTTCTTTTGCAAAGTTAGCTTCATTCACGTGCCCTGTGTATCCCATTCTATAAAAACACCCTTTAACCGTTTGTTCAGGATAACCTGTTGGATCTCCAGCACTATCTTCGAATGCTAACACTCTTTTAATCAGATCCCCTGTTATAATCACCTACTTGTCTTCGTTTCCCAATAACGCTACAAAATGAATTGCCGGAGTATCTACCACAAATTTTGCATGTTTCCAGAATCTTTCTACGTGTGATCTATATGCTTTATGTTGTTCCTTCACCACCTTTTGTTATTCTTGCGCGATCAAAAAATTCTAGTATTGGCTTGAACGGTTCCATCTTTGGTAAACATTCATCAAGTACACAATAGATGTTATGCTTGGGATCAAAATTAGTCGCTTTTACGTGAAAGAACATTAAAATCCAACACTTAGATTTTTTTTTCAAAATTTGACAACATCTGGTGCGGATGAACATTTGAATGTATGTACCAATTTTCAAACCATTTATTTGGAATGGATGTGTACTTTCACATGAAGGAAACATTTATTGATGCAAATGTATTACTTTCGTGCGAAGGCAATTAATATTGGTGCGAATGAGTTACCTCCATGCGGATGTATTACATCTGTACGAATGTAGTTCATTTGTTCCAACTGAAGTTTAATCAAATTTCAATTTTTAAGTTTTTTACAAGTTTTGATAAAACTGATGATTCCAATACATCCAAAAGTGCCGATATGTACAAATATATGTTCAATTTTATGTTTTTATGGTTCAGTGTTCACAGATCTATGATTTTAAATTCAAGGTTCGATTTTATCAATTTAAGTCCAATTTTTATGTGTTATACCTTTCCCATAGTAAGTGTTGTGCTAATCAACACCCCTAGGTTAATTTTGGCAGAGTTTGGTTTCTTAATGAAAGTTTTTCTCTCAAATCAGTTAGTTCGTGCGAAGGAAGTTTTTTTGGAACGAATGAGGTTCCTTCGTAGAAGGAACTATGTAGAGGTTCACTGACACATCCATGCAAAGGTAGTACCTTCGTGCGAATGTTAGACTTTTCATGTGGATGTGACTATGTCCGTGCTGTAAGTCCCAAAGCAGGATCAACAATGATATCACACAAGGTTTGATTGGTTGAGAATCCACATAATCAAACCAGTTCGATTATAATCTAAGAAACAAAGATGAAGTAGAATTGTAATTGACCCAAATACTTAACTTGCATACAATGATAAATGTCTAATACAAGTTATATAAAAAACAATAGAGTCAGCAACCTAAACAAAAAACTAAACATGATTATATAGGGGAGGTTAAGCCCAATGCTCCCCCTTAACCTAAGCCAACTACGCCCCCAAGCCCATTGCATATAAGCCTATTATAATTAACTAACAAACTAGCCCACACACTAAGTAATAACTAATGTATAACCTTAAGGGCCCAACAATCTCCCCTAGGTTTATAACATTAGTGATTCATCAGCTTGTAGATCCACCAGCTTCACTGCTGCCAAACAAAGGAGAAGCATCAACATACAATCTTGATCCAATCACATTAACCACCGTACTCGTCCATGACTTCGCACAAACTTCATACTGTTCATTTGGGCGAATCTTATGCTGACTCAAGATCTGGATATCTTCTTCATGAAAACTAATCAGATCTAGTGTGTCTACTAATCGATATGCTTGTTCTTTCGTCACAATCACCGCTTCGCCCATTTGGATCGTATACCCATAATTGAAAATTCTTTAGCATACCTTTAGGAAATTTTGGAGCAGCTGGAATAATCTTTCTTTATCAGTTGGTGACCAAATCACTGATTGAATCGTTCAACGTGTACGTGGATCACGAACTCCATGATTTTTCTTCAAATATGATTAAGCAAACTTCATATTCGGAAAATATTATTCTAACACAATCACTCTTCTTTGCAACTTCTTGACATCCACATCCGCATCATCATCACTGTCTGATTGCTCAATAAACTTCATTTTGTTAGCCATTCGTATCATATTCTCATCATGTTCTAATATACCACCGCTCGAACTACTAACATCAAAATGAACACCGCTTGAACTTTCTAGTTCTGATCTACAGTTGGCTTGGGAATTTAAAATTAAAAGAATCTGGAATGCCTTCATCTTGAGTAGTTGCAGTTTGAATACTAGGCTCAACTTGCACACCAGGCTCGGTTTCAACATTATGGCTCACTTGTTCAGTAATATTCTATTCAGGTTCAACTCGTTATCTTTTACTTATAATAAAATCATCAACATTGTAGTCAGATGAAATCGGCTCTGGAAACACTGAAGTTCCTTGGACATTGGAATTTGAGGTTCCCACATTTGTCCGTTGTGTGGTTTCAATGGTTCGAACTGCGTCATCAGGAGAACTTGTAGTGGATCCAGAAACCGGCTCCTGAATCGATGACTTATGTGATGTTGCTGTAGTAGCCTCGTGAAATCCCGGTGGATCCACGGTAAGTTTCTTGAATGAATCTTGTAGTGACACATCTGCATCTTCAACCAAAACGGTTACAGATATCACTGGGTGGGATACACCTACATTAACAACCACATCAGGTAGAACATTAAACGACTTGAATAACGAAGCATAATCATATAATCAATCTGGTCCAACTCGTGTGTCTTTGGGATTTTCTTCTAGCTAATCCATATTATACGCCTCCACAATTTGTTTCTTGAGCTTGTTGTAGACTCCATAAGTGGTGTTTTTCGAATTACCAATGAAATATCATGGATCCCCTCTTGCTTCAAATTTTCCTTTGGCATCTGTAAGTAGAACACATGGACAACTGAAGGTTCTTCAGTGTTGCATGGAGGGCTCTTGACCTTCAACTATCTCATAGGGCGTTTTCATGTGAGGTTTGTTGATCAATGCATGATTCCAAACATAGCAGGCGGTGTTCACTACTTCTGCCCAAAAGATCAACGGTAGGCCAGAATCAATCACCATTGTTCCTGCAGCTTTGATGAGAGTTCTATTTCATCTTTCAGTTACACCGTTTTGTTGAGGAGTTCGAGCAACACTATACTGATGATCAATCCCCTTTGAGGAACAGAAAGCATTCAGGTCAGCATTTTTGAACTTTGTCCCGTTGTCACATCGAGTGATTTTTACCCTCTCATCTGATTTTCCATAAGAATAATAAACTGCTTGATCAAACCAATTGTTTCACTTTTGTGTTCTAAGAAAAACACCCAGGTGAAACGTGAGAAATCGTCAGTTATGACCAAACAGTAAGCCTTTCCTCCAATACTCAGCACATTAACGGGACCAAAGAGATCCATATGAAGCAATTCAAGAACTTTTGAAGTCGAGTGTATGAGTTTAGACTTATGAGACTTGCGATGCTGTTTCCCTTGAGAGCACGATTCACATTTCTCAATTTGCATGGAACAGTGACCAAACTTTCGAAAATAGTGAAACTTCCTATCAGGCCCTGAACACAACAACTCAGCAGCTTTCGAAAACAGAACCAAAACAATTATATCTAACCGGGCCTAGAAATAGGTTCTATAGGCTCTGATACCAATTGTAAGTCCCAAAGCAGGATCAACAACAGTATCACACAAGGTTTGATTGGTGGCAAATCACACAATCAAACCAGTTCGCTTATAATCACAAGAAACAAAGATGAAGTAGAATTGCAATTGATCAAAACACTTAACTTGCATACAATGATAATTGTCTAATACAAGTTATAGCAAAAAATTATAGAGTCAACAACCTAAACTAGAAAACTGAACATGATTATATAGGGGAGGTTAAGCCCAATGCTTCCCCTTAACCTAAGCCCACTGCGCTCCCAAGCCCATTCCATACAAGCCCACTTTCATTAACTAACAAACTAGCCCACACACTAAGTAATAACTAATGTATAAACCTTAAGGGCCCAACACGTGCGAAGGAGTTACCTTCGTGCGTATGTACTCATTTGCTTGAAATTCCATTTACTTGTTCAATGTTCAAACATTTTGCCAGTTTTAACAACCCACTCAGTTAACCAAGTCCAAGTTAATGACCTTAGTTGAACAATTTATGAACAAACTAATGTCTTTTGAACTATGTTAAGTTCAAACTAATGAACTTGTGATCTTTTCAAAACATTTTCCATTTCAGATTAGCTCCCAACCCGTCATTCTTCAGATTCCGTTAAGCAACCTTAGATTTTGAAGATCAACATTCCATCATCGGCAGTCGAAAATAAGATGAAATAATTTTTTTTGAGTTTTCCAAAGTTTGTGCTAAAACACACTGAAAATCTTTTTGCATTCTGAAATAAAATAACTATGTACAAACATATTTACACACATATTTTTGTGAGTTTGTGTAAGAGGATCATATTAGTTTTTGAGACATGTCATCTGTCACACCCCGACCCGCAGCGGAAATGGTGATCGGGGCATGATTGGGTTTTCATCAAAGCTCATGACATTTACTATAAAGTTTCATATTTATTATTTCGCTTTAAAGAAGAAGTTACAATAAACATACAAACTCAATTACAAAGGAAAACAAAACTAAACGTTCATTCCAAGGCATTAACTTTTTTATTCTTCTAGGCCATCCTATGTGTTTCTTTTCTCAACCGGATCACCTGTATCATGTGTAAAATAGGGTTTTGGGTCAACAAAAGTTGACGAGTGAATCTTATTTAAATATTTGAACGGATTATCTATGTTGGTTATTTGAATAAAATTGTGCATAACCAAATATGAATAAACGTAAATGTAAATTTAATCACAAACACATAATATCAATAAATGCACACGCACACATCAAATGATGAACAATGAGATCAAGGCTCAATCAAACAGAGCCGATCGAATGAGGTACTTGATGCTCAACTCGTCTCCCACAAGGAACTGATGGGCCTAATGAATGATTTGCACACAACTTGACAAAAATATAAACACACATCACAACCAACAACATAATCACATAATCTCAATTAATGCACAAGAACACACCGAATGATGAACAATGAGGCACCTGATGCTCAACCCGTCTCCAACGAGGAACTGATGGGCCTAATGAATGATTTGCACGCAACTTAACAAAATGTAAACACGCATCACGACAAACAATATTTACATCTCGAGTTTAGATCATATAATGGTAATAGCACGAGTTTAAATAAATGGAATAATTAAAGCGACACATGATACACCCCAAAATGTGTAATAAAAAGGGGAGTTGTAAGATTCACTCACAGTGGGTGCGTTCCTTGATGACGATGAATGCGCACGAATATTATGATTCAACCGACGGGGGAAAAACTAACCTAAATAATAACGAAATGATTCGGTAAATAAATAAACTTTTATTTGAGATTAATATTTTTAATTAGTGCTCTTGATGGGATTGTTAGATTTATTTTTGTGAGTTTAAGGACATTTTCTAACTTGAAAAATATTATTTTTAAGTATTTTTAAATAATTTTATGATTAAATAAATAAAAAAAAATGTTGACTTTTTGACTCTGTTGACTGTTGACCGTTGACCGTTGACTGGTCAGACTGTTGTTTATTCTATGCGTTGAGTGAGGTTCGAACTCGTTACCTCTCGTATACGTGCACGCAGCTCTACCAACTGAGCTACGTGTCTAACCCGAAATATTTCTGATTTTAATTATATTTATATACTATTCAGATTATTCCGAAATTATTCAATTTTTAAAAAGGATTTAAACTGTCGAACCGGTGTGGAGAGTCTGGAATCGAACCCGTGACGTATGCTTTATAATTGCACACAGTCCACTGTTGAACTGTGTGTCTAACCCGGTTAAAGTACTGGTTTTAATTATACTTAACATCTTACAGCTTGTTACCGTATTTGGTTTAAAGAAAAAGGGAAACGGTTATTATTAATATGAATCTGACCGGACTCGAAATCGGGACGTGTGCTTTGTAATTGCACACAGTCCACCGCTGGACTGTGTGTCTAACCTGGTTAACATATCAAGATTAATTATACTTATACACATGTTTTTTTCTTCGTCTTCTTCACTTACAAGAACTCAGATCAGTGAGATCCGACTGTTTCGTTTAATTCGATTACCAAAACTTATAGTTGGTTGGAATGAAATAGTTAACGAGATTAAAGAATAGAATGTACCAAAACAGTGCGTTTACTTCAGATTTCCGGCATGAGTCGTCGGCTCTGATTTGTGACTCTCGGCTGAGTGAAGTGTTTGACAGTTTAGATTCTTGTGTTATGAAATTAAGTTACTGAGTAAGAGATATCAAGAGTTTTTAGATGATTATACCGATCGACAGTGAGACTTCGATGTTTCAGTGAAATTCCGGTGAGTGTGGGATTTCCGGCGGCGTAGTCTGGGACAGATTCTGGTTGAAGGATTGAAGTTAATACATGTCGAATAATGGATTACAAACAAAAGGGTCGAGAATTTTACCGATTTGAAGCAAGTCTCGATTTTCTGGTGAAAGTCCGGCGACTGTAAAATATCTCCGGCGACGTGTTTTGAGATGGATTAAGCTTCGGAAACGATCGTGGTTCTGAGAGAAAGGATTTTCAGAGTGTTCAAGTGGGTATTTATAGTGAAAACAGGTTGAATTGAGTCAAGGTCTGCGAGTTAGGATTTCCGTCGGTTATGACGGAAATTGATTGCTGGCAACAGTTATAACCGATGTCGACATCAATTGGAGCGGTTTAGTAGAAACGGATTTGGCCAAAATCGCGGATTGATGGATTTTCCGGTGATTGCGAGCTCTGAGTGCGCATGATTTCTCTGGTTTGAATTCGGGTTTACTTTAAGTATCATTTAATTCAGTATTGTTACAAAGAAACGCGTGTGGCGGAGTGGTGTGTTGTGTGTTTGTTCATCCGGGTGACCCGGGTTCGAAACCCGGCGTCTGCATTTATTTTTTTTTATTCAGTTTTTATTAGAAACTTTAAATTATGGTTTTTAATTCTAATATATTTATTAATTATGTATCGTTTAAAATTTATATCGACTATAAATACGCAACGAAATTTTATAACTGGATATTTGATTGATAAACGAAGCGGATTTTGAAAACCCGTTTTTCGACGGATGTTACAGTATCCCCTACTTTTAGAAATTTCGTCCCGAAATTTAAGTAGTAGTGGTATATTTGACTTGAAGGGAGGATGTTTTAATTTTGACGATTACATAATTAGAAGAGGGTGAGAGTTTAAATCTTATTTGAGGCGGTAACGTTCCTAGTAAGGGTTGAATACACTGCTACAGGAATCGCTTTTTGATGCCTAAAGTATAAGAATGCAGAACATGGATAAACTGAGTTGATTGACTAGTCATGATTTTATGCATAAGAGTTTTGAGGGAATTGATACGTTTGAAATGATAAGGTATGTATCATAAAACAAAAACTTCAACCATGACGATATTTAAACCTACACGGAAATTCTCATAACCTCCTGGTAATGCTTTTGATCCTTTGCCAAGAATACTTATATATAGGAAGTACCAGCGGCGTATCCACCATATTCTTGTCAAATTTTCATTGGCTTTATCAGTAAATTATGATCAGTTCTATGTGACTCTAAAACATAAACAAACACAACAACCAAAGCTTGAGTCTAAATTCCGAAAGGATACATGACTGAATGATGACAGTACCTCTCTCGTTTGTTATGATGAAGGGGTTAGTCTATTTAAAAGTGAGACACAACCCAACTTCTTTAAATGATGAGATTGAGATACGTCGAGATGTATGATGATATGAACGTTAAATCAGTGAGTATAAAACAAAACTGTAATATCAATTCGCATTAAAATTCTTGGATACATAAATTCCCAATTTATAACTGGGAGACGTAAAGATTGAGATAACATAAAGAAAACATTAAAACTAAACGGTTGGAGTTGAGTCTTGACTCTTGGTGGGGGGAAGCTAGTTGGGTGATTCGTTTGGGCCGTTATTATCTTCAACATGATTGGTGTTGATGTTGTAAGCTCTTCCTCTTGCTGGTGGTGGAGCTGGGTTTGCTTGATTTGCTTGGTTAACTGGGTTTGCTTGAGCTTGGGCGTTTATGATGTTAATCAATCGAGGGCACGTGTTTCTAAAGTGGGTAGGGTCGCCACAATTAAAGCAAGCTCGAACATACGGGAACATGGGGTATTGGGGTTGTTGATATGTTTGGATCATGTTTTGAGTAGAGGGTGAGGCTTGGTTTTGAGGGGCACGACAAGTTTTGCTCCAATGACCATAACGCTCACAATTTGCACAGAGTCGACAAGGTACGGTAGATGGATGGTGATAAAAACAGGTGTTGCATTGAGGGTGAGGTCCAATGTAAGGTTTCTTATTTGGGTAAGTATAGTTAGGTGCTACTTGAGTGATTGGGATAGCTTGGAGGGGTATGGCTTGTGAAGCTGGTTGATTGCCTTGGGTAATAGCGAAATTTTGCTCGTCTCGTTTTCTCTTAGGAGTGGTTTGAGAAGAGGATTCGGTTTGGGTGGAGTTTGAGGTTTTGGTTGATGCTTTATCCTTATTCTTCTCCTCCGTGAAGTCTTTATTCCGTATGCGGTTTTCGGTGAGCTCTGTAGCTAACTCCATTGCTGCTTCCAAAGTTGCAGGTGTGGTACTTATTACAGGGTCTTGAATTTTTGAAGGAAGACCTCGAATGTAGTGCTCGATCAAACGGTAGAGGGGAGTGAACAAGTTGGGGACCATCTGATTTAACTCAAGGAATCTTTTGTTGTATGTGGTGTGGTTGCCCTCCTTTTGTTTCAAAGAATAGAACTCATCTTCCAATTTCTTGATTTCGCTTCTTGGACAGAAACGTCTTGTCATGATTTCCTTCAACTCTTCCCAAGTCAAAGTCATAGCATTCTCAGTAACTCGCTTGGCCTTCTCTGTATTCCACCATGTAAGTGCTACTCCAAACAAACGACCGGTAGCATATCGCACCTTGCGATCATCGGAACAGTCGCAATTGAGAAAAGTGTTTTCCATCTCCTCAAACCAATGGAGGAGAGCGGTGACACCTTCAGTCCCTTCGTATTTTGGAGGATCGCAGGATTTGAAATGCATGAAGGTGCATTTAGTGGCATTTGGGGGAGGGTTGACAACATTTTGATCTTCTTGATTGATTGGGTTGATGGAATTAGCGGTAAGGGCTTGTTGAACCTGAACTACGATGTTGGGTATTACGGCAGCCATTTGTTGAGCGATTTGGGCAGCCATGCGCTCGCGGGTTTTTCCTGATCTCATTTTTCTACGAGAGAGACTAGAAGACATCTACAAGAAATACGTATCAAGAGTATGAGTTTGACGTTTTAGGTGTCATGTGTCGTATTTAGAAATGAACATTCATAAAACAAATGAAGAATAATAAATTTACTACATCCATAGGATGTCTTGGGCTTTGCTCGTAATTGGGCCTTGCATGCCGCCATACTTCACCTTCGTAATCATGTGGGCCCCCATGATTACCGGGTCTTTCATATGGTTCGCATGTGTTATCCTGGTAACGTACACTAAAACCCGGAGAAAATCGAGAAATATGTATGTAACGTATGAAATTCGGAGTGCATCCAGGTGTGGACACGGTGACACCTCAAAGTGGGGTTAGTTCGAACGACGTTTGGTGTGGCATGCTTTGGCCTAATAGGTCCTTCGTACTCTCATCGTTAGTCCCCAGGTAGGCAAACGGGTCCGTTATATTGGATTTATACGAATGCCAACCTAGACAGGACGTTCCGACTACCGGTACTTGTACCCTTACAGTTACTACATGCCCGTCGTAGAACTCACTTTGATGAGATTGAAAAACAAAAATTGCGACAAAGTCTTTGAATAAATGAAATATGAGGATGATTTGAATATGTGAACATTGAAATATGCGTGATGAATGTATATGTAAGCATGTTATGTTTGACAATAAGTATAACTCATTAAATATCACACAATATGATAGTGGAAGTGTTTGCATGCATTTGTGTGTGTAATAAATATGAAACAAATAAACATCATGAGTTTGCATGTAACCACATAAACAATTAAAATCTAATCAAATATAGTATAGGCTCTAAGGGTCTAATAACCTATCCTATATCCCTATAGTCAAAAGCTCTGATACCAATCTGTCACACCCCGACCCGCAGCGAAAATGGTGATCGGGGCATGATTGGGTTTTCATCAAAGCTCATGACATTTACTATAAAGTTTCGTATTTATTATTTCGCTTTAAAGAAGAAGTTACAATAAACATACAAACTAGAGTACAATTACAAAGGAAAACAAAACTAAACGTTCATTCCAAGGCATTAACTTGTTTATTCTTCTAGGCCATCCTATGTGTTTCTTTTCTCAACCGGATCACCTGTATCATGTGTAAAATAGGATTTTGGGTCAACAAAAGTTGGCGAGTGAATCTTATTTAAATATTTTAACGGATTGGTTATTTGAATAAAATTGTGCATAACCAAATATGAATAAACGTAAATGTAAATTTAATCACAAACACATAATATCAATAAATGCACACGCACACACCAAATGATGAACAATGAGATCAAGGCTCAATCAAACGGAGCCGATCGAATGAGGCACCTGATGCTCAACTCGTCTCCCACGAGGAACTGATGGGCCTAATGAATGATTTGCACACAACTTGACAAAAATATAAACACACATCACAACCAACAACAAAATCATATAATCTCAATTAATGCACAAGAACACACCGAATGATGAACAATGAGGCACCTGATGCTCAACCCGTCTCCAACGAGGAACTGATGGGCCTAATGAATGATTTGCACGCAACTTGACAAAATGTAAACACGCATCACGACAAACAATATTTACATCTCGAGTTTAGATCATATAATGGTAATAGCACGAGTTTAAATAAATGGAATAATTAAAGCGACACATGATACACCCCAAAACGTGTAATAAAAAGGGGAGTTGTAAGATTCACTCACAGTGGGTGCGTTCCTTGATGACGATGAATGCGCACGAATATTATGATTCAACCGACGAGGGAAAAACTAACCTAAATAATAACGAAATGATTCGGTAAATAAATAAACTTTTATTTGAGATTAATATTTTTAATTAGTGCTCTTGATGGGATTGTTAGATTTATTTTTGTGAGTTTAAGGACATTTTCTAACTTGAAAAATATTATTTTTAAGTATTTTTAAATAATTTTATGATTAAATAAATAAAAAAATGTTGACTTTTTGACTCTGTTGACTGTTGACCGTTGACCGTTGACCGGTCGGACTGTTGTTTATTCTATGCGCTGAGTGAGGTTCGAACTCGTGACCTCTCGTATACGTGCACGCAGCTCTACCAACTGAGCTACGTGTCTAACCCGAAATATTTCTGATTTTAATTATATTTATATACTATTCAGATTATTCCGAAATTATTCAATTTTTAAAAAGGATTTAAACTGTCGAACCGGTGTGAGAGTCTGGAATCGAACCCGTGACGTATGCTTTATAATTGCACACAGTCCACCGCTGGACTGTGTGTCTAACCCGGTTAAAGTACTGGTTTTAATTATACTTAACATCTTACAGCATGTTAGCGTATTTGGTTTAAAGAAAAAGGAAAGCGGTTATTATTAATATGAATCTGACCGGACTCGAGATCGGGACGTGTGATTTGTAATTGCACACAGTCCACCGCTGGACTGTGTGTCTAACCTGGTTAACATATCAAGATTAATTATACTTATACACATGTTTTTTTCTTCGTCTTCTTCACTTACAAGAACTCAGATCAGTGAGATCCGACTGTTTCGTTTAATCCGATTACCAAAACTTATAGTTGGTTGGAATGAAATAGTTAACGAGATTAAAGAATAGAATGTACCAAAACAGTGCGTTTACTTCAGATTTCCGGCATGAGTCGTCGGCTCTGATTTGTGACTCTCGGCTGAGTGAAGTGTTTGACAGTTTAGATTCTTGTGTTATGAAATTAAGTTACTGAGTAAGAGATATCAAGAGTTTTTAGATGATTATACCGATCGACAGTGAGACTTCGATGTTTCAGTGAAATTCCGGTGAGTGTGGGATTTCCAGGCGGCGTAGTCTGGGACAGATTCTGGTTGAAGGATTGAAGTTAATACATGTTGAATAATGGATTACAAACAAAAGGGTCGAGAATTTTACCGATTTGAAGCAAGTCTCGGTTTTCTGGTGAAAGTCCGGTGACTGTAAAATATCTCCGGCGACGTGTTTTGAGATGGATTAAGCTTCGGAAACGATCGTGGTTCTGAGAGAAAGGATTTTCAGAGTGTTCAAGTGGGTATTTATAGTGAAAATAGGTTGAATTGAGTCAAGGTCCGCGAGTTAGGATTTCCGTCGGTTATGACGGAAATTGATTGCCGGCAACAGTTATAACCGATGTCGACATTAATTGGAGCGGTTAGTCGAAACGGATTTGGCCAAAATCGCGGATTGACGGATTTTCCGGTGATTGCGAGCTCTGAGTGCGCATGATTTCTCTGGTTTGAATTCGGGTTTACTTTAAGTATCATTTAATTCAGTATTGTTACAAAGAAACGCGTGTGGCAGAGTGGTGTGTTGTGTGTTTGTTCATCCGGGTGACCCGGGTTCGAAACCCGGCGTCTGCATTTATTTATTTTTATTCAGTTTTTATTAGAAACTTTAAATTATGGTTTTTAAATTCTAATATATTTATTAATTATGTATCGTTTAAAATTTATATCGACTATAAATATGCAACGAAATTTTATAACTGGATAATTGATTGATAAACGAAGCGGATTTTGAAAACCCGTTTTTCGACGGATGTTACATCATCAGCACTATTCTTCCCGGTGGGCATAGTGAACTCTTCTTTGATCAACATCCAATGGTCCAGATAGTTAGCCTGTACCCAGTTTTCAAACTTCTCATGTCATCCCTTGTAATCATCCATACTCATCAATTTGGGCGGCTTGTTGTTCCCATTTCGTTGTCCAAATTGAGTTTCTGAACTACTAACGTGGGGGTTGTAACAATCGCGTTCTAAAACTCGTTTTTCATTTTCTTAGTAATTTCGTACGGATGTAAAATTTTGGACAGATGTACACTTATTCGAACTAAAACAAAAAACAACAATATTAGGTACGTTCGTGCGAATGTAGGTTTCTCAAATGGATGAATTGTCATTTCCGTGCGAAGGTAGAATTTTCAAGCGAATGAAGTTACTTTCGTGTGGACGTAATTAGTCCGTGCGAACGTAAGACTTTCTTACGAGAGTAAAAATCAAGTTTTACGTTTTTGATATTTTTAGCATGATTCTGATTGAATTTTAAGCTGAAATTTCAGAGGCTTTGTTAAAAACGTATTTTCGTTAACCCTCAAAAAATCAGTCCATTTTGATGGTTTAATTTGTGAAAATGAAGAAAATGAGTAGAAAGAAGTCTTCGATGTCTAAATCTTATAGATGTATCAGATATCAAGCCTCCTGTTATGTCACACCCCGACTCGCAGCGGAAGACAAATGCAAGGTGCGGCAGACACGTGGTAATTCTCCATAGTTTAAAACATGATATCATAAATAGAGAGAACCTCGGTTACAACAAACTACCAGTATCATATTACACACCATAAGTTCGAGTACGGTACTACGAGCTATCACAGCTCTTATTCTACTACAGTTCACTACTAAAGCCATCCACACGCACGTTCCTTACTCCTCATTAGTTTTACCTGAAATGCATGTTAGTTTTAAAAGGGTCAGCTAAACGTTGCGTGAGTTCCACTGGTTTAAATTGTTGTGTAACAATATGTGTTAACAAGTTTAATTGCACTGGTCATAATCACAATGACGGTCATAGTCATATTCGCAGATGGAATAACACGAGGACACAAGTGAAACCTGACTGTTTTACCCCGGGCCGTGTCATCCCAGACACTCCTGGCCACCGGACCGTGTCACCAAGACACTCCCGGCCCATCAACTGCCTCATGTGCACTTCAACGCCCCTTAGCAGTTATGCCTAACAACACAACCAAATTAGGACACGTGCAAACCTGGTTGCCGACCTTTATGTCGGGCGCGACCTGGGTTTGTCAGACCAATAGTATTATTCACTGCCCACGGCTTACGTTAATCACTTGTAGAGGGGAGGTAGTTCGTGTGTTAGATAATCCACATCATAAGTTGGGGCAATTAACACAGTTTCATAACATGCCAATCATCTCAGAAACAATATCACAATTTAAAAGTGGGAGAGTAAAACTCACTCCCAGGTTACTGTAATCAACACAGTTTATAACAAGTTCATGTGTTAGGGAAGTAAAATTCCCTTCATAAGTTTGTGTAACCAACACAGTTGTAACATGCATTCCACCCCAAGTAAAACAGTTAAAAGCGGGGTAGTGAAACTCACAATGCAAAAGCGGTCTCAACACAAGAGTGGTCGATTAGCTGGATCAATTCTAATGACACACATGCAAGCATGGACTCAAATCAGTATCTAAGTTGGTAATGGTTATAACTTGGATCTGGTCAGGAGTTTTTACTCCAGATTGAGTCTATAGGACACTGGTATGGTGATGGACGTTAGGGTAGTATTAGTTTTTAGTTTGGCTTCCAGGCACCGATTCGCGTGCCAGCCAAAGTCAGTAGTTTAACGTGTTCGGATAATGGTACGGGAATACCAGTAGTGCCAACACGTGCTTATTCAATAATGATTAACTTTCCATTAAGGGAGTTTGAGTGTTTGGGGGGTCTAAGTTGCCCAAATTTGAATTTCCATTTTCACCGTCGGGATTCTCCCGAACTGCCTTAGGACACACCCAGGGTGCCTAATTTTCCTGGGAATCTTCCGGAATACTACCGATGTTTAAATTATAGTATTTGTCGGGTTGGGTCAGTTCCCAGTTCCGGCAGGTTCGTTATACGGTAAACTGCCGAAATTACTTTAAAATAATCTATTTTTAATTCCATAAATTCCCATTTAATCTATATTTTAGATAAAAATATGTAAATTTTTATATAAATCAGTAAAAATCTGTAGATTATAGGAAATATTTCTGGGATTTATTTTGTTAATTTACTTATTTAAATAAATTATTTATAAAACTATTTTTAACCACATAATTCCAACTAAATACCATCAGTGATTAAAAAAATCCAAAAAATATTCTAGAACACCTTATACATGTCCAGGAACTTCTCAGAACATTTTTGGATTTTTCCGATTTTGTTTCGGTGCGTTCCCGGCTACCGAAAACTTGCAAAAAGGCGGATTTTTAACCCAAATCAAAACTCAACCAATGGACTCCTAATTTTCCCAGAACATTCCCCATATGTTCCTTAGTATCTCTGTAAAATTTGGTGATTTATAGAATCCGTTTGATATTTTTCCTAACTTCTTTCGGTAAAACAGTTAAAAATTCACCAAAAATCGTAGAAAATTACAAAATTCTAAAATTTTACGTGGTCCTTCCTGACAATATCCTACATCACCACACCAAAGTTTAGCTCAATCCAAGTTACACAGACCAAGTTATAGGCGAAACAATTTTCTGCCTATCCTAGATTCAGTTTTCGGATGATATACCTAGTGATTCTTCCGTTTCCAAGGGTTTATCTTGATGCCAGAAGTGTGTAAAGGATATATTCAGTACTTACACACCAAGTACAACCCAAATATGCTAGAACTTAGATCAATCAAGCTTTAATTCATTGTTTTTCGGTTAATCGAATAATTAAGCGATTTTTGTCGAATAAGAGTTGATTAGGGTATCAAACCCCATTGATTTGCAACCATGGCTGCCATATAACACCAGGAATATATGTGGTGTTCACGTTCAGACCTAAAACTTGTTTAAAACCCAAAATTCATGGATTAAAAAGCATTTTTCGGCTATAAATCGCGTTAATCGAAGAAACGGACTTAGAATTATGAGTATCAAGGCTGATACCTTTGAATTAGAACTTTTTTATGGAAGAATTAAGCTGAGAATGGAGGTTTGAGATCAGATTTTGAGAGGTTATGTTGTAATTTTTGATTAAAAATAAAAGAAAAAGAATAAAAAAAGTATTTATAACCATGGGGGGGGGGGGGGGGGGTTGGCGGTTTGGAGGTGGGCCCCCAGGGACACCTCGTGCTTTGTAGAACGTGCTTAAAGATGATGTTTATCTTACGGATAAGTATAGGTACATTTCGGGTCCTGCGCGCGTTCTCGATTTGTGTGATGGACTCTGTTTTGCGCGTACTTAGTGTCAAAAGACTCGGTTTTAAAAATTATGCATAACCGTCTTAAAATCCGAAAGCAGTTACGTTTTAATCATAAAAGTCTCGTTTGACATTCGTTTAAGATATTCGGTTGCCTTATGTTATGCCCGGAACGAATGCGTTTCCCTAACTGGGAGCTGCTTCGTTTTGCGTGCCCGGGCTTTGATTATTTTCAAACCTTATGTAACAGTCTATGGCAAAAAAATAAGTTATTCCTGGAACTCGGAATCTTAAATAAGGCTACTGATAATCTAATAATCAACATCAAAGGTTTAATGCGCTGTTAAATGTCAAGTTTATGTTTAACACGTTGTTCAAGGCTAAGGACACCAACCGCGCATCGTTGGTCCTTAGTAGTATCATGTCAACCATGACGTGCTCTCAGATTCCTCCGAGATCTATCATATATCGTTTCGCACAACACACAAGTCATGAAATTTCACAAGGTTTACGCACAGTTATAGTTTTAGTCATGCTTTAAGTTTAGGACCAATTAAGGTGTACCTAGTTTCGTCATAGGTATCACAATCTCCCCTGGTTAAGAAATTTCGTCCCCGAAATTTACCTTGTCACGCTAGGGAAGAGGTGAGGGTATTTTCTACGGAATTCATCCTTCCGTTCCCAGGTATATTCAGGTCCTTGTTTAGAGTTCCACCGGACTTTAACCAGTGAAATTTTGTTATGCCCTAATTGTTTGATCCTACCATCAACTATTTCCACCGGCTCTTCCATAAAGTGGAGTCTATCATCAACATGTATGTCTTCCAAAGGTACTTGGGTAGCTTCACCTGACAGGCATTTCTTCAGGTTTGATACATGGAAGACATCGTGAATGGCACTAAGTTCGGTTGGTAACTTCAACCGATACGCTACCGGGCCTACCTTGGCTAGGATCTCGTATGGCCCAATGTAGCACGGGGCTAGCTTTCCTGCCTTTCCAAATCGGATAACGCCCTTCCATGGCGATACCTTTAACAGAACTCGTTCACCTACTTTGAACGATAAGGGTTTTCTGCGTACATCAGCCCAGCTCTTCTGTCGGCTTTGAGCGGCTTGTAAACGCTTTTGGATCTAATGGACCTTATCAGTGGTTTCCTGAACTAGTTCAGATCCCGTCAGTTGAGTGTCACCCACTTCGGCCCAACAAAGTGGTGATTGGCACTTTCGACCATAAAGGGCCTCATACGGGGCTGCTTGAATGCTACTGTGGTAACTGTTGTTATAAGAAAATTCCACTAGTGGGAGAAAATTCTAGGACACAAGCACGAAGCAAGTCCTCTAGTGTCTGAATCGTGCGTTTTGATTGGCCATCAGTTTGGGGATGATAAGCAGTGCTTAAATCAATTCGCGTCCCCAAAACCTCTTGTAGTTCCTGCCAGTATCGCGAAGTAAAGTGGCTGTCGCGATCGGAAATAATAGCAATCGGGACACCATGTCTAGCTACTATCTCATTAGTATATATTTCCAGCCAACTGGTCGGTCTTATAGTTAGTGTGGATTGGAATAAAATGTGCCGATTTGGTCAATCGATCGACGACTACCCAAATCGCATCATGACCACGAGGCGTTTTCGGGAGATGGGTCACGAAATCCATCGTGATTTGTTCCCACTTCCACTGAGGTATCTCGGGTTGTTGCAACATCCCTGAAGGTTTCTGATACTCGGCCTTGACTCGCGCACAAGTCAAGCATTGGCTCACGTATTCGGCCACGTCCTTTTTCATTCCCGTCCACCAATAAAACTCTTTCAGGTCATGGTACATCTTATATGTACCAGGATGAATCGAATATTTTGATTTATGAGCCTCGTCCATTATTAATTGTCTCGGCTCCGAACTTGCAGGAATCCACACTCGATTCTTGAAATACGACACCTCGTCCGTTTTCTTCACAAAGCTTTTCTCATTCCCGTGCAATCCTTCACTAGGTGACTGGCTTTCCTCCAAGGCCTTTATCTGCGCGTTTCGGATCTTCTCGATAAGGCTCGTCTGCACAATCATTCCCAAGGCTCTCACTCGAAGGGGCTTAATTCGATCCTTTCTACTTAGCGCATCTGCTACTACATTAGCTTTCCTCGGGTGGTACTTTATCTCACAATCATAATCATTTAACAATTCCACCCATCTGCGCTGCCTCATATTCAAGTCTTTTTGGTCGAAGATGTGTTGGAGGCCTTTGTGGTCGGTATATATAGTACACTTGGTACCATATAAATAATATCTCCAAATCTTTAATGCGAATATAACTGCTCCTAGTTCCAGGTCATGAGTCGTGTGATTCTTCTCGTGCACCTTCAGTTGTCTAGAAGCGTACGCGATAACTTTATTCCTTTGCATAAGGACACATCCAAGCCCTTGTCACGATGCATCACAATATACGACAAAGTCGTCATTGCCTTCGGGTAACATCAAGATTGGGGCCTCACATAACTTTTTCTTTAACAGCTGGAACGCTGTTTCTTGGTCTTCACCCCATTCGTATTTTCTATCCTTTTGTGTCAATGCGGTTAGCGATTGGGCAATACTCGAGAAATTCTCGATGAAGCGACGATAATACCCCGCCAATCCCAAGAATTGGCGTATTTCTTTTGGGGATTTTGGCGCTAGCCAGTTCTTGATTGCTTCAATCTTGCTTGGATCTACATGAATTCCATACTGATCCACCAGATGCCCTAGAAATTGTACGGCTTGTAACCAAAAGTCGCACTTAGACAACTTAGCGTATAGTTGTTCGGTTCGTCGTATCTCAAAGATAGCACGCAAATGATGCTCGTGCTTGTCCTTGCTCTTGGAGTAAATCAAGATATCATCAATGAAGACAATGACAAATTTGTCAAGGTATGGCTTACATACCATGTTCATGAGGTCCATGAACACCGCAGGTGCGTTGGTTAACCCAAAGGGCATAACCGGACGATCCATAACGAGTTCGAAACGCTGTCTTAAGAATATCGTCCTCTTGGACCTTCATTTGATGGTAACCTGATCGAAGATCTATCTTAGAAAAGTATCGGGCTCCTTGCAGCTGATCAAAGAGATCATCGATTCTCGGAAGAGGGTACCGATTCTTGATAGTGACTTTATTCAATTCCCTGTAGTCGATGCACATTCGAAGCTACCGTCCTTCTTTGTACAAACAAAACGGGGGCTCCCCAGGGGGAATAACTAGGACGAATAAAACCACGATCGAGTAACTCCTACAACTGCGTCGATAGCTCTTGCATCTCGACGGTGCAAGACGATATGGAGCCTTGGCAACGGGTGTCATTCCCGGTATTAAGTCTATGCGAAACTGTAACACTACGTGTTTTACGTCCTATAATTATCTTACACGTGCCCGAAAATCCAAGTATGATGTATGTTAGTAACCGGAGGGACCAAGGTTATCAAATCGCTTAACTTATCCTCGTTGTGCCTTGAAATGAAGTTGAGGGGCCATATATGCTTAAATAAAAAAATTTAGAACTTCAGGGACTGAAACTGCCAAGTTGAAAACTTGGCTGGCTTATCTGAAGCACCGTCGCGGGCCGCGACTAACCTAGGCTCACACCTCTCGCCCCGCGAGAAGGTGCCAGCGACAGAAAGTTTGCAGATGTGTGGCAGCTTGCATGTTCTGCACATTTCACGAGTTTGCCACCTTCTAGCACCTCGACACGTCCTTGGACATTGTTGATGCCCATGAACACCTGGCAACATCTCTGGAACCTCCTTGTACATATGTGTTGAGATTTTTAAAGTTGCAACATACTTTTTATCATTAAGTGCATCAAGTTCTTGCTTGAGGAGGTTCTGAGCAAATCCAGGCATTTCAACTCATTTCCAAGCTTTCCATTCTGTTCTTAGCACACTCTTGGACCTATTGTAAGTCTATAATTCGTGCTAAGTCGATTCTTCATAGTTCTTAGCCTAGAACAAAGTCTCGTCGTAATTACGCCTTGACTTTGCTATAAATCCGTGTATACTCCACCATTGTGCATAACGAAAGTTCCTATGTGCTCATAATGACGGAGGTAATAAACCCTCAAAGGGCGTTTTCAGATTTTCATGGATTCAAGGCCAATTGAACGAGTCAATAAAAGTCAAACTGAGCAGTTTTTGTAAAATTCATAACTAACGATCCGGATGTTATAAAATATGTTTTAAGCATTAATAACCTTAAAATAAGTATTTGAACATATGTCAATAGGTTCGGTTCGTCAATTTTTGGTATAGGCTCGGTTTATAACCGAAAGTCTCAAACAGTTGACTTTCTGTTGACTATCAGTTCTGACCCGTTTTGAACCATTCTTGATAATAAGTTTTGGTCATTTTATGACCATAATTATGTCTATAATATTGTCCTAAAGTTTCGTGACCCGATTCCTAATAAATCCGAGTTCTTACATAAGTTCCGTAAAAATTCTTAAAACTTTGCAAATAGGTCCTTTTTGCGCAAAATGAGTTTCCTAGCGCATATGAGCATATGGATGATATACTTACTGATATATCATGATAAGTAGGACCATTTGGGATATTTGTTCGGTTTATGACTTGAATGCATGCTTAAGAATCGCTAATCGCCGCTAAACGACTAAACTACCCTTTTTACGGAAAAATAGCAAGAATCAAACTTTTTATAATCAAAACCTTAATTTACTGATGCTATAAGTTAAATAACATATTTTGGCCATTTAAAACAGGTCCTAACTTCAGTTTATATTAAATATCGATTTAACGGCATTTTAGCGACTTTTACGCCTTTCGGCGCATAAGTATGGTTTAAAACCATAACTATGAACCAAGACTTGTTACCTACTGATTTATAAACTTATTTTTCATCATAAAAACAGTAAGCAAAAGTCCCTAACTCAGAATCCCAAATTTTGCTTCAAAGCTATGTGTGAAATGACTAAAATGCCCCTACAGGATATAGTATGTTTCAAAATCATCAAACACACACATATTTGATATCCTACTGTTATAACATGATAAAATATATGTTTCTACAGAATATTTAAGGTCATATCATCAAATTCACTTTAAACATCTTTTATAAGCCTAAAAATAGACCAAAATGTCCTTGTAGGCATAAATCGGTTTTAAATATAACTCGGGCCTATCCTTGCAAATGTTACTGATATTATAACATATTTTAAACTATCTCATTATGGAACTTATATACGACTCTTACGGTTACCCGGTTTCGCTTATACGCGTTCGGTTAAACATACGTAACTAGTTTACGTATTTAAACCAAAACGGGTTAACTTTGTCCATTCCTTATCAAAATCCAGAATGCTATTGGTCTTCCCATATTATACAAGTATATGTACTTGTCGGGTCCAATTAACAATCTATTCCGGTCACCGCTAATCTAGCATATCGTACTGTATCATAAATTAGCGTAAACTGGTCCAAGTCTAGGACTTAATTTAGGACCCGTTAGCATTCTAATATTGGTTATTAATACCATCACTCCAGACTGAACGCCTCCCGGTAGATTGCTCCTGTACTTGCTTTGGAATACGGCTGAATTTGGATTACTTGCAAACTTTAATTCACGTAAATACTCTTAACTTATTTTCCTTATACGGGCTTGGGATACGGTAGACTACTACCGCTTGGTCGGGTATGGGATAATGTTTTATCCAGTTGTGATAATTAACTGAAATCTTACATAACCCGGTTTTGATCTGTTTTGACTGAAACTAAATCATTGTGGGTGGGCTTGACCGGTCTGGGATATCCTTGGCTCACTAAATTGGTAGTGACCACGACAATATAGCATGGCGTGTAGGCATACACTAGGTAATTGCTATCATGCTTTCTGTGTGAAAGTTCAGAGTGGTGTGTCAGTCGATCATGTCTCGGTCTTTGACCGGGCCTCACATGTAAAAGCCAGTATGTAAATCTGTATACAAGGTCTTTTGTACTATCCCAAGTTATTTAAGAAATGCACTACGTGCGCCAAAAACCATTTTCGAAAAGGTTTTCAAAATGAGTCGGTTGAGCTATTTACCAGTGTAAACTGACGTATTTTCAAAAGCTTAAGTTACAGGTTGCAAGTACGGAATAGGCCAGGAGCTGCGGGGCAAATAACCAAGGAGTTGCGACCTTAGGGAATTGCCTGTTTATAGTCTATTATCATTTTGTATGTGTTTCGATCTACCTGTGGATCTAGTTACAACCATGTCTGTATATTTTTATTTTGGACATTAGACATTATCGGTTGTAATATTTTAATTATTCCAAGCCTTCCGTTGTGTTATGATTATTTGGTTATGATGATATCAACTGTACGTCACGATACTCCCCCCGGCCCACCGTAGACCCGTGGATGTCGGGGTGTGACAGAAACTCGACTTGCCGATTGGGCGACAATCCGGGCAATTCCTATGGGAACACATCATGGTATTCACATACCACCGGTATGTCTTCAATTCACTGCTTCTGAAGAATACGTCCCTGTCGTATACACTTCAACGCCTGAAGGTGGGATATAAGGTTCAACGTGGCGCCTAACTTCCCTCTCTGTACCATAATTGCATCCGTGGGGGATAAAGGAATCTTCACAACCTTATGTTCACATAACACCTCCGCACGATGGTTGGACAACCAGTCCATTCCTATGACAATATCAAAACTACCCAATTCTACTAGTAAAAGGTAATAGTAAACTGGTACCCGTTAAGGGTTATAGGGAAATTAACAATAAGTTGGTGACTGGTAATTGATTTCTCGCTAGCAGGTTCAACAGTATAGGGTTGTTTCAGGTCAACAGCAGGCATATTCAAGAGTGGCAAAAATCAATCGACACATAACTTCTATCGGCTCCCTATCAACTAACACTGAAGCAAATTGATTGGAAACGGGGAACTACCTAAAACCCGTTGGGATCTTGGCGTGCGTCACCAGGTCCCTTGACAAAGGCACGACCTCGAGCTGCATTCAGGTAGATGCTTGGTTCTGGGTGTTCCATTCCAGCCATCTGCTGGGCCAACTTCGGACAACTATTACAACCATGTCTGTATATATTTATTTTGGACATTAGACATTATCGGTTGTAATAGTTTATTTACTCCAGACTTCGTTGTGTTATGCTTATTTGGTTATGATGATACAGCTTTACGTCATGATACTCCCCACTGGGCCCACCGGTAGACACGTGGATGTCGGGGTGTGACAGGTTGGTATCAGTGCCAACGTTTGAGGGAATTCGACACTTCTATTAGTGTTTGATCTCAAATGATATAAGAAAACACATTCCTTAGACTCTCGAGTCTAGGCTTTGACCTAGGATTATTCGTTTCCCTATTTTGTATTTTGCTTGCTTTGGTTTTTAAATTTGCTTAGTGACAGAATTGACGAAGATGCCTCAAAATTTTCTAGAGGAGCGAAAGGAAAAGGCCTCATGAGAGGTGGAGCTACGGGTCAAGGACCTTCGAACCCGCATAACTACAACCCTTACGAGGATTCAGGAGACTCCTCATCACCATGGGAACCGTACCCTCATCGTCACTCTATATCCCATGAGTATTCTTCACCGCCAGATTCGTTGCCACCATAACCTACCCAATCTCATCACTCACGCTCCCATTCTTCCCATGGAAATTATAACCTCGATATTCAATTCCACTCACCTTCTGTAACCCCACCGGAAGATTCCCCGGAACCCATCGAAGAAGACTCCGACCCAAAAATGCCGACAACAGGATCAATAGGTCATCCCATTTACTTATCCAGCGGATCCAATTCATACGCTGGAACGCCACAACACTATCCTGATGAATTTCAGAAAAAATTTTCACAATACATATTCTATGACACCCCCTTTTACCTAGCACACCATCCCACCACACTCCATCCTACCATACACCTATACACCATACTCCTCCACCTGAAGAACAACAGATGGAACAACCACAACTACTACCTCGCCCACTGAGGAAGAGGAACGCACTATGTCCGTGCGAATGGGACCCAGGGTTGAGTCACTATCTCCCCAGCCTTCATCCTACCCCACTATCCCAGAAGATCCACAAATGGCTGGACCTTCTTATGACTCGCCTTTCAACGAGCAACCGCCTTCTACTGTTGAGCCTGAGCTCAACCACCTCTACCATTTGGCGAACCTTTTCAACCACCTCCGCCACCGAGTTTTGAAAACCCCATACCTACCTACCAACAACTGCCAGAATATAATCCTTTAAATCCTTCTACCTGGCCATAGCATAGCCATAGCCATCATATATCTCATCCTGACCCTTACCTAGAAATGGCCATGAATGCACATTACCCATATCCCTACCAACCAGGCGGATATCCCTACTATGAGTACCAACATCCAATTGCACCGCCTCAACCCCAAACTCAACCGCAACCACAGCAGCCGCCGCCAACTATGAACGTTCTGAACGAAGCGTTAGAATGAGTAAAAGAGCTACAAGAGAAATCAGCCAAGGACGCTAAGAAGAACTAAAAACTATTAAAAGGCTGATGAAAAAGCTAACGGGGAAAAAGGACTGAGTTCCTTACTATCTTTATTTACTATGTCTAATTTAAATTAAGTCCTTGCATGGACAAGTATTTAATTTTAACACCCCTGTGAGGGTATGTTTATTATTTTAGTCCTGCAAGGACAATCTATCTTATTTCTTTGTAAAAAGACCCGTTTAGGGCAGTTGTAATTTGAATTTTAATATTAATGAAATTCCTTTTGGATTAATAATTGTATATACTATTTTATATCCATTGTTCAAGCCAACGTCTCGATATTAATTCGAAATTTGTGATCTGCGAAACATTTCCAAGAAATCTCCTTAATGGTTTACACCTGCCAAGTGACTAGGTCACATATATTGGCAAAGTGGTAGTTAATATGGTGTTCTACCCTGATAGTTAAGGTTGAGAAATCCTATAAGGAGTCCTTCTATCCAGAAGTGGTGAACTACGTTCTAAACTTCACTAGTCCGCCTATCTGGACTAGCTACTTAAACCATTTCAAGGAATTGCTATTCTAAAAGGTTAATATATTCAAGGTATTAATCTCCTACCAGTGTGACCTGAGGAACCACATAAGCCGTCAAAGCAAAGGACTACGTCCAAGCCTATATAATCTATTTTGATCTTGATCAGAAATCATCAGTGCGATGATTACTTTAATTAAACACCCATTAGTAGTGTAGTGCCTACGGCCATATTAATACACCATTAGTGATGTAATGCACTCGGGCTATGTTATGTCCATTAGTGACAAGGACAGTTGCAGTCTACGTACTCTCTGTCTCGAGGTAGTAAAACTATGTTCGAACCTCGAAGCTATTTGATCCATTGGTCATCTTGATTTTATAATTCAAGCCCTTAGTGCTACTCTAAAATTGTCTTTGTGACAGGCCTATTTGTGCCACCTTTTAACACCCCCCTTATTAAGGCCGTTTGTGCCATTATCAATCAATCAAACAAGTGTAGCTAATTAAATTCTACGTGATTGCTTCAGCGTCAAAGTACAAGGATGGCTAATTCGGATGAAGGGATAGCCACCGAGGGGATGGAGGTGCCAACGAACAGATTGTAACTACTAGAGGTGAACTGCAGGCATTAATTGCCATCGAATTGGAAAAAAGCAATTAAAGACCGTGACGAGAAGAACGGTGAATCCAGTGCTTCACATACCAAGCATACTTCAAGCACACATCCAAGCATACCACCGCACAACCCTCGAAACCTTCTTCGGAAAAGAAGGAATGCTCAGAGCACTCCTGAATATCAGGAGAGAGAGAGAGAGAGAATTATCAGAAAAAGACCAAGTTTTCAAGGAATGGTTTTCCTAAAAATACTTCGTGTCTTGTAAACCACGTGATTTCACTGTGAAAAAGGAGCTATCGGAAAAGCTCCGATGGTTAGACGAGATCGAAACCATTGTGGAAATCAGTGGGTGCGCTGAAAAAGATGTAGTACAGTATGTAGCGCAATCGTTCAAAGGTGATGCCCTCACTTGGTGGAAATCGATGATTCAATCTTCTGGGAAGGTTCATCTGTATAATCTAAGCTAGGAAAAGTTTGTTGAGTTGGTAAAGGATGCCTATTGTCCACCTTCACGAGATGGAAAGGATTGAAACAGAATTTATCGGGCTAACCATGAAGAACCTCGATTGTGGGAAGTATGTATCGGAGTTTAACTCTATGTTGAGATTGGTGCCATACTTGATCACTCCCGAATCCAAACGCATCTCACGTTTTATTGGAGGATTAGAGCAAGAGATTAAGGGTGATGTCAGGGCATCTAGGCCCGTGACATTTAGGTCTGCTGTAGACCTTTCCATGGTCTTAACTTAGGATTTGAAGAGACAAAGGTCTCTTAGGTCTGAAGGTGGCGAGAAAAGGAAGAGAGATGATGACAGGTTTCACTGCTTCAACAAGAACAGGAAGTTCGGGTCAAACAAGAACCATCAAAGGTCTGATAATAGGCCTAAATGCGAAAGTGCAACAAGCGACACTTTGGTGCGTGTCGGGAAGAGTTTCAGGCAAAGCCTTGTGGGATTTGTAAGAGGCATGGGCACAAGGCCCTGGAATGTAAGGATTTAAAGGAAGCCACCTGTTTTAATTGTGGCGAGAAAGGACATCAAACCCAACTGTCCTAAGTACAAGAAGGATAACACTGCTGAGGACGATGGGACGAAGAAAGGAAAAGCTTGTGCTTTCCAGATGAAAGCCAAGGAGGCTGTGAACAATGACAATGTGATAACAGGTACGTTCCTTATTAATGATGTCTATGCTAGAGTTCTTTTCGATTCAGGGGCTGATAAATCATTTGTAGATCATAAGTTTAGTGCCTTATTAAACTTGCCCATGATAACTCTAGACATAAGATACGATGTAGAACTTGCTGATGGAACGATAGAAATCGCTTCTACAATTCTTGATGGATGTTTCATTTCCATTAAGGATCACTCTATTCCTGTTTCGCTACTTCCAATGAAGTTGGCAGGTTTCGATGTAGTTCTTGGTATGGACTGGTTGTCTAGTAACCATGTCCATATAGCCTGTAACAAGAAGCTCATCGAAATCAAAACTTCGACCGGTGAATTACTGCCATCTAAGGTGATGTACGTTATGGTTTGTCCGAAAAGGATATGTTACTTAAAACTTCGAAGTGCCTGAAGAAGAATTGTGTCATTTACATGGCACAAGTAACCATTGATGAAGCTAAGCCAAAGATCGAAGACCTACCCGTTATCTCAGAATTTGTGACGTGTTTCCTGAAGACTTGCCTGGTCTACCTCCAGATAGGCAAGTAGAATTTAGAATTGATATCATACCTGGTGTAGTTCCAGTTGCTAGAGCCCCGTATAGACTTGCACCTACAGAAATGAAAGAGTTGAAGTCACAACTTGAAGAATAATGGAAAAAGGATTTATCCAGCCAATCTCTTCGCCTTGGGGAGCCCGAATACTGTTTGTGAAAAAAGAAAGATGGTTCAATGCGAATGTGCATTGACTACCGCGAGTTGAATAAGTTAACAATTAAGAATCGCTATCCATTGCCCAGGATCGATGATTTATTTGACCGGCTTCAGGGAGCAAGCTACTTCTCGAAGATTGATTTGAGGTCAGGTTATCATCAACTCAAAGTTCGTACCGAAGACGTTCCAAAGACGACATTTAGAACAAGATATGGTCATTATGAGTTCTTAGTGATGCCTTTTGGACTCACTAATGCACCAACAAATTTATGGATTTGATGAACAGAGTCTGCAAGCCGTATTTAGATAAGTTTGCCATTGTCTTTATTGATGATATACTTATATACTCTTGTAATCGGATGTTCACGAGAAACATTTGAGGTGTATTTTGGAGTTGTTGAGACACGAGAAACTTTATGCAAAGTTTTCTAAGTGTGAATTTTGGTTGCGTGAAGTACAATTCCTAGGCCACGTGGTTAGTGAACATGGGATACAAGTTGACCATGCCAAAGTCGAGGCAGTAATGAACTGGCAAGCCCCAAGACACCATCCGAAATCCAAGTTTTCTGGGTTTGGCCTGTTATTATAGAAGATTTATAGAAAACTTTTCAGGGATGGCTACTCCATTGATGACCCTGACCCGTAAAGATGTTAAATTTGTTTGGGGTCCGAAACAACAGGAAGCCTTTGACGTATTGAAATAGAAATTGAGTAACGCTCCTGTGTTGACTCTACTAGAAGGGATTGAAGATTTTGTAGTATATTGTGATGCTTCACACACCGGCATGGGGTGTGTACTCATGCAAAGAGGAAAGGTAATTGCCTACGCTTCAAGGCAATTGAAGATACACGAAAGAAACTACACCACGCATGATTTGGAACTAGGTGCCATGGTGTTTGTGCTCAAACTGTGGAGACATTATTTATATGGAACATAGTGTGTTATATATTACCGACCACAAAAGTCTCCAACATTTACTCAATCAAAAGGATTTAAATATACGACAGCATCGGTGGATGGAGACGCTGAACGACTATGATTACGAGATCCGTTATCATCCAGGCAAGGCAAATGTGGTTGCCGATGCCTTGAGCCGTAAGGAAAGGGTTAAGCCCACAAGGATCAATGCCAAGAGCATTCAGGTTAAGAATGATCTGAAAGATAAGATTTTGGAAGCTCAGAAGCAAGCTTTGTTAGAAGCGAATCTACCTAAGGAAGAACTGGGAAAGTTGGTAGAACAACTTACCCCGGGAAATGATGGAATCCTAAGGTTTTGTGAACGAATTTGGATCCCAGTTTTAGGAGGACTTAGAGATTTGATTCTCCAAGAAGCACACAATTCCAGTATTCAATTCACCCGGGTGGTGACAAAATGTATAAGGATTTGAGACCCGACTATTGGTGGTCCGGACTGAAGAAATCCATAGCGGTCTATGTAGCTAAATGTTTGACGTGCTCACAAGTTAAAGCCGAACATCAAAAGCCATCAGGTCTATTGCAACCATTGGAAATTCCCATGTGGAAATGGGAATGCGTAACTATGGATTTTATTACCAAGTTACCAAAGACAAAGCGAGGAATGACGCAATATGTGTAGACAGACTGACTAAGTCAGCTCATTTTCTGCACATTAATGAAACTTACAGTTCAGACAAGCTAGCAAAGCTGTACATGGACGAGATTGTATCTTTGCATGGTGTGCCAGTATCCATAGTGTCAGATAGGGACACAAGATATACTTCGCATTTCAGGAAAAGTTTCCTAGCAAGCTTTGGGCACTCGATTAAATTTTAGCACAATTTATCATCCTCAGACGGATGGGCAAAGTGAGCCCACTATACAGACTTTGGAAGATATGCTCCGCGCCTGTGTGATTGATCTAGGTGGAAGTTGGATAGCCACTTGCCACTTGTTGAATTCTCCTACAATAACAGCTACCACGCAAGTATTCAAGCAGCCCCGTTTGAAGCACTCTACGGGAGAAAGTGTAGGATGCCCGTTTGTTGGGCAGAAGTTGGGGAAGCTCAACTGACAGGACCGGATAGGCAGAAAAGTTTCCCAAGGATAGGCAAAAAGTTATGTAGATCGAAGGCGTAAACCTCATGAGTTCCAGGTAGGGGACAAGGTTTTATTAAAAGTATCGCCTTGGAAGGGCGTTATACGCTTTGGAAAGAAAGGCAAGCTAAGTCCAAGGTACGTTGGACCATTTGAAATTATTGAACGAATTGGACCTGTTGCTTACAAGCTTAAGTTGCCAGAAAAGTTCAGCGGAATCCACGATGTGTTCCACATTTCAAATTTGAAGAAATGTTTAGCGAATAATCGTTGGCTATGCCACATGAAGAGGTTCAAATTGATAAGAACCTGCGCTTTATTGAGCAACCAGTGGCGATCGAAGATCGTCAGGTCAAGAAGCTTCGTAGGAAGCGCGTGCCGATTGTAAAAGTTAAATGGGACACTCGAGAGGTCCCGAATACACATGGGAAGTGGAGTCTGTCATGCGACAGAAGTATCCACATTTGTTTGATTGAAATCTCGGGTCGAGATTTATTTTAAGGGGGTGAGGATGTAACACTACTGTTTTACGTCCAATAATTATCTTACACGTGTCCGGGCAATCCAAGTTGACGTATGTCAGAACCGGAGGGACCAAGGTTATCAAATCGCTTATCTTATCCTCGTTGTGCCTTGAAATGAAGTTGAGGGCCATATATGCTTAAATAAAAGTTTTAGAACGTTTAGGGACTGAAACTACCAAGTTGAAAACTTGGCTGGCTGATCTGAAGCACGGTCGCGGGCCGCGACTGACCGGGCTCACACCTCTCGCGCCCCGCGAGAAGGTGCCAGCGACAGAAAGTTTGCAGATGCGTGGCAGCTTGCATGTTCTGCACATTTCACGAGTTTGCCACCTTCTAGCACCTCAAGACACGTCCTTGGACACTTGTTGATGCCCATGAACACCTGGTAACATCTCTGGAACCTCCTTGCTACATATGTGTTGAGATTTTTAAAGTTGCAACATACTTTTTATCATCAAGTGCATCAAGTTCTTGCTTGAGGAGGTTCTGAGCAAATCCAGGAATTTCAACTCATTTCCAAGCTTTTCATTCTGTTCTTAGCACACTCTTGGACCTATTGTAAGTCTATAATTCGTGCTAAGTCGATTCTTCATAGTTCTTAGCCTAGAACAAAGTCTCGTCGTAATTACGCCTTGACTTTTCTATAAATCCGTGTATACTCCACCATTATGCATAACGAAAGTTCCTACGTGCTCATAATGATGGAGGTAATAAACCCGCAAGAGGGCATTTTCAGATTTTCACGGATTCATGGCCAATTGACGAGTCAACCGAAAAGTTAATAAAAGTCAAATTGAGCAGTTTTTTAAAATTCATAACTAACGATCCGGATGTTATAAAATATGTTTTAAAGCATTAATAACCTAAAATAAGTATTTGAACATATGTCAATAGGTTCGGTTCGTCATTTTTTGGTATAGGCTCGGTATGTAACCGAAAGTCTCAAACAGTTGACTTTCTGTTGACTATCGGTTCTGACCCGTTTTGAGCCATTATTGATACTAAGTTCTGGTCATTTTATGACCATAATTATGTCTATAATATTTTCCTAAAGTTTCGTGACTTGATTCCTAATAAATCCGAGTTCTTACATAAGTTCCGTAAAAATCCTTAAAACTTTGCAAATAGGTCCTTTTTGCGCAAAATGAGTTTCCTAGCGCATATGAGCATATGGATGATATACTTACTGATATATTATGATAAGTAGGACCATTTGGGATATTTGTTCGGTTTATGACTTGAATGCATGCTTAAGAATCGCTAATCGCCGCTAAACGACTAAACTACCCTTTTTACGGAAAAATAGCAAGAATCAAACTTTTTATAATCAAAACCTTAATTTAATGATGTTATATAACATATTTTGGCCATTTAAAAAGGTCCTAACTTCATTTTATATTAAATATCGATTTAACGGTATTTTAGCGACTTTTACGCCTTTCGGCGCATAATATGGTTTAAAACCATAACTATGAACCGAGACTTGCTACCTACTGATTTATAAACTTATTTTCATCATAAAAACAGTAAGCAAAAGTTCCGAACTCAGAATCCCAAATTTGGCTTCAAAGCTATGTGCAAAATGACTAAAATGCCCCTACAGGACATAGTATGTTCAAAATCATCAAACACACATATATTTCATTTTACTGTTATAACATGATAAAATATATGTTTTTACAGAATATTTAAGGTAATATCATCAGATTCACTTTAAACATCTTTTATAAGCCTAAAAATGACCAAAATGTCCTTGTAGGGCATAAATCGGTTTTAAATATAACTCGGGCCTATCTTTGCAAATGTACTGATATTATAACATATTTTAAACATATCATTATGGAACTTAAATACGACTCTTACGGTTACCCGGTTTCGCTTATACACGTTCGCTTAAACATACGTAACTAGTTTACGTATTTAAACCAAAACGGGTTAACTTTGTCCAGTCCTTATCAAAATCCAGAATGCTATTGGTCTTCCCATATTATATAAGTATATGTACTTTTCGGGTCCAATTAACATTCTATTTCGGTCATCGTTTAATCTAGCATATCGTACCGTATCATAAATTAGCGTAAGACTAACTGGTCCAAGTCTAGGACTTAATTTAGGACCCGTTAGCATTCTAATATTGGTTATTAATTACCATCACTCCAGACTGAACGCCTCCCGGTAGATTGCTCCTGTACTTGCTTTGGAATACGGCTGAATTTGGATTACTTGCAAACTTCAATTCAGGTAAATACTCTTAACTTATTTTCCCTATACGGGCTTGGGATACGGTAGACTACTACCGCTTGGTCGGGTATGGATAATGTTTTATCCAGTTGTGATAATTAACTGAAATCTTACATAACCCGGTTTTGATCTGTTTTGACTGAAACTAAAACATTAAGGGTGGGCTTGACCGTGTCTGGATATCCTTGGCTCACTAAATTGGTAGTGACCACGACAATATAGCATGGCGTGTAGGCATACACTAGGTAATTGCTATCCTGCTTTCTGTGTGAAAGTTCAGAGTGGTGTGTTATTCAATCATGTCTCAGTCTTTGTACCGGGCCTCATATGTAAAAGCCAGCATGTAAATCTGTAGACAAGGTCTTTTGTACTATCCCAAGTTATTTAAGAAATGCACTACGTGGCCAAAAACCATTTTCGAAAAGGTTTTCAAAATGAGTCGGTTGAGCGTATTTACCAGTGTAAACTGACGTATTTTCAAAAGCTTAAGTTACAGGTTGCAAGTACGGAATAGGCCGGGAGCTGCGGGGTGAATAACCAAGGAGTTGCGACCTTAGGGAATTGCCTGTTTATAGTCTATTATCATTTTTGTATGTGTTTCGATCCGCCTGTGGATCTAGTTACAACCATGTATGTATATTTTTATTTTGGACATTAGACATTATCGGTTGTAATATTTTAATTATTCCAAGCCTTCCGCTGTGTTATGCTTATTTGGTTATGATGATATCAACTGTACGTCACGATACTCCCACGGGCCCACCGGTAGACACGTGGATTCGGGGTGTGACAGAAACTCGACTTGCCGATTGGGCGACAATCCGGGCAATTCCTATGGGAACACATCACGGTATTCACATACCACCGGTATGTCTTCAATACGCTTCTCGGCTAGCTCCTCCGAGGTGACGCTAGCTAAGAATACGTCCCTGTCGTATACACTTCAACGCCTTAAGGTGGGATATAAGGTTCAACGTGGCGCCCAACTTCTCTCTCTGTACCATAATTGCATCCGTGGGGGATAAAGGAATCTTCACAACCTTATGTTCACATAACACCTCCGCACGATGGTTGGACAACCAGTCCATTCCTTGACAATATCAAAACTACCCAATTCTACCGGTAAAAGGTCAATAGTAAACTGGTACCCGTTAAGGGTTATAGGGAAATTAACAATAAGTTGGTGACTGGTAATTGATTTCACGCTAACAAGTTCAACAGTATAGGGTTGTTTCAGGTCAACAGCAGGCATATTCAAGAGTGGCAAAAATGCAATCGACACATAACTTCTATCGGCTTCCGTATCAAATAACACTGAAGCAAATTGATTGGAAACGGGGAACGTACCTGAAACCCGTTGGGATCCTGGCGTGCGTCACCAGGTCCCATGACAAAGGCACGACCTCGAGCTGCATTCGAGGTAGATGCTTGGTTCTAGGTGTTCCTTCCAGCCATCTGCTGGGCCAACTTCGGACAACTATTACGAAAATGCTCCGTGCTGCCACATCCAAAGCATGCACGGGGATAGGAAACCTGTGGGGCTGGTTGTTGAGGTCGCTGCTGAAGAGGTTGGGGCCTAGTAGGTTGAAAACGAGTTGGTTTGGGATTGGGTTCCATGGGCACCCTACAGTTTTGGGCATAATTTTCCACTTCTATGACACCTCGAGCATATCATTGCTCGACACCCACCAAAGTGGTGGTAAGTACACTTGTTTCACTTTGGAGTTACCCGTGGGGGTAGTCTTGGCATTGTTCTGGCTAGTATTTCTCCCCCTCTTCAGCGCTGCTCCCCTTGCGCGACTACTCTCTGGGGCCTTCCGCTTGTTCCCAGCCGGCTCTCCCGGCATCGTTAGAATCTTACGCCTAACCGTGTCATATGTAACGGTACCTGACCTTGCTACCACCTCGTGCATGGTTCGGTATTACACCGAATTAATGATACTCCTCACTTCTGGGACCAATCCCAGATATACCTTTCAATCCTCTTGGACTCTGGTCGGACCTTGTCTGGCAATATACGCACCAGTTCATTGAAACAGTTGGTATAACCTGCATGATCAGCACCTTGCATCTGCAAGTTCCAGAACTCATGCTCAAGCTTCTGGATTTCATGAGTTGGGTAAAACCTTTCCCTCATCAGTATCTTGAGATCATCCCAAGTCATAGCATTAATCGCGTCCTGTCCGCGAGTTTGAACAATCGTGTTCCACCAGTTTAAAGCATGGTCAATAAAGGTACAGGTGGTATACTTAACTGTGCAAATTACCATGACAATTACTTATGTTAAGTACCGATTCCGACTTTTCGACCCATTTTACAAACCCATTGGGTCCCTCAGTACCATTGAATTCCATCGGTTTTCATTCCATGAAATGCTTATATGTGCAAACCGGCCTACCATTATTCTGATTATCGTTCTGCCCTGCCGTCCGGGTTGCGGATTTGGTTGCGGGTTAGTATTAATACCGGCCTAACCTGCGCCGCAATCGTGGGAATAACAGCCTGGAGTTGTTGCACTATCATTTGCGCAATTTCTGCCTCAGTCATCTGTGGGGCGCGTTTCGGGGCCATTCTATTATAAACAATAGATGTCTAGTATCAATGTCACTTATCCAGTTAACACATGTCACATATTTGGTTAAAACATAACCACACACATAAATCCACGGCACATATAGTCAAAAGCATCGTCATATATATATATATATATATATGTAATGTCATCATCATACAAGCATCAAAATTTGCACATAGACTTAACCCATAAGGGCCAGTGCTTAGATGTGCTGTCAAAATGTGTCACCACAGTGACGTACAGACTCGATGCAACAAAAGTACTAACCAGGAAAACGTGAAAATACTATGACTGCATCATCACCTCGACATCGGTATAACCCAGTGCTTGGTAGGATGTACAAAAGATACATCATCTCTAACTATACTGAAAGAAAACCACACTAAGAACGCCACATCCACCATGCCAATCCTCCAAAATCTGCGATCAACCCTACAATAACACCAACACATCCGTATACCAACGCATGGAAATGATCCTGCTCATGTGAACATACCCCATACCCTGCTGTAAGGCGATGATTCCTGCCGTAGAACAATCAAGTAGTCTCCCATCAACCTCCTCTGTTGCTCATCCTCATACCGTGCCATCCATAGTAATGAAATCTGCTCGGACAGAAATCCCATCAGGCTGCTCTCGGTGATGGGAGCAGGCACCTCCTAGGAGGAACAGGTATACCCCAGACGGGTGGAGAAGGCTCTCTAAAAGTTGGGAAGGGCCACCTCGCTCGTATGTGTGGAACGGGGAAGGGTCCTCCTGAGGTGGGGTTAGAAAACGAGCAGTGAAGTGTAGCTAGGTCCCTATAGGTACGGGTGTCGGACGAATAGGGGACCTGGGTGGGGTAAACACAGGTACGGGTGTAAGTACTAGGAGTGGGTATCTAAGAGGGCTAGATGAGGAGGGTGAATAAGTACTAGGAGTGGAAGGAGTGTAAGGATCAGGCGGTGTCTCGGGTGACGGTAAGCGGGGTGCTACCGGCTCCCACTCCCAATGCCCCATGGCGGGAGTAGGGCTCCTAGGAATAGGTCCTACGGGTATGGCAACATCTGGGGTACGACTATGCTCCGAGGAGCTAGTCGGGTGGTGTGATGGCGTACGGTAGGCGCTCGAGGCCTCCCCCTCGCGCCTAGTACGAGATCTGGGTGGGTACGGACCACAACAATAACCAGAAGGATCTGGCGAGTAGCTCGATGTCAAAAGGGGTGTCAGCAGATCCTCCTCAGGATCAGTCTCCATATGTGAAGTCGACTGGTGACTCGAACTATCGACATGCTACCTAAAAAAAAAAAGAAAACCACACACAACGCTGATTTGACTGACCAAAATACTGAACTCAACATTCCACATATATACACATAAGCACGTATTGCACGCAGTTTCGATTTTTACAATTTGTAAAAAAAATTACTTGCGGTTGGTGACGTTAGTAGACGGATTTCCGTCCTATCTCAATGATGTTCCCAGAACCCCCAAGTATGAGCAGATAAATTATGGTGTTCCGGACCACAATAATTTATTTGCCCCATCAGGGCTTCCTGGTAATAGCCATACTACTCAGTTTCTAAAGGTTCTCAGCGTGTGGAGACTAACTTAGGATTATAGTCTAGGTTCTTTAGAGATACCTAGTTCGCTATAACTGAAGGCTCTGATACCATCTTCTGTCACACCCCGATTCGCAGCGGAAGACAAATGCAGGGTGCGGCAGACACGTGGTAATTCTCCATAGTTTAAAAATATGTTATCATAAACAGAGAGAACCTCGTTACAACATACTACCAGTATCATATTACACACCATAAGTTCGAGTACGGTACTACGAGCTATCACAGCTCTTATTCTACTATAGTTCACTACTAAAGCCATCCACACGCACGTTCCTTACTCCTCTTTAGTTTTACCTGAAATGCATGTTAGTTTTAAAAGGGTCAGCTAAACGCTGCGTGAGTTCCACTGTTTAAATTGCTGTGTAACAATATGTGTTAACAAGTTTAATTGCACTGGTTATAATCACAATGACGGTCATAGTCATATTCGCAGATGGAATTACACGAGGACACAAGTGCAACCTGACTGTTTTACCCCGGGCCGTGTCACCAAGACACTCGGCCACCGACCGTGTACCAACACTCGCAATCATCTAAGAAACAATATCACAATTTAAAAGTGAGAGAGTAAAACTCACTCCCAGGTTGGGTAATCAACACAGTTTATAATAAGTACATGTGTTAGGGAAGTAAAATTCACTTCATAAGTTTGTGTAACCAACACATTTGTAACATGCATTCCACCCCAAGTAAAACAGTAAAACAGTTAAAAGCGGGGCAGTGAAACTCACAGTGCAAATAGCAGTCTCAACACAAGAGTGGTCGATTAGCTGGATCAACTTTAATGACACACATGCAAGTATGGACTCAAATAAGTATCTAAGTTGGTAATGGTTAAAACTTGGATCTGGTCAGGAGTTTTTACTCCAGATTGAGTCTATAGGACACTGGTATGGTGATGGACGTCAGGATAGTATTAGTTTTTAGTTTGGCTTCCGGGCACCGATTCGCGTGCCAGCCAAAGTCAGTAGTTTAACATGTTTGGATAATGGTATGGGAATACCAGTAGTGCCAACACGTGGTTATTCAATAATGATTAACTTTCAATTAAGGGAGTTTGAGTGTTTGGGGGGTCTAAGTTGCCCAAATTTGAGTTTCCATTTTCACCGTCGGGATTCTCCCGAACTGCCTTAGGACACACCCAGGGTGCCTAATTTGCCCGGGAATCTCCTGGAATACTACCGATGTTTAAATTATAGTATTTGTCGGGTTGGGTCAGTTCCTAGTTCCGGCAGGTTCGTTATACGGTAAACTGCCGAAATTGCTTAAAATAATCTATTTTTAATTCCAAAATTCCCATTTAATCTATATTTTATATAAAATCTGTAATTATATTTAGTAAAAATCTTAGATTATGTGAAAAATTTCTGGGAATTTATTTTGGTAATTTACTTTTTTAAATAAATTAGTTATAAAACTATTTTTAACCACATAATTCCAATTAATTACCATCAGAGTTAAAAAAAATCCAAAAAAAATTCTAGAACTCCTTATACATGTCCAGGAACTTCTCATAAAATGTTGGGATTTTTCCAATTTCGTTTCGGTGCGTTCCCGGCTACTGAAAACTCGCAAAAACGCAGATTTTTAAACCTAAATCAACACTCAATGGACTCCGAATTTTCCCAGAACATTCCCCATATGTTCCTTAGTGTCTCTATAAAATTTGGTGATTTATTGAATCCGTTTGATATTTTTTTTCCGAAATTCTTTCGGTAAAACTGTTAAAAATTCACCAAAAATCTTCTAAAATTCCAAAAATTTCTAAAATTTTACGTGGATTTCCTGAAAATACCCTACATCACCAACCCAAATTTAAGCTCAATCCAAGTTACACGGACGAAGTTATAGGCAAAACAATTTTATGCCTATCCTAGATTCAGTTTTTCAGATGATTTAACCTAGCGATTCTTCCGTTTCCAAGCGTTTATCTTGATCCCAGAAGTGTGTAAAGGCTATATTCAGTGCCTACACACAAGTACAACCCAAATATGCTAGAACTTAGATCAATCAAGCTTAAATTCATTGTTTTTCGGTTAATCGAAATAGTTAAGCGATTTTTGTCGAATAAGAGTTGATTAGGGTATCAAAACCCATTGATTAGCAACCATGGCAGCCATATAACACCAGGGATATTTGTGGTGTTCATGTTCAGCCCTAAAACTTGTTTAAAACCCCAAAATTCATGGATTAAAAAGCGTTTTTGGCTAGAAATTGCGTTTAATCAAGAAACGGACTTAGAGTTATGAGTATCAAGGCTAATACCTTTGAATTAGAACTTGTTTATGGAAGAATTAAGCTGAGAATGAAGGTTTGAGAGCATATTTTGAGAGGTTATGTTGTGATTTTTGATTAAAAATAAAAGAAAAAGAATAAAAAACTATTTATAACCATGGGGGGGGTGGGTTGGCGGTTTGGAGGTGGGCCCCCAGGGCCACCTCGTTCTTCATAGAACATGCTTAAAGATGATGTTTATCTTACGGATAAGTATAGGTTCATTTCGGGTCCTGCGCGCATTCTCGATTTGCGTGTCCGGACTATGTTTTGCGCGTACTTAATGTCAAAAGACTCGGTTTTAAAAATTATGCATAACCGTTTTAAAATCCGAACGCAGTTAGTTTTAAAACTCCAAAATTCTAAAATTTTACGTGGACCTTCCTGAAAATACCCTACATCACCAACCCAAATTTCAGCTCAATCCAAGTTACATGGACCAAGTTATAGGCAAAACAATTTTATGCCTATCCTAGATTCAGTTTTCGGATGATATACCTAGCGATTCTTCCGTTTCCAAGCGTTTATCTTGATCCCAAAAGTGTGTAAAGGCTATATTCAGTACCTACACACCAAGTACAACCCAAATATGCTAGAACTTAGATCAATCAAGCTTTAATTCATTGTTTTTGGTTAATCGAATAGTTAAGCGATTTTTGTCGAATAAGAGTTGATTAGGGTATCAAAACCCATTGATTAGCAACCATGGCTGCCATATAACACCAGGGATATATGTGGTGTTCATGTTCAGCCCTAAAACTTGTTTAAAACCCCAAAATTCATGGATTAAAAAGCGTTTTTCGGCTAGAAATTGCGTTTAATCGAAGAAACGGACTTAGAGTTAAGAGTATCAAGGCTAATACCTTTGAATTAGAACTTGTTTATGGAAGAATTAAGCTGAGAATGAAGGTTTGAGAGCATATTTTGAGAGGTTATGTTGTGATTTTTGATTAAAAATAAAAGAAAAAGAATAAAAAAACTATTTATAACCATGGGGGGGGGGTGGGGTTGGCGGTTTGAGGTGGGCCCCCAGGGCCACCTCGTTCTTCATAGAACGTACTTAAAGATGATGTTTATCTTATGGATAAGTATAGGTTCATTTCGGGTCCTGCGCGCGTTCTCGATTTGCGTGACGGACTCCGTTTTGCGCGTACTTAGTGTCAAAAGACTCGGTTTTAAAAATTATGTATAACCGTCTTAAAATCTGAACGCAGTTACGTTTTAATCATAAAAGTCTCGTTTTGCCCGGAACAAATGCGTTTCCCCAACTGGGAGCTGCTTCGTTTTGCGTGCCCGGGCTTTGATTATTTCAAACCTTATGTCACAGTCTATGGCAGAAAACTAAGTTATTCCTGGAACTCGGAATCTTAAATAAGGCTACTGATAATTTAATAATCAACGTCAAAGGTTAATGCACTGTTAAACGTCAAGTTTCCGTTTAACACGTTGTTCAAGGCTAAGGACGCCAACCTCGCATCGTTGGTCCTAGTAGTGTCATGTCAACCATGACGTGTTCTCAGATTCCTCCGAGATCTATCATATATCGTTTCGCACAACACACAATTCATGAAATTTCAAAAGGTTTATGCACAATTATAGTTTTAGTCATGCTTTAAGTTTAGGACCAATTAAGGTGTACCTGGTTTCGTCATGGTATCACATGTTATTGTCAGCGATCTACAATTTGTATTAGAGCTGATTGAATAACCTATTTTCAAAACGATCAACTACTAAAGTATCATTTTTCTTGATACCTTGTTATTCAAAACTTCACTTTGAACTAAAATGGCAAACTTTCAAACATGGAAAAATACGTTCAACATCGGGTTTATGTCAAAGCCACCGAATTTGGTCAGAGAGGAGTACCCCCCAAGGAGAATCAGGATGATTAACTTCCTAAATGGACATGATCGAGCTCTATTTCAATCTGTTTGAGAGAGGCCTACATATCCCCAGTGTTGAAATCTCAGTTGTTCCAACAACTTATCAAACGCCAGCAATACCTATCTCATGGGTTCCTAAACGAGAAAGTTATTGGAGCAATAAGGATAAGGCTTGGTGGAAGCTGATGAAAGGGCCAAATCACTCCTGATAATGTCACTTCCAAATGATATATTCTCTCAAGTTGATGCATGTGCATCAGCTAAAGAAATAGGGATCAATTGTAAAATGTTTGTAAGGAGGAGAAAGAATGAAAAGAAGCAAAAGAACAAACTGTGTTTCTTCATATGAGAGGTTCAAGAGTCTCCCAAATGAAAGTCTTTCAGAAATCTATAACAGATTTGCTAAAAATACTGAATGAACTTAAAAAAATTGGTGTTGTAAAGTCAAACAATGAAAGAAATATCAAACTTCTTGATGCCTTACCAGGGAGTGGAGAAGTCTAACCATGACTTTAGCCTCCACCTTAAAACTAAGAGATTAAATCTACATGATCTTTACAGTATCCTAGTCCCAAGGGAGGAAGAAATCTATGAAAATTCAACACTAAGTGGAGGGCCCAGAGCCTCATTTCCAACAACACAAAGAGTGACAACTTCAGATCCTCTCACACCCAAAACTTCCGAATCAGAAAATTCTGACACTACATGAGAATTTTCTATATTTGTTGAAGCCATAACATTGCCCACAAAAACTTTTGAGCAAAGGCTGAGAGTAGGAAGTAACATGAATCAAAAGAGTGATAGAGGAAGGATGGAAGGAAAATTTAAAGAGAAAGGAAAAACCGAAGTAGTGTGTTTCAAGTGTAAAAAAAGGGACATTAGAATCAGAGTACAAGAATAAGAAGTTGAAGGATGTTTCTTACTACAAAAGAAACTTGAGGAAGCCAACAGGCAACAACAAATTAGTCTGATTGTTGAAATTGATACCTAGTTGACAGATGATTCTTCTGATGATGATGAAGAAAATGGCCAACTTTTGTTTGATGGCCAGAATATCAGATGAAGAATCAGAGTCATTAGAAAACAAGATAAGCTTAAACAATCAAGATTTGAAACATCAACTAAACAAACCTATGACAGATTTTAAATAACTGTAAGAAAACAAATTGTAGAAAACAAAAAATCTAATGATTTGAAGAAGTTGCTAAATGAAACCAAAAGCAAAAATAAGTCTCTTCATTTATGAAAGCCTAACTAAAGATGCAAAAATTGAATTTTAAGAACAAGAAAGAAAAACTTTGTCTAAAAAGATAAATGAAAGTGAAATTAATGTTAAAGGTTTTCAACAGGCAAAAAATTCATTAATTTCATAGAGACTACACCTAAAACTAGAGGAGAAGGATTGGGTTACACAAAAACTAACATCAACCATATAAAAGCATCTATGACACATTCTAATACATTAACGTCAAAATTTGACGAAGAATCATGCAAATCTGCCAACTCTGATAGTTTATCTATCTCTTCAAGATCCAATTAAAAACAAAGAAATATGAGTCAAAACACGTTTCCTCCAAAAATACAAAAGGGACTCATTCAAAATTTCAAATATCTTTAGTCTTCCATCACAATCCAAATCATTAGAAAACTATGATAAAATGGATTGTATGTGTGTTGAAATACTAAGACCGATTCAACATCTTTCAAATCACAAACAATCTATAATTGACTAAGCATTTAACAGAAATTCTGATGATAACAGTTCATCTGAAGAAGAAAATGAGAAAAATAAAAATATCTTTCATCAGAAAAGTACCCAAACAGGTTTGGGTACCAAAAAAGTTCTGCCCTCTTCATTTCAGGACCATCATGTGTGGCAGATTTGGTACCGTGACTCAGGAAGCTCCAAGTACATGACTGGGGACAGGAGCCTACTCAGTAACTACAAAGAAAAACTGGGTAAGTTAGTAAATTTTAGAAATTGGGTAATGGAAGAACATTGGGATATAGTAGCATTAAGTGTGGATCACTTATAATTGAAAAGGTAGATTATGTAGAAGGTTTGAAATATAATCTTCTAAGTTGTGGACAATTTTGTGATAAAGACTTCCGGGTAACTTTTTAACTGAAAAATGTTTATTAGTTGGTTTAGAAGATAACAAAGTTTATTTAAATGGAAAAAAGAATTAGAAAATCAATTTACTATTTGATTTCAAAGAAGAAGTCGAGTTTCCTCAAGTTTGTCCATTCTCAAAAGAAAATAAAATTAGTAGTTGGCTTTGACACAAAAGGTTGGCACATTTAAACTTCAAAACTCTAAACCAACTTGCAAGCAAAAAATCTAGTAAAAGGTCTACCATTAATTTTACCCAAAAATGATAAAATTTGTGAAGCATGTGAGCTGGGCAAGTAAAAAAGAAGCTCGCATGAAACCATAACTGAATCTTTAATTTCACAAAATTTAGAATTTTTGCACATGGACCTATGTGGACCTGTAAGTATAACAAGTTTTTTTTGAAAGAATTAAATCTTAGTCATTGTGGATGACTAATCAAGATACTAATGGGTAGAAATTTTCAGAAAGAAAAGTGAAACCCCAGATTTGATCATAAATTTTGTTAAGAAAATATAAAATCCATTAAAAAAACTAACGGTAAAAAAGATCAGATCGGCAATGGAAGAGAGTTCAAAAATACGAAACTTGAGACCTTCCTACTCAACAAAGGAATTTCTCATGATTTTTTCTGCTCCAAGGATTCCTCAACAAAATGGAGTAGTGGAAAGAAGAAACAAAACACTGGTAGAAGCAGCAAGAACAATGCTTGCTTTTACCAAACTGCCTGCATACTTTTGGGCAGAAGCCATGGCGACTGCTTGTTTTACTCAAAACAGAACTATCATTAACAGAAGACATCAGAAAACACCTTATCACATCATCAACGGAAGAGTTCCTAACATGAAATGTTTACATACCTTCGGTTGTAGATATTTTATATTCAATGATTTTGATAGGCGGGAAAAGTTTGGTAGAAAGTAGAAAAAGGAAATTTTCTTGGATATACTATGGTTTCAAAAGCATATAGAGTATTTGTTATAAATGCTCGATCATCAGAAATAGAAATTTCATATGACCTTCTAAGAAAATCAACAAACAAATTCATCCAAGAAATTTTGAGCATCTTCTTAACCAATTAACAGAAGAACCTCTAGGATATGACTGGGAAAACAACTATAATAAAACATGCAAAAATTAGTCATATACTAACCCTGCAGATAATCAGGTTTCGTCATCAGAAATACAAGGAACAAATGATCAGAATTCATTAAAAAATGCAATCGCAAGTCGGAATTATGATCTGGATTATTCGAAACCAATCATTGATCAGAGGAAACAAATGGAATTTCATCAGATCAAGTCAAGGAATCAGATAAATTCACACAATTACAGAGATGGATAAAAGGATATTCTCCAATAGATATAATTGGTAATCCAGAGGAAGGTGTCAGAACAAGGTCAACAACTGCTCATGAATGTCTCAATACAGGATTTCTGAGCATCATGGAGCCAAAATCTGTTAACAAAGCACTCAAAGACTCAGATTGGGTCCAAGCAATGCAAGAAGTGCTTGACCAATTCAAAAAGAGTCAAGTGTGGAATCTGGTACCCAGACCAACCAACAAATCTATTATTGTTCAAATGGGTATTCAGAAACAAATCTGATGAACAGGGAGTCATAACAAGGAACAAAGCAAGATTAGTGGTCAAAGGATATTGTCAACGAGAAGGAATAGACTATGATGAAACCTTTGCACCTGTTGCAAGATTAGAAGCTGTCAGAATTTTCCTTGCTTATGTAACATACAAAGATTTCAAAGTTTATCAGATGGATGTAAAATCAACATTCTTGAATGGTAAGATTGAAGAGGAATTATATGTGCAACAACCTGAAGGCTTTGTTGATCCAAAAATTTCAGAACATGTTTACAAACTAAACAAAGCCTTGTATGGTTAGAAGCAAGCTCCTAGGGCATGGTATGAAACACTCTCACACTTTCTAATCAATTCTGGCTTCATCAAAGGTACAACTGACACAACCTTGTTTCTTAAAACACACAAAGGGCACACTATGTTTGTTCAAATATATGTTGATGACATCATATTTGGATCAACGAATCCGAAATTTTGCAAAAAGTTTGAATAATCTACTTACCAGCCATTTTGAATGAGCACGATGGGTGAATTAAGTTTCTTTTTGGGTCTCCAAGTAAAACAACAAAGTAATGGCATATTTTTGAGTCAATCAAAATATGTCAGAACCATTTTAAAGAAATACTCACTTGAGAATTTCTAATCTTCAAAAACCCCAATAGCCATAGGAAATAAAATAGATTCTGATCCTGATGGTAAAAGTGTAGATATTAAAACTTATAGAGGAATGATAGGATATTTGTTATACTTAATATAAAGTAGACAATATATCATGTTTTCAACTTGTTTTCTAGCAAGATACCAATGTAATCCTAAAGAGTCTCATCTAAAAGCAATCAAAAGAACTTTTAAATATCTCAAAGGAACATCTGATCTAGGTTTATGGTATCCCAAATGCACAAATTTAGACGTAATAGCATACAAAGATGTAGATCAATCAGGGTGCAAGCTTGATAGAAAAAACACATATGGTGTTTGTCAGATGTTGGGGGAAAAACTGATTTGTTGGGCAAGCAAAAAAGCAAAACTATGTATCCACTTCCACAGCTGAATCAGAATATGTAGCTAGAGCAAATTGCATATGATGTCAACAAAACTGTTTTATTCTAAAAGCTTGTGATGTCAACAAAAATAGTGTAATACCTGATTCTTCAAATTGCATAATTTGTGGCAAAGGATCTGTCTTTCTAAGTTCTTCTAGTCTTTTGTAGTTTTTATAATATGGGTTTCAGACCATCTTGCAATCTGTCTCATTGTTCCATACTTAGCAGCAAATAGCTATTCTTTCATTCTCTTATATTTGAAAGCTTTGGTTGGGTCTACCTTTTTGAATTTCTTCCAATTAGGTGGAGTTGGCTTTTTGAGAGGATCTTTAAGCATTTCTTGAATTCTTTCAATCTCCATCTTCAGATCTTGTGTAGACCAGTCTTTGAATTGTGCCTTTGTTGCTCTGTATGGCTTATGTTGCATGATGTGATCTAGGTAGTCTTGCCTTAGGCTTTCATCATTTCTTTCTGACAATTTTTTACACATGTCTTTTTCAAAATCTTCAAGGGTTCTCACTTTGCTCAGTTGATATTGCATAAAACTTTTTACTTCACTATCTCCCTTCCCTTTTGTCTCTTCTTTGGTCAGGTTCTCAGCTTGTTTAGCCTTCAACTTAAGATACTCATCTGGGTTCCTTGGTTTTCTGTAACCAAATAGAGAAGGGAAATCTCTCTTTCTGGATCCTCAATAGAGTAGAAGGATTTTATCTCTTCTTTGACAGCAATTAATCCAGAGTAAATTTGGTAGCAAGAAGAATGATTGATGGTCGTGGTACAAAAGGTGGCAGTGGTTTTGAAGTGAATTTAGGTGGAGTTGATGAGGATGATGTGGATAATGGTTGTGATGATAAAAGGGACTGTGATGGAATCACTTTGTCATCTTCAACAACAGAAGTTTTTCTTCTGCGTTTGAAAATGATTAGAGGTGAGGGTGGGTGTTCAGGAAATTTTGGTGGAGTGGCTAATGGGTGAGCTGAAGTGGGAAATGTAATCATAGCAGTGGTTTGAGTAACATCTGTTGGAGCAGGTTTTGATGTAGTATCTTGTGGTGGTGATTTTGGTTTGGTTTGGACAGAGGATACAACTGGATTTGTATCAACAAAGGTTTTAGAAGGGGTGGAAATTGGTTGACTTGCTTTTCTAGCAGACCTCCTTCTTTCTGGAAGTACAAATGTCTTCTTTTTCCTTTTGTTGAGCCAATACCTTTTTAACCAGGTTTTTGCTTTCAACCCTCAGTTTATCTTGTCTTTTCTGCTTTTCATCAGCTATCTTTTCAGTTTCTTTGTTTAGAGTCTCATCAATCTCTTTTCCCAAAGAATCATCAGGTGCTGTAGCATTGGTTAGGCTTTTGTTGTTCCTTTGGTTTTACCTTAGAATCAGCTTGCGGCTTTCTTAATGAATCTCTATCCCCCTTTTTGGCATCATCTATCACAATTTCTTCTTCAAAAATAGGAGCGGGGGTTGTGCCAGTGGTTTGCAATAAATGGTCTTTGATAGCTTTGAACTCTGCTTGAGTATCCTTGTATCTAGCCTCAAGCATTTTTCTGATAAGCTTCATTTGAGTCTCATGTTGAATATCTGATAATCTTCTTTGAGCCATAATGATAGGTTGTACTATTTGCTATAGCTCATCAGCAGATTGTGGTTGAGATGGTTGAGGTGGTTGACTTTGGGAGGTTTGTAGGAGTTGTTTCATCATGGTTTTAAGATCAGCAATTGAGAATTCTATTGATGTCATCCTCTCCGTCAATTCCTTATATCTTAGCTCATCCCCTAATTTAATAGGATCATCTGAACTCCTACTAGTGGTAGTTTTATCTGGAACTTCAATGGAAATGAATCCCATATCATCATGACCACATGCCCTTTTTTCTTGGTTCTAGGGACTTCCAACTAGAGTAGAGGTTACAATTGTAGCCTCAACAGTTGTTGCCTTCAAGGAAGTCTTATCATTGTAACCACTGTCCAACTGTGCCATTGTTATGGTTACAGTTGTAGTAGCTACTTCACTTGAATGATTACCAAGGGTTACTTATAACACAAGGGATGTAGCCTCCTCAAGTGTTGATGGGTTAGCAATAACAGTGTGCTCAGACTCAGTCACATATGGAGGTGAACTCTCATGAATAGGTGATTGAGAGGAATTGATTTGTGTCTGAGTTATGTCAATTTCTCTCAACAGGGGTAAAATGGTAGGTGGAAGTTGTAATGGAGAAGGTTGTGGAGTAGAAAGCGACATTGCTCTAGGAGAGGGGCTGTGGAAGATAGATTCAAGTGAATCCATTGCTTCATAATTTGGTGTCCCTGTGCTTACAACTTGATCATTTTGTGAGGATACAAGAGTAGGTAGGCTAGATGGTGGACATCTTTCCAACTGTTGTGAGGAAGTAACAGCAGTGGTTTCAAGTGACTTTTATGTTGTCACTGGGTTAACCTCTGAGATCTCATCTTCCAAAGGAACCTCTTTATGGGGTTTTGTTTAGGTGGGCTTTTTGGATTTGGAGGGTTTCTTTTTGGATTTGGCTGGTGTGGGTTTCACAGCACTGGTTGTAGTGCCATGATCACCAGGAGCAGTGGGCTCAACAACAGTGGGTTAAGCTTGTGATGTTTGTGCATCTAAATTTTACTCTTCCCCCTCTGCTTATGTTTTGAAAACTTTTTTTGATTGGTTATTCTTGTACACGTTTCGTGTGTGAGGCTGCCAACAGGACAGATAACACCTTGTGTAGCATCTTTTTCACAAACCTGGGATTGAATGTAAACACTCAATAACCTTGGATGTCTAAGAAAAGCTTTATTTTTTGAAATGTTGTTGTAGTTTGTCACCAAATCAGAAAACAATACCTGTGAAAAGTTAAAATCAGATTTTGTCAAAATAGCATATCCAAGATACTAAATGTTTAAAGGTATTCATTGAAAGCAGTTATTTTGGCAGAAAAACATACTAACAGAGTAGGAAAAAGAATTTCATCTCAACAGGAAAATTAGGTTTGTAGTTTGTTTTACCTATAAGTTGACCCTAATATCCCCGTTCAATGAATTCATCGTGTAGCTCTTTATTTGTGAAGGAAATTTTGTGTTCTAGGTCATTAGACCAAAAACAGTGGAGATGGAGGATGGGAAATTTGGATGAGAGATGCACCCAAGTTTGAAGTTATTGTATAAGGATTTTTCTTATGAGTTTGGACCTCAGCATTTTCCCAAAATTGATCGTAGTGTATCAGATAAATTGGTGCTTTTGCTTCCATGATACCTCTGTATTTGGAATTTCTCAAACTTTTAATCATGGCATGATATGCCTTATTGTTGTCAGTTTCCTCAAGGATAGCAAGGTAGTTATGAGGAGTTTTGATGATGAGAGGCATGGTGAAAGATTTAGTAGGATGTTGATACTGCAACTTGCTTTTTGCTTTGCTAGGACACTAAACAATTGCCTAGGAACTGACATCCTCCTGATGTGGACTTTCTTGTAGTGTGACAACCAGCAAAATCACTGTCTGAATAACCCGAAAGCTCAATGTTTCCATTAGTAGGATACCATATACCAAGTGTGGGAGCACCTTTTATGTATCTGGATATCCTTTTCACAGCAATAAGATTAGACTTCTAAGTGCTGACTAGGATCTGGCACAAACACATGTTGCAAACATGATGTCTGGCCTAGAAGGAGTTAGGTACAATAAAGACCCAATCATACTTTTATAAAGAGTTTGATTAACCAAGTCATCTTTGTCATCAACAGTGACAAGCTTTGAGGTTGCAATGGGTGTGCTACATGGTTTACAGTCATTCATATTAAATTTGGTAAGTAGTTCTTTGACATACTTACCTTTGATGAATGAATGTACCATTGTGCAATTGTTTTACTTAGAGACCAGGAAAACATTGGAGCTAACCCATTGCACTCATTTCAAACTCTGCTGCCATGAGTTGTCTAAACTTTTCACACATGGCAGTGCATGTGGATCCAAAAATGATGTCATCCACATAAATTTGGACAAGCATCAAGTCTTTTCCTTTCCATTTTAAAAATAAGGTTATGTCAATTTGACCTCTTGTGAAACTAACGGATAAGAGAAAAGTGGGAAGAGTTTCAAACCAGGCTCTGGGTGCTTGTTTCAGTCCATACAGTGCTTTATTAAGCTTATAGACATGATTTGGATAAAATGCATCTTCAAAACCAGGAGGTTGACAAACATATACCTCTTCTTTGATCTTACCATACAAGAATGCACTTTTGATATTCATTTGAAACACATTGATGTTGTGGTTGGAAACTGTAGGAAAGTCCACGATTAGCATGGGAACCTAAATTTGTTATCTATTGTCCGATTAGGCGGAAACTAATGACAAGTTAACCAAATAACAAGAAATACTCATTTAAATGTTGTTTTCATTGATCTAAAGTTCATACATTCGAGAACCGGATCCGATAGAGCTTCATCGTCTTTATGCCAAAATCTCCAACTCTTGCAAATGAAATCCCAAGACACCTATATATAGGGATGCAAGTTTGCTGGAAATGGACATAGGAAGAAGTAAGTTCGCCCGAACTTGGGGTCGAACTTAGGTTAAGTTCGCCCGAACTTGACTTAGTCAAGTTCAGCCGAACTTGCCTTCTCACATGCTTTCATGGGCGAACTTGGCCTAAACTTTAATAAATACGCCTTGTTTCTAACAGATTAAGTCCTATTCACTTAGACTCGATACATAATGACGTAGGCAACAGACATATGCACCAACAGACTCCCCGTTGGATGTTGTCGCAATCATTTTGACTTTTAAAATCTTCTGAGTCTTCCGATCTTTAGTTCTTGAGTAAACTTTATCATCTTGATCTTTATATCCTCTTTCTCTTTCTTTGAGCTTCGTCTTGATAAAACTTTTAATCAACATGCTCCCCCTAGCTTTAGGCTTTAGTCTCAGACTCCCTTTGATTTGATCTTTAGACTTCAAAACTCCCCCTAGCTTTGAGCTTTCTGAAATCTTTGGACAATGTTTTATCCAGCTCTCCCTCAAAGATTACTACCTGTCTAAATAAATTCTGACATTCAAATAAACATTTCAGATTCACTGTTTTGAAATTTTGTACCATCAACATTTCGAACTTAAATCTTCACTTCCATCTTTTCAAAAAATGTTTTAATTGTTTCAAATTCAATTTAATGACCTTGAATACATTTTACGTTTAAAACCTTCAACTTTCATATTTTTATCATTTGTGAAAATCCACTTAGTTGATCAAGTCCAAGTTAATGACCTTGATTAACCAAATATATCAACCAAGTCCAAATTAATGACCTCAATTTGAAAAACCGTTATGAACAATCTGATTTTAAAGTTTCAAATTAATGAACTTTTAAACAATTATCAGATTTTCTTACCAGACTTCGAAGATCCGTTCTCCAACATTGGTTCGTTGAAACTAACATAGAAACAAAATCTTTTTGTATTTTAGAAACTTCATGCTAAAACACACTGAAAATCTTTTTGATTTTTATCTTGAAAAGCAAGTAAAGTATTTACAAAACTTTTAACAAGTAAAGCAATTTAAAGAAAGTAAACTATGTACAAACATATTTACAGACATATTTTTTTGTGAATTCGTGTTTAAGGATCATATCAGTTTGTATGAGACATATCACCAGTACCGTTGACCTTTTGAGACTTTAAGATTTAAACTCATTTACCTAGATTGTCGATATAGTTGTCCACTTAAACTTTATCACATTTCTCAACTGTTCCAAGATATGTTAAGTTAAGAATTATGAAAACTTGACTTAACTGTGTTTCCCACTTCTTGAATATACTCCCGAATCCAGATTTCCTAGATTTCATCTTTCATGTGAATATAGCATAATTGATATCTGTATCTGGGTTGTGCAAGGCCTTGAGATCTCAGGTTAGTACTACCGTACAGACAAAGAGATGAAGGCTCGACTTTAAGGTGTGTTCCACTTAAGGAATCTTAAATTGAATTTAGATCTTTCGATACTTTTCAAATTTTGCATGCTAATTTTGGGGTTTTAGCAAAAGCATTATAAAAGTTCTAGGCTATTGCTTCTGCAAAATCAGAAGAACTTGTATAATACCCAAGATATCAACTATCTATAAAGACCCCGTATCTCAGAATCAGGCAACCCTTCAATCGAAATTTCAGAGTACTAAGTCCATATATCCAAGATGTGTTAAACCACAAATTTAAGCAGTTGCTAAATTTAGTTTATATCACGAAACAATTTACTGAACGTTTAAAGTCTATCGACACATCCACATAAGACTTGTTTATCACTTATAAACTTTACAATTCTTTAGCATACTGTGATTAGTCCACTGATGTACTATCATTTCCTTTTTGACAACCAAATTCTTTTTGTCTTTTTCGACGTTTTTGTACTTTTTGAATTTTTAATGTTTTTGAATTTTCAACTTTTCATATGTTTTTTTTATTTTTCTAAATATTCTTACTCCCCCTAAAATCAAAAACATATTTTTGGATTTTTAGATTTAAAGAAATATTCTTTCTAAAAAATATAGCAAACCAATGAGGATCCCGAGAACTCGTTGTCCGATCATTTTTTCATTTTCTGCATCATCATCTGACAACAGAAACAAACCATTAAACTTTGTTAACCTCAACTTGTAGAAACCACTTGTAAGAATCACTTGTAGGAAATCAATTTTAAATGATTTTTCAATATAACAATCAGTGTTCTGTTCAACGATATGGATTTTCTCAAGTTTTCAAAAATTCTTTTTAACTTTTCTTTTTCAACCACTTTGTAATTTCAAAAACCATCAAAGAATATGACTTTCTAAATAAGTTAAATACTCATGGAGTTCCGCTATCTTGTTTTGACTTTGACAAATTGGATCTTTGAACTCCTGCACACAAAGCAACTATTTGAAAAATGAAACCCAAACCTTTTTGGTTTTGGGTTTGACATGATAAGCATTATAATCATATTCAAAACCATCATCATAATCAAAGTCATCATCAAACATTTCTCTGATGTCGATTCTGAAAACATTTCGTCTATTTCTTTCTTTGTTCGTTTTTAAAAAATTTAACTTTGAAAGATCATTTTTAACTTATGTTTCGGTTGATTTGAATTTTCAGTTTTATTAGCAACAGACTTTGGTTTTTCTGATGATGAAAGCCTTTTCTTAGCAACCCATGGTTGTAGCTTGCTTCTCGCTTTCTTGATATAGAACCTAGAATCTTTGATTCCATCAAACCTTGAAGTTTTACCTTTTACAAATGTTGAGTTTTCAAACTTTGACACAGTTTTAGTTTCACTTCTTGTTTAGATTCACAGTTTCTATTTGACTCGGTGACATTTTTCACAATCTCTGGTTGTTTTTGTTTTTGTCTTTTGATTCAGTTTTTCTTCATGGAAACACAGGCTTTAGATTCAGACACTTGCAAGCAATGTGACCAACATTATTGCATTTAAAGCAAGTTCGATTATCAGAACCATTTCCACTAGTGGGTTTTACTCGACTTGTGGACTTGGTTTTAGCCTTGTCCCGAAGTTTTTTTTCTTTCTTAAATTCATCATTTGATTGCTTACCGATCATGCTTTCCTCTTAAACCGTGCTCGTTCCGTACACAAACTTTATATTCTTACATTTGTATTCCTGGAATGTTGGTTTCTCCTTCTTCTTCGGTTCTTCTTCTTCAACCTACAAACCTAAACCTGCTTCCTATGCTCAGGAAAATCACCACCAACCTTTCGATAATTGTTAGCATTCCTTTTAGGTTTCGAGTAAAATCTTTTCTCATTTTTATCAAGATCATTTGATGAAACTTCTACAAGTTTAAACAGTTTATCAATTTGATCTTCTTTTACATTCCGAATCGGAAAGCTATCATCAAAGTATAATCTATCAGAATCCTTAACCTTGTACATGACAACGTTAGGATCATCACTTAGATCATGTTCTGAAGCCGTATCATCATTTTTGGACTGTGTATCAGAACTGTTTGAACCTGAGTTGGCGCTTTGAGAGCTGCAGTTATTAGAATCATTTCCCAACACATTTTTAACCACATCTTTTACTACCGCTTCATTGTCATCATTTGATTTTGTAAAGTCTACGTCAATGTTCTCAGGCAATTTATTTTTCTTATCAGATCAAAATAAGTAGATTAAATGCCTTTTCAACTTCATCATCTTTCTTGCATGAATAACTTGCAAGAAATGGTGGACGAACACATCCGTACTCTTTACGCTTTGATTTCTCACCATTTTCCTCCGATTTAATCGTAGGTAAAATGTGATCAATGACATATGCGTTTGTGGTGTAGCTCTTTAGAAGCTGTCTTAATCTTTTCGTTACAATTTTCATGCTATGAAACTCACGCTTTGTTTTAGCAATGGTATTAATGTACATGTTAATTGCCTTTGTTTCTCAATTACTGTGGCATTTAACATTTTTACATTAGCGTTAAGCTCACTATTAGCATGTTCAACATATTTATATTTGCTTGATATTTTATCATAAGCTTCTTCTATAGTTCTGTAATCATAACGAAAATTTTTGTTGTGTACAGTCAATTCTCTTATGACTTTAACTTTATCAAGACATGGTTCACAAGGACTTGCGCACTTTGTGCAAGGTTTTTCAACCTCCACAACTTTCACAACTTCCTTTTCAGACACATTTACCTTAGCCTTTACCTTTTCTGCGTCTGCTTTCAAAGCTTCTTGTTTCTGCATCTCAAGATAAGCTATCTCTTCTTCCTCAGCTCTCTGTCTATATCCTTCTAGAATGACATTTTCCAAAGCAGCATCAAGATACGATGTATCAGATTCACTCACTACCTCTGCCATCATAGCAACACCAGTTTTCTTTCTGATGTATCTGTTCCAGTCAAAACCATCATCTTCATGAGTAACAACAAGAGCTTGTTCGGTTGTCTTTGCAGATTTATCTTCTACTTCGACTTGTTTCTCTTTGGATATGGCTTGTACTGAAGAACTTTCTTGTAGTATTCATTGTTGCTACCGAAAGGATTTTGGTTTCCACTTGCTTCTTGATTGTTGCATTCACGTTTGAAGTGTCCTTTTTGTTGACACTTGAAGCATGTGACTTTAGTCTTGTCAAATCCAAGCTTGTTGCTTGAATTACCAATATCCCTTCCAGTGAGCGTCACAAATTTGGAAACTCTTCTGATAATGGATGCAAGGCTCCATTTGATATCCATTAGCTCCAATTCTTCTTCGTCCACCTGATCATAATCTTCGGCGGTCATCTCTGTATTACCAATCTTTCCAGCAACGAGACTTTCATATGATTCAAGGACAGTAGCAAGAAGTGCTATGTGCTGTTTGGCCACCTTTTAGGAAATACGTTCTTCAAATCAACTACTATGTTACACTGGAAAACATTTGAATCAGAACTTACTTGACTTGTCTGATTTTGGAATGAAGAGCTTGAACTAGCACTAGTATAACCAGCATATGGAGAACTTTGACTTGGAGAAGAATTTGCATTTGCACTAAATGTTGTTTGGATTTTTTGGCTTTGAATCGGAGTATCAGGAATACCTCCTTTGTAATAGACACCGACATCTTGAACAACATTAGCATTATTTGATTTAGCAATCTTCATTAACTCCATTTCATGACCTTCCAATTTGTCAATGAAAGATGACAACTTGAAGTGTCTCCAAGATGGACTATTCTTCAGAATCGTCAGATATGTTGTCCATTCTCCTTCTGGAAGTGCATCAGCCAGCTTTTCAATTTGCTCTTCATTAGATCTTTTGAGATCTTGTCTCCGCATTTGGACCATGAGGTGACAGTATCTATCAATCATCTGCTTCATTGTTTCACCTTTAATCATCGTGAAGATCTCGAATTCTTTCTTGATTAAAGCCTTTTTGCTTTTGATCATTTCATCACTTCCTTTGAATTTCTCACAAAGAGAATTCCATAATTCTTGTGAAGTGTCATATTCTGGCAATAATATCAGAATGTCTTCCTTCAGTGATTGTTGAATCAAGCTGATCATTTTCTTCTCCACAACATAGTTATCTTTGTCGGTATTTGAAAACTTGTTCAGCGGAAGATCTTGATCATGCTCATCTTTTGGCCATTTGTAGCCATTCTCAACTGCAACCCAACTGTTGAATTGATTCGCTTGTATCCAATTCACAAAATTTTCTTTCCATCCTTCAAATTCATCCATGCTTATTAGCTTTGGCGGTTTCGACGTAGTAGCCATTTCGTTGTCGATGTTCCTCTGATTTGCCGCAAGAACATTAGCATTTGATGAAGAAGCCATTTGAGAAACGAACACGTTGTGGAAATCTTCCATTTTGATAACCTGAAAACTTATCTGAAAATACAATAAAAAAACACTCGAAAACTTATTAGTAATAGACAATTTTAGCAGCAACTGACGTTTTAATCCACAACAGAACATGTATATTACATGTTCGGGCGAACTTGAACAAAACAGAATGTTTTAACATATAATCAAGTTCGCCCGAACTTGATGAATGTGTTAGAAAAAAATTATGATTTTTCATCGTAAAGCGTGCTAATTGTTTTGCATTGTTTTTCAGGCTCAAGCTCCACGTGCAATCTCTTCTTGTAACATCCGTCGAAAAATGGGTTTTCCAAACCCGCTTCTTTATTAATCGAATAATCAGTTTCATATTTTTGTTGCTCATTTAATGCTTATTTTAATTTTAAACAATACATAACTAATAAACATTTTAGAATATGGAAATTAAAATTGTTAGAAAATAAAATAAGACAATTAAAAATAAAAAGGGGCTGCCGGGTTTCGAACCCGGGTCAGCCGAAGAACTTAACCACCAAACACACAACCACTCCGCCACTAGCTGTCTTTGTGTAATCTAGGAATCAAATAAAACATAAGTGCAACCGTGAATCAACCTGTTTGCGCCAAACTGAAACCGATATCGGCTTCCAAACGTCCAGGGACTTTTGAGTGATCGCGGATTCTTGATTATAACCGATAAACCGACATTCTTAATCAATTCAGCCTTTAATGAACTTGAATTCATGTGATGTTCGAGTTTAATAACCGAAAACATTCACTTCCTGAATTACTCCAACAATATCATCATCTCGCGACTCAAAATCATCCACAGAACCTCCAATTTCACTTTCGCTCTATTTTCAGTTCGTCGGAAAAGCTTTCTGAACTCGCCGGACTTTCGCCAGAAAACCGTGTCTTTCATCAAAACGGTAAATTTCTCAATTCTTTCATCTTCTATCAGTTGTTAGGCTTTTGCTAACTCAAACCTTTTAATCAGAATCAATCCCAGACGACGATATCGAATAATCAACACTCGCCGGAAGTTTTCTGAAAATTCCTACATTGCGCTGTGAAACGGTATAATCATTCAAACCTTCTGATAACTCTTGTATAGTCCTTCAATTCCACAATTAGTTAATCAAAAACTGTTAATTGGCCGCTCAGGCGGCGTTCATAAAAACAGAGCCGACGTCTTCGCCGGAGTTCTGAGAAAGATCATCTTCCGGTATGTTCATTCCCAAAACCTTCCCTGTCCATTTCATTTTAGTCAATTATATGTTCGTCAATCGAATTAAACAAGATCAGTAGAATAATCATTATCTGTGTTGTTTAATGGAGAAGATGAAGTATAGTTTGTACATAAATTTAATATAAAACGGGTTATATTTCGGGTTAGACACACAGTCCAACGGTGGACTGTGTGCAATTGAAACATAGCGATACTGGGTTCGAGTCCGTCCTTGTTCCGATTCGTCACAATATTCAGACTTTTTATAAAACCCAAATATGAAAACTTCTAGTTAGTATATAAGAGAAATAAAAACAAATGTTTTAACCAGGTTAGACACACAGTCCAGCGGTGGACTGTGTGCAACGTTAATCAACAGGTCCCGGATTCGAGACCTGTTACGCACGCCGGTTTGATAGAATTAAAATCCTTTTTAAAATAAATGAATTTTGGAATAAATTAAATGGTATATAAATATAATTAAAAACATAAATATTTCGGGTTAGACACGTAGCTCAGTTGGTAGAGCTGGGTGCACGCGTACGGGAGGTCACGAGTTCGAACCTCACTCAGTGCAAACAATATACACTACCGAACCGGTCAACAAGTCAAAGTCAATGGTCAATGGTCAAACCCAAAAAGTCAACATTTTTTTTATATTTTTATTTATTTATTTAATTTAAAAATCAATTAAAAATACTTAAAAATAATGTTTTTAAAGTTAGAAAATAACCTTAAACTCACAAAAATAAACCTAAAAACCTTATTAAAATTGTTAATAAAATCCACTTATTTACCGTACCTTTTCGTTATTATTTAGGTTAGTTAATCCTCGTCGATCAATCCTCTAAACTCGTGCGCATTCAACATCTTCAACCGAACGCACCCAATGTGAGTGAATCTCTACAAATTCCCAGTTTTAATCACGTTTTTGGGGTGTATCATGTGTCTTATTATTTATTACATTTAAACAATTGAGCATCCATCATATCCATGATCAAATGTGTATTCAATATGTATCAACTGTTTGTGTGGTTAATGTTTAGATTAAATTTATCATTTTCAGTACATACATTATCATAGGCCGCCGCTCCCCATTACCTATGAGCGTTGAGCTGTTCTCCATTACCTATGAGCGTGAACGAGGCGTTGCCAACATACGATCGGCTCCGTTTGGTTGAGCCTTGATCGCACATACATTCATCATAGGCCGTCCGTTCCCCGTTACCTATAAGCGTGAACGTGACGTTGCCAACATATACATTGTCATTTATGTCATATATTCATGCAAGGTGGTCTGTTATTGTATGTTATTGTTTGTTTTTGTTATTGTTATTGTATGGTTATATACGTTTGCTCACATATGATTATTGCACAATTTTCCATAATAAATATAACAAGAAATCAATAATAAATGTTTTCTAACAAGGTTCACTCGCCAACTTTTGTTGACCCAAAAACCCCCATTTTTACACATGATACAGGTGATCCAGTTGCAGCAAGAAACATATAGGATGGCTTAGAAGAATAAACCGGTTTAGACTTTGGATTGTTTAGTTAGTTATTTTCTTTGTAATTGTATGAACATGTTTGGAATATTGAGGATGTAATTTTGAATTTAATAAATATGAAACATATTAGTAAACATCATGAGCTTTGGTGATAACCCAATTATGCCTCGACTCTTATTCCGCTGCGGGTCGGGGTGTGACAGATTGGTATCAGAGCTATGACTATAGGGATATAGGATAGGTTATTAGCCCCTTAGAGCCTATACTATAGTTGATTAAAATTTTTAAAAATTTTTTGTGTGTTACATGCAAAATTCATGATGTCTATATGTTTTATGTTTAATGTTACGTTCAATGTTATGCAAGCATGTTCATAAGTACATATTATTATACAATGCCTATCATGAATCATATTCTCATAACATATCATATCCATGAGAGCACACACCACACAATTTCCATGACTTTTACAACGATTTTTGTATTTTCAAATCACATCAAAGTGAGTTCTCATGACGGGCATGTAGTAACTGGAAGGGTACAAGTACCGGTAGTCGGAACGTCCTGTCTAGGCTTGGCATTCATATAAATCCAAAATAAAGGACCAGTTTGCCTACCTGGGGACTAACGATGAGAGTACGAAGGACCTATTAGGCCAAAGCATGCTATACCAAATGTCGTGTGAGCTAACCCCACTTTGAGTTGTCATTGTGTCTACACCTGGACACCCTCCGACCATACATCTCGCAAACATATTTCATGGTTTTCATTCGGGTGATGCGAGTGTTAAACCGCCAATACCAATGTGAATCCTACTAAGCCAATAGTCATGGGGGCCCACATGACTATACAGGTGAAGGTATGGGGGACATTTGAGGCCCAACATGAGCAAACCCAAGACATCCTATGGATGTAGTTGCATTATTGATGTTTATGTTATTTTTAATTTTTTTAAAGACATATGACACCTAAAAAGACTCCATAAACTCACAATCTTCTTATGTATATTCCTATAGATGTCGGCTAGGCAACAACGAGGGGGTAGAAGGTCAGGAAGGTCAAACGAACGCTTGGCCACCAAAATCTCAAAACAAATGGCCGCGGTGCTTCCTGACATCGTAGTTCAAGTCCAACAAGCTCTCGCCGCAAATCCCATCAACCCACCCCAACAAGAAGACCAGAATGTTGACAACCCTCCCTCCAAAAAGTGCTCATACAAACATTTCAAGTCTTGCGATCCCCCGAAATTTGAAGGGACCGAAGGTGTCACTGCCCTCCTCCACTGGTTTGAGGAAATGGAAAACACTTTCCTCAACTGTGATTGTCCCGAGGATCGCAAGGTACGTTACGCAACCGGGAGGCTATTTGGGGTAGCTCTTACCTGGTGGAATACTGAAAAGGGGAAGAGAGGAGTCGAGGATGCAATGGCCTTAACGTGGGAGGAGTTAAGGGAAATCATGACGAGACGTTTCTGTCCAAGAAGCGAGATCAAAAAGTTAGAGGATGAATTTCACTCGTTGAAGCAAAAGGAGGGAGATCATACTACCTACAACAAGAGGTTTTTAGAGTTGAACCAAATGGTCCCTAACTTGTTCACCCCAGTTTACCGCTTAGTCGAACACTATATTCGAGGCCTCCCCTCGAAAATTCAAGACTCAGTTCTCAGCATTTCGCCTGCAACACTCGAAGCTGCTATGGAACTAGCTATCGAGCTTACCGAGAATCGTATTCGCAACGGAAAATTTAAGGACGATAAAAAGAAAGCCCCCATTGAGGGCCAAACTTCAAACCATTCCACCTCCTCCTCAAAGTTTGATAACAAGAGGAAATGAAACACCAGAAACTTTGCTGTCACACAAACAAATTTCCCTATCCCTGCTGCACCCATTACCCAAGTTGCCCCTCACCTGTACCATATAAAAGGCCATACTCCGGCCCATACCCAAAATGCAACCGTTACCAATACCATCACTTTCCTGATCATCCCTGCCAACATTGCACCGGCTGTGGTCGCGCAGGTCACACCATTCAAACCTGTCATGTACCTCAGCGAACGAACCGCCATCAGCCCTCAACCCAAACCCACCATCAGATAGTGGGTCAAGCCCAACAACCTTTACTACTACCACCTACCCAACATGTAGCCCAATCCTACTACCAACCCAACTATCCCATGGTGCAACCTATGCGGGCTTGTTACAACTGTGGAGACCCGAATCATTTCAGAAACACCTGTCCACGCCTAGTGAATATTATCCATGCCCAAGCTCAAGCTAATCCAGTAAACCAGGCTAACCAAGCTCCTCCACCTGCAAGAGGAAGAGCTTTCAACATCAACGCTAATCAAGCTAGGGCTGACAACAATGTGGTTAATGGTACGTTTCTCATCAATGGTAGTTATGCATCCATGTTATTTGATACTGGCGCGGATAAGAGTTTTGTGTCCTTAGAATTTGAACCCATCCTCAACCAAACTCGTGATAAACTCATGGAATCCATAACGGTAGAAGTTGGTAACGGAAAACCGGTTTCATTAAACTCTATTATACGCAATTGTACTCTCACCCTAAACGATCACGATTTTCCAGTTGACCTCATTCCTATGAAGTTGGGAAGTTTCGACATTATAATTGGTATGGACTGGCTCAGCTAACATCATGCTGAAGTTGTATGCCGCGAAAAGTTTATACGCATTCCTCTTGCAAACGGTCAGACTCTACGAATCTTTGGAGAAACCACTTTGAAAGGGCTCAAATTAATGTCCTGTCTTCAAGCCCGAAAATATCTCCGCAAGAATTATGTCGCATTTCTAACTCATGTCGTCAAGAAGGGAACCAAGGAGAAGAAACTTGAAGACATCCCAGTAGTAAAAGATTTTCCGCAAGTTTTTCCTGACGACATTTCAGGACTTCCTCCCGTGAGAGAAGTCGAAGTCCGCATTGATCTTATACCTGGAGCTACACCAGTTGCAAAATCTCCTTATAGGTTAGCCCCATCCAAAATGCAAGAGCTAGCCAGTCAATTGCAAGAGCTGACTGACAAAGGATTCATACGTCCTAGCTCCTCGCCTTGGGGTGCACCTGTCCTTTTTGTGAAGAAGAAAGATGGAACGTTTCGCATATGCATCGACTACAGAGAACTCAACAAGTTAACGGTCAAGAACCGCTACCCATTACCTCGCATCGATGATCTTCTAGACCAACTTCAAGGCGCCAGCTGTTTTTCAAAAATCAACCTTTGTTCTGGTTATCATCAACTCAGAGTACATGAAGAAGACATCCCAAAGACCGCCTTCTGAACTCGTTATGGTCATTATGAATTCATGGTCATGCCATTTGGTTTAACCAACGCTCCAGCTGTCTTCATGGATCTAATGAACAGAGTCTGCAAACCCTATCTCGATCGCTTTGTTATAGTCTTCATCGACGACATCCTCATTTACTCAAAGTCTAAGTCTGATCATGAACGACCCCTTTGACTCATCCTTACACTCTTAGGGAATGAAAAGCTCTACGCCAAATTCTCCAAATGCGAATTCTGGTTAAAAGAGGTACAATTCCTTGGACATGTCGTCAATGATAAGGGAATACATGTCGACCCTTCAAAGATCAAAGCAGTACAAGAATGGCAAGCGCCACGTACACCTACCGAAGTAAGATCATTTCTTGGTTTGGCTGGTTATTATCGCCGTTTCATTGCAAATTTCTCTCGTATTGCTGTACCACTCACGGCTTTAACACATAAGGGAAAACCCTTCATATGGGGACCCAAAAAGAAGAAGCCTTCCAAACCCTTAAACAAAAACTCTGTGACGCACCTATCCTCACTCTTCCTGAAGGTTGTGATGACTTTGTGGTTTATTGCGACGCGTCAGGGCAAGGACTAGGCTGTGTTCTAATGCAAAGAGGAAAGGTGATAGCTTATGCTTCTAGACAACTCAAAACTCATGAGAAGAACTACACCACCCACGACCTAGAACTTGGAGCCATTGTGTTCGCTCTTAAGATATGGAGACATTACCTCTATGGTACTAAGTGTGAAATATACACTGACCATAAGAGCCTCCAACATATCTTCAACCAAAAGGAGTTAAACATGAGGCAACGAAGATGGGTTGAACTTCTTAATGACTACGACTGTGAAATTCGGTATCATCCTGGCAAGGCAAACGTGGTGGCCGATGCACTCAGTCGAAAGGGTTATGCGAACTCCATTCATCTTCTATGTTCGCAAATCATAACAGATATCAAAGATCAAATCCGAGAAGCCCAACATGTTTCAGTAACGGAAAACGACGTACGAAAGGAGCTGTCCTGTGGAGCTGAACTTAAAATTGAAACTAAATCCGATGCTATTCTGTACTATCTAGATCGCATATGGATTCCTGACCACAACAACCTTCGTGAATTCCTTATGAATGAGGCGCACAAAACACGATACTCTATACACCTAGGAGCCGACAAGATGTATCAAGACCTTCGATACACCTACTGGTGGCCTGGAATGAAAAAGGACATTGCTGTTTTTGTTTCCAAGTGCCTTACATGTTCCAAAGTAAAAGCTGAATATCAAAGACCCTCAGGACTTCTGGTCCAACCTGAAATACCTGTATGGAAGTGGGAAAACATAACCATGGACTTCATTACCGGTTTACCTCGCACTTCTGTTGGGTATGACATGTGACATCCCGGTTTTTCAGATATCTTAAACGCACTACTTCACGGTTATTCGTTCCTACGTTAAATTGATTCGGAGACTTAAATTGCACGCTCGAAATAATTACGATAATTTCGTGAACTTGTTTAATGAATTACGTGCTATGTGTATTAAACGTTTATAAGTTGGTGAAGTATTATGTGATGTTCGATTTCGTGATTTGTTTTAGTTATGAAATATATATAGTAAATATATAGATGAATCGAATCGAGCCGCGACACAAGCCAACCTCGTTTCCTTGTGACTCAAGGAGTTAACCAAACTTGAGGACCAAGTGTTAAACCCAAACCGCCCCACCCAAACCCTTTCGGCCGCGAGCACACACCCAACCGCAACCCTTCCCTTTCCCTTCATCCCTTGCGCTATATATACACACACATGCATGAGCTTGCTTCACAAAAACAAAACACAAAAACCCTAGTTGAGAAAACAGCCGACGGCAGCCGTTCCCTCATCATCCCGGTCGCAAACAGTCTGCTACATCCTTCTTGGTCGCGACAAGTCTTCTTCACACCTTGCTCTCGGTCGCGATCACCTTCATCTTATCCGAATCGGCTCTTGTCCAAGTCTCGGCTCATTGATCTTGTTATTAAAGGTCAGGATTTATCTTTGTTTGCAAGATCATATTCGGATTTATATGTTGAATGTAGTGTTATGTTAGCCGATTTATTTATACTAGTTGTGGTTAAGATGATTAGCGAATCTAGAAACATTAGGCTGCGTTTTGTTTGATAAAAACTATAGGTTATAATTAGGGTTTGCATGGGTATGATATATATGATAGTATATGATTGGAAATTCTGTTCTTGATCGCATATGTTCAATGTATCGATGGTTTAAGCGGGTTAGATTGTGATAAAGTGCTGAATCAGAATGCTGAATGGTGGTTACAGCCAACTTCAACTGGCTGTAAGTTGGTTATTAATTATCGAAAAACGGATTTTCTGAAGTCTAAAACATAGAGTTTTGAAAAAGATTCTAATAGCACTGGATTCATATTTTTCTGAAGTCGTTTGATATTTTTAAGTGGCCAATTAAGTTTAGCAACTAAAGCTGTGAAAATCCTGAAAATTTGTTAGTTGTTTATCGAGTTGGATTTAATAATCTGTAGGGAGTCGAATCATGAAATTTGTACAGAAACTAGATATGGAAATTTCCGGGCAACTTCCACTGGAATTTTGTTAATTGGACGAACGGTGATTTTTAAATGAATTCTTCCGTGGACTGCAGTCAGAAAGCGACGGATCTGACTGCAGCCTAGTATATTAATATTTATGAATAATTGGTAAAGTGTTAGGACTTGAAAAATTTATATAAAATTCTAAAGTATAGTTGTCACCTTCTGTAAAATAATTGGAATTTTTGGAACGTTGGAACTATTTTATAAAAATCCTCGAAAACAGCCGAATTATGAGTATGTAAGCTGAAACTTGATAACTTGCGAATGTGTGCACCAAAGTGTTGCATGGATTGGATTGTGTTCATGATAAATTGTTTTGATCACTATGTTCATATGAGGATACTTGCATGCATGTTTGAGTGTTAGGAATTGTGATTGTGTGTACCGCTTTGTACGTTAATTATGTGTAGGATTTGTATTGGTGTGTTCACACACTAACTTGAAATCAATTGACTTGTTAGGACGCAATTAGCGGTCCCATCATTTGCAACTTCTTTCTTACACTAACCGAGCAACTAAAGGTGAGTTCACGGCCCCTAATTTTATCCGGTATTAAACAACAGGGGAGAAACATGTATACACTCTACAACTCTATCTCTTTACGTTATACGAAATTAACGTCATTAAAATATTCGGTAACTAAGTTAATGTTAATGTACGTTATGGTCACTAAGAAGCTATATCACACAAGTCCTCGACAATCTCTCGGATCGTTAGTATTGGGTTTAGATAGCGGGGAAATTATAAGTAGTACTACTGGGCCCGACAAGCCCCATCCGAGCTAGTCGCGCTAGCCGACCGGGTATGGTCAACGGGTGAATAATTTGGCCTAACTTCGCCATGGTCAGTGATAGGCCTGGCAACACGGAGGCACAACAGTCAGCTTCGATCGCGAACACTTACGTGACATAACTTAGGCTAGCCACCTATATATATTAACATTGAACTTAATTACGAATCAACAATATTATCCCGGGTTATTATCCCGGGTTAGGGATAATGGAACCAACAACGTTATTATTCCAGGTAAGGAATAATGGAACTATCAGTATTATTCCGGGTTGGGAATAATGGAACTAAATCGTTATCCCGGGTTAGGGATAACGGGGGAAACAAACTTATAACCGAACAAACGAATTTATGAAAACCTGTGAACTCACTCTTCTTTAATGTTGACACTTCTTTCTTTACATGTTTCTCAGGACGCTAGGAGCTCTAAGTGCACTCACTTGCATTGATCAAGACATCTTTTATCGAGTCTCATTTACAAACATTGTTTTGGGTTTTTCTTTAGTTTTGGCGTTTATGTTGGCGCCCGTTCCTTTACTTTATGCTTCCGCTCAACTTTAAAAACTAATGCTTCCCCTAAACATTGGTAACTAACTAAGACAATATAAAATCTACGATGAATGGTTAAACAAATGATTTTTGGAAAACGTATTATCAAATCATATAGAGTCGTTCGACGTACTAGTGTTTCAGATTCTGGTTTGTTCACACGCCTCGCGGTAAAACTCCGCAAGTGGAAATTGAGGGTGTGACATGACACTATATGGGTAATCATTGATCGTCTTACAAAATCAGCTCACTTTATTCCGATCCGCGAAGATTTCAAGAACGAGAAGTTAGCTCGTATCTACATCAGCGAAATCGTAAGCCGTCATGGTGTACCGTTAAGCATTATTTCAGATCGTGATGGTCGTTTCACTTCACGAACATGGCAAGCCGTACAAGCCGCTTTGGGTACACGATTAGACCTCAGTACCGCTTATCATCCTCAAACTGATGGACAATCTGAACGCACCATCCAAACTCTTGAAGATATGCTTCGAGCATGTGTCATAGACTTCAAGGGAAATTGGGAGGGAAATTGGGACGCTCCTCTACCATTAGTTGAATTTTCGTACAACAACAACTATCATTCAAGTATCGGCATGGCACCTTTCGAAGCTTTATATGGTCGTAAGTGCCGATCTCCAGTATGTTGGCACGAAATTGGAGAAGCTCGAATCACCGGTCCAGAATTGATTCAAGAAACAACAGACAAGATTCATCAAATTCGAAACAATCTTCTAGCGGCACAAAGTCGTCAAAAGAGTTATGCGGATAAACGACAAAAGCCTTTGGAGTTTAACATTGGTGATCATGTACTTTTAAAAGTATCACCGTGGAAGGGAGTAGTTCGTTTTGGCCAGAAGGGCAAGCTAGCACCACGCTACGTAGGACCTTTCCAGATACTCGAAAGAGTAGGACCTGTAGCATACAAGCTTGATCTACCAGAAGAACTCAACAGAATTCACCCCACATTCCACGTATCAAACTTAAAGAAGTGCCTCGCCGATGAAAACCTCCATATTCCCCTGGAAGATATTCAGATCGATGAATCTATGCACTTCATTGAAAGACTAGTAGAGATCATGGACTTTGGAGAAAAACGTTTAAGACGGAGTCGTATTCCAATTGTTAGGGTACGCTGGGAGTCGAGACGGGGACCTGAGTTTACTTGGGAACGTGAATACTCAATGCGCGAAAAATACCTGCATCTTTTTCCTGTTACTACTACAACTTAAATTTCGGGACGAAATTTCTAAAAGTAGGGGATACTGTAACATCCGTCGAAAAACGGGTTTTCCAAACCCGCTTCGTTTATTAATCGAATAATCAGTTTCATTTTTTTGTTGCTCATTTAATGCTTATTTTAATTTTAAACAATACATAACTAATAAACATTTTAGAATATGGAAATTAAAATTGTTAGAAAATAAAAATAAGACAATTAAAAATAAAAAGGGGCTGCCGGGTTTCGAACCCGGGTCAGTCTGAGAACTTAACCACCAAACACACAAGCACTCCGCCACTAGCTGTCTTTGTGTAATCTAGGAATCAAATAAAACATAAGTGCAACCGTGAATCAACCTGTTTGCGCCAAACTGAAACCGATATCGGCTTCCAAACATCCAGGGACTTTTGAGTGATCGCGGATTCTTGATTATAACCGATAAACCGACATTCTTAATCAATTCAGCCTTTAATGAACTTGAATTCATGTGATGTTCGGGTTTAATAACCGAAAACATTCACTTCCTGAATTACTCCAACAATATCATCATCTCGCACTCAAAATCATCCACAGAACCTCCAATTTCACTTTCGCTCTATTTTCAGTTCGTCGGAAAAGCTTTCTGAACTCGCCGGACTTTCGTCGGAAAACCGTGTCTTTCATCAAAACGGTAAATTTCTCAATTCTTTCATCTTCTATTAGTTGTTAGGCTTTTGCTAACTCAAACCTTCCAATCAGAATCAATCCCAGACGACGATATCGGATAATCAACACTCGCCGGAAGTTTTCTGAAAATTCCTACATTGCGCTGTGAAACGGTATAATCATTCAAACCTTCTGAAAACTCTTGTATAGTCCTTCAATTCCACAATTAGTTAATCAAAAACTGTTAATTGGTCCGCTCAGAGGGAGTTCATAAAAACAGAGCCGACGTCTTCGCCGGAGTTCTGAGAAAGATCATCTTCCGGTATGTTCATTTCCAAAACCTTCCCTGTCCATTTCATTTTAATCAATTATATGTTCGTCAATCGAATTAAACAAGATCAATAGAATAATCATTGTCTGTGTTGTTTAACGGAGAAGATGAAGTATAGTTTGTATATAAATTTAATATAAAACGGGTTATATTTCGGGTTAGACACACAGTCCAGCGGTGGACTGTGTGCAACTGAAACATAGCGATACTGGGTTCGAGTCCGTCCTAGTTCCGATTCGTCACAATATTCAGACTTTTTATAAAACCCAAATATGAAAACTTCCAGTTAGTATATAAGAGAAATAAAAACAAGTGTTTTAACTAGGTTAGACACACAGTCCAGCGGTGGACTGTGTGCAACAATAATCAACAGGTCCCGGGTTCGAGACCTGTTACGCACGCCGGTTCGATAGAATTAAAATCCTTTTTAAAATAAATGAATTTTGAAATAAATTAAATAGTATATAAATATAATTAAAAACAGAAATATTTCGGGATAGACACGTAGCTCAGTTGGTAGAGCTGCGTGCACGCGTACGGGAGGTCACGAGTTCGAACCTCACTCAGTGGAAACAATATACACGACCGAACCGGTCAACAAGTCAAACTCAATGGTCAACGGTCAAACCCAAAAAGTCAACATTTTTTTTATATTTTTATTTATTTATTTAATTTAAAAATCAATTAAAAATACTTAAAAATAATGTTTTTAAAGTTAGAAAATAACCTTAAACTCACAAAAATAAACCTAAAAACCTTATTAAAATTGTTAATAAAATCCACTTATTTACCGTACCTTTTTGTTATTATTTAGGTTAGTTAATCCTCATCGATCAATCCTCTAAACTCGTGCGCATTCAACATCTTCAACCGAACGCACCTAATGTGAGTGAATCCCTACAAATTCCCCGTTTTAATCACGTTTTTGGGTGTATCATGTGTCTTATTATTTATTACATTTAAACAATTGTGCATCCATCATATCCATGATCAAATGTGTATTCAATATGTATCAACTGTTTGTGTGGTTAATGTTTAGATTAAATTTATCATTTTCAGTACATACATTATCATAGGCCGCCGCTCCCCATTACCTATGAGCGTTGAGCTGTTCCCCATTACCTATGAGCGTGAACGAGGCGTTGCCAACATACGATCGGCTCCGTTTGATTGAGCCTTGATCGCACATACATTAATCATAGGCCGTCCGTTCCCCATTACCTATGAGCGTGAACGTGACGTTGCCAACATATACATTGTCATTTATGTCATATATTCATGCAAGGTGGTCTGTTATTGTTTGTTATTGTATGTTATTGTTTGTTATTGTTATTGTTATTGTATGGTTATTTACGTTTGCTCACATATGATTATTGCACAATTTTCCATAATAAATATAACAAGAAATCAATAATAAATGTTTTCTAACAAGGTTCACTCGCCAACTTTTGTTGACCCAAAAACCCCCATTTTTACACATGATACAGGTGATCCACTTGCAGCAAGAAACATATAGGATGGCTTAGAAGAATAAACCGGTTTAGACTTTGGATTGTTTAGTTAGTTATTTTCTTTGTAATTGTATGAACATGTTTGGAATATTGAGGATGTAATTTTGAATTTAATAAATATGAAACATATTAGTAAACATCATGAGCTTTGGTGATAACCTAATTATGCCCCGACTCTTATTCCGCTGCGGGTCGGGTTGTGACACTTCTAAGACTCACAACACGTGTATTACACTCGACAAGACGATCTGTCCATCTTTAAAGGAATACGACAGTATCTTAAAGTTTTGGAGGAAAGCCCTATTCACAGAGTTATCACGGAACGCATAGTGTCATACAGATCTCAAATTTTCCATTTCTGGACGAATGTGGAGCTTAGTGATGATCAGAAAACGATTAATTCATCAGTACAAGTTGGAAATGAGGTTAAGAAGATTTCTGTAACTGAAGATGATATTCGACGGATTCTGTAGGAACGTCCACGATTAGCACGGGAACCTAAATTTGTTATCTATTGTCCGATTAGGCGGAAACTAATGACAAGTTAACCAAATAACAAGAATTACTCATTTAAATGTTGTTTTCATTGATCCTAAAGTTCAATACATTCGAGAACCGGATCCGATAGGGCTTCGCCGTCTCTGTGCCAAAATCTCCAACTCTTGCAAATGAAATCCCAAGGCACCTATATACAGGGATGCAAGTTCGCTGGAAATGGACATAGGAAGGAGTAAGTTCGCCCGAACTTGGGGTCGAACTTGGGTTAAGTTCGCCTGAACTTGACTTAGTCAAGTTGGCCGAACTTGCCTTCTCACATGCTTTCATGGGCGAACTTGGCCTAAACTTTACATAAATACGCCTTGTTTCTAACAGATTAAGTCCTATTCACTTAGACTCGATACATAATGACGTAGGCAATAGACATATGCACCAACAGCAACAAAGGCTAAAAACAATCGGATGGCTTCTAACCTAGCTACTAGAGCAAAGGTTTCATCATAGTCAATGCCTTCTTCTTGTCTATAGCCTTGAACCACAAGCCTAGCTTTATTCTTTACAACAATACCCTTTCATCTGTTTTGTTATTGAAGACCCACTTTTTGCCAATTGGATATACATCATTAGGCAGTGGTACAAGTTCCCATACTTGTTGTCTTTTGAATTGAAGGAACTCTTCTTGCATGGATTCTACCCAACTGTTGTCTTTCAGTGCCTGTTGGTACTTGACAGGTTGTGTAAGAGATAAAAAACCAGCAAAAAGATAAATGTTTTTGGATTGGCTTCTTGTGAGCATCCCATCATTGATGTTGCCAATGATTTGATCAGACAAATGACTTTTGAGGTAGATCAGATCTCCCTTATAGGGAGCAATGGCATTTTGTGGTGAAGGCTGCAGATGGGAATCATCTGAGCTAATAATTGTTGGCAATTTTGAAGAGCCAACATCTGTTTGAAATGGAGGTGGAGGTATAGGTGGAATGGATGTGAAAGAAGGTTGACTTTTGTGCACAGAACATGGACTTTTATCAATAGTGGTTTGATTTTGTGAGCTGGCAGAGGTTTGTGGATCAACAACTGTTGATCCAGTAGTGGCAGAGTGTTCACAGTGATTTGTAACATCTGCTGCTTCTCTGATGGATGGATTGACTTAGAATTGTGGAATCACACTGTCATATCCATATTCTTGATGGGAAGATTGTGATGTACCTGCAGGGTTAGTCTTGATAGACACATCTTCAAATGTAAATTTGTCTACATCAAACAATTCAGCAGGATTTGCTGGGATTTTTAACAAAGAAAGTTCATTGAACTTTACATTCAAGGTCTCTTCCACACACTTAGTCCTTGAGTTAAAGACTCTATAGGCTTTAGCAGTGGTTGAGTATCCCAGAAAATAACCATAATCTACTTTGGCTGCAAACTTTGAAATAGAATCTTTTAAGTTTAAAATGAAGCATGGGCAGCCAAAGATATTGAAATAAGAGATCAGAGGTTTAGTTTATATAAAACTTCATAGGCAGTCTTTTGATGCCTAGGATTGATCAAAACTCTGTTCTGCACATAGCAAGCAATGTTTACAGCCTCTGCCCAAAAAGACAAGGGTAAACCTGAATCTACAAGCATTGTTCTGGCAGATTCAATTAAAGTCCTGTTTTTCCTTTCAACCACCTCATTTTGTTCTTGTGTCCTTGGGATGCTATATTTCCTAACAATTCCTTTTGACACACAGAAATCATCCAACTCCTTGTTCTTAAACCCTGTCCCATTATCACTTCTAAAATGTTTGACTGGTAGGTAAAATTGCTTTTCAACTTGTTTTACATTATTTTGCAAAATGCCTATGGTTTCATCTTTAGAGTGCAAGAAAAATGTCCATGTGAACCTTTAAAAATCATTAACAATGACAAGACAATATCTTTTTCTTTTGAGACTCATGATTTTTACAGGTCCAAACAAATCCATGTGCAGCAACTGCAACGTTTTGGACTCTTCCATTGACTTGTATGAACTTTTATGTTGTTTGCCTTTTAATCAAGAAACATAATGTTCATAACAAGTGAATTGTTTTGAGGGTAAACCTCTGACAAGATTTTGTTTGGAGAGTGTGGTGATAGTCTTAAGATTTGTATGACCAAGTCTTCTATGCCACGGTTCTCTCTTTGCTTGAAGCATCTGAGAACATACATGCGTTGGACATTGGATTATCCTTCAACATATCAACCACATACACATTACCACTCCTATGAGCAACAAGTTGTGCTTTGCTCTCATCAATTATTTGATCAATCTTTTAACTACTTCTGGTCCAAACAATTTGATAGGTTTTCTTAGTAAAAGAAGGATCCATATCCGTTGTCACTCATTTGTGAGACACTAAGCAAGTTAAATTTCAAATTGTCAATGAGATTAACATGTTCAAATTTGAGTTTCCCATCCTGAACAGTCCCTAACCCCAACACCTTCCCTTTTGAATTGTTACCAAAGGATATATCACCCCCTCCATGTCCCATGAAATCTTTGAGAAGGGCTCTACATCCTATCATGTGCCTGGAGCCTTCATTATCTACATACCATAAACTATCAAGGCAAGTAGAAGCTCCCTGCACATTAGTAAACAATTAGTTTAGGTGGGTCTCCAAAGCCAAAATGGCTTTGGATGGTGTCACAGATAGTTCAGTCTCAAATTCAGGATGATGGACAATGGTTTGAACAGACTTTTGTAACCACTGTTGCGAAGCATTTCCTATCAAATACTCATATCCATGAGGATGCCTGTTAACCCTTGGTTTTGAGCGCTTTTTGTAACCCTCATAACTAAGAGGAACCTTTTGATAGACGGATTGGCCATATCCTCTTGGAAACTTATTTGCAGGTGGTGCATCTGTTACCTGCACCTCTCTGGGAGCAGAGGTTTTATGCAAAGCTTTGGTAACAGATGTTTGAACTGGTTCAAAGTTCTGTTTACATTTTTCTCTAATAGAGCTTGATGTGTTACTCTCAAATGTTTTGTATTTACATTATTTTCTTTTAACATCAAAGGTTTGAAGATAAACACATTCTTGAGTCTTGTGGTTAGTTTTGCCACAAATTATGCAATTTGAAGAATCAGGTATTACACTTTTTTGGTTGACATCATAAGCTTTTACATTTGAAGATGTGTCTATCAAGACTAATCCTACAGGTACATAACAATTTTCCCATCAAGACTATGGATATGACAGTGTGCTTCCACAATTCAAAGTCAATCTATCCATCAAGGAGCAGATGTTACTAACAACTATGAAAACTTTGCCACTGCTAGCTCAACAGTTGTTGACCCACAAACCTCTGCCAGCTCACAAAACCAAACCACTATTGATAATATTCCATTTTCTATGGACAAAAATCAACTCCTATACACACCCATTCCACCTATACCTCTACCTCCATTTCAAACAGATGCTGGCTCTTCAAAATTGCTAACAAATGTTAGCTAAGATGATTCCCATTTGTAGCCTACACCTCAAAATGTTATCATTCCATATAAAGGAGATCTACTCTACCTTAAAAGTCATTCATCTGATCAAATCATTGGTAACATCAATGATGGGGTGCTCACAAGAAGCCAATCCCAAAACATTTGTCTTTGTGTTGGTTTCCTATCACTCACACAACCTGTCAAGTACCAAGAGGCACTGAAAGACAACAGTTGGGTAGAAGCTATGTAAGAAGAGCTCCTTAAATTCAAAAGACAACAAGTATGGGAACTTGTACCATTGCCTAAGCATGTATATCCAATTGGCACAAAGTGGGTCTTTAAGAACAAAACTGATGAAGGGGTATTGTTGTCAAAAATAAAGCAAGGCTTGTGGTTCAAGGTTATAGACAAGAAGAAGGCATTGACTATGATGAAACTTTTGCTCCTGCAACAAGATTAGAAGCCATCATATTGTTTTTAGCCTTTGCTGCCAACCACAACATAAAGGAGTTTCAAATGGATATCAAAAGTGCATTCTTGTATGGTAAGATCAAAGAAGAGGTATATGTTCGTCAACCTCCTGGATTTGAAGATGTATTTTATCCTGATCAAGTCTACAAGCTTAATAAAGCTTTGTATGGCTTGAAGCAAGCACCAAGAGCCTGGTATGATACTCTTTCCACTTTTCTCTTATCCATTGGTTTCACAAGAGGTAAAATTGATAAAACCTTAATCTTGAAATGGAGAGGAAAAGATTTGATGCTTGTCTATATTTATGTGGATGACATCATTTTTGGATCCACATGCACTGCCATGTGTGAAGAGTTTAGACAACTCATGGTAGCAAAGTTTGAAATGAGTGCAATGGGTGAGCTCCAATGTTTTCTTTGTCTCCAAGTAAAACAATTGCACAATGGTACATTCATTCATCAAAGTAAGTATGTCAAAGAACCACTCACCAAATTTGATAGGAATGATTGTAAACCATGTAGCACACCCATGGCAACCTCAAAGCTTGTCACTGTTGACGACAAAGATGAATTGGTTGATCAAACTCTTTATAGAAGCATGATTGGGTCTTTATTGTACCTAACTGCTTCAGAGCCAGACATCATGTTTGCAGCATGTGTTTGTGTCAGATGCCAGTCAGCACCTAGAAAGTCTAATCTTATTGCTGTGAAGAGGGTATTCAGATACATAAAAGGTGCTCCCATACTTGGTATCTGGTATCCTGCTAATTGAAACATTGAGCTTTCAGGTTACCCGGACAGTGATTTTGCTGGTTGTCACACTACAAGGAAGTCCACTTCAGGGGGAGTTCAGTTCCTAGGTGATTCCTAGTGTCCTGGCAAGCAAGTTGCAGTATCTACATCCACTGCTGAGGCTGAATACATTGCTGCTACAAGTTGCACTGCTCAACTCTTGTGGCTTCAAATCAATTGCTGGATTTTGGTGTAACTGCTTTAAAGACTCCTCTCAAGTTGGATAGTCAAGTAGCTGAAAATATCATCAAAAATCCAGTCTCTCATTCCACAACAATGCACATTGACATCAGACATCACTTTGTGAGAGATTGCTATGAAAAAAGGTTTGATTTCTCTGCATCCTGTTCCAACTAAAGATCAATTGGCAGATGTTCTAACAAAAGCATTAGATACATCGACCTTTGAAAGTCTGATCTCTAGGATTGGCATGCTAACATGGATTAAAAACAAATTTTGTACTCCATGTGTAAATAGCATTAAAATGTTTTCAGAAAATAAAAAATGCATCCTTAAAATAGTTTAAAATGGAAGCTTTCAATAAATCTCAAAAGTCTGTTCATAACCACTGTTTTCTTTTAAACCTCTGTTTGGCTTGAAAATCTATCCATGTTAAAGTGTATCCTCTGGTCCATTACCACCATCCACTGGTTGGTCAAACCTCTGTATTGACCTTATCCTTTGATATCTATCCTCTGATAGTGTTTAAATCAACATTATTCCCATCCACTGTTGATACACAATAGTGGTTTTTCCAAAACAACTGTCATCCATTATTTATCAGAGGTTACACATGGACAGATGTTAGCTATCAGATCTTTACAACAAATGCCACGTCATCACTCACTATTTCACTTTATAAAAACCTTGTTTTATCCCAAACAGAATTTTTCACTCTGTCGTATCGAATTACAAAAATTCTCAAAGCGGTTTCCACAAATCTTTCATTCTTCTTCTTCTCCGCGATTCAATACACTCGAATCTTTCACCATGACGCTCATCATTGAAACACCTCACAATTACACTCCCATTCTCGAAGAAACCGACTCAAATCAAGCATATAATGCTATGATAAAAGTTTTGAAAGAGTCAAAATGCAAACAAATCATGGAGGTCAAAGCACCTATCTATCTTGAAACACTTTGCCAATTTTGGGCACATGCTGAAGTCCATTCCACAAAGAAGAAAGCTTAGGCCATTGTTCCAAAAGTGGGTGACTCTATCATTCAAATAAGCCCAACATCCATCTCTACTGTTTTTGGTCTGAATGACCTAGATCATTCCACCTCTTTCACAAATAAGGATCTACATGATGAATTCATTGAACGTGGTTACGAAGGTTAACTTACAGGTAAAACCATCTACAAATCTAAGTTTCCTGCTGAGATGAAATTCCTTTTCCATACCTTATTAACATGTTTGTCTGCCAAAACAACTGCTTTTAATGAAGTTCCTTTAAATATGCAGTACCTGGCATATGCTATTTTTACTAAATTTGATTTTAACTTTTCCCAAGTATTGTTTAATGATTTGGTAGCAAACTACAATAACATTAAAAAGAATAAAGCTTTTCCGATGCATCCAAGGTTGTTGAGTGTTTACATTCAAAACCAAGTTTGTGAAAAAGAATGCTAAACAAGGTGTTGTGATTACTCATGCCAGTCTTACTCATGAAACTTTTACACGCATAACCAATCAATCAAAGGATTTACAAACACAAGCAGAGGGGGATGAGCAAGTTTTAAAATATAAGACCCTTACTTTATTTAACAACATTTATATAAGTTTTGGTATAAATGCGTTTATACGATTAAATATACATCTGAAAATACGACTTTCTTAAATCATTTTAGGAATTTAAAACATTTCGTCTTAATAGTAAAATGTCGTCGTTCAAAACATGACGACGAAACATTGTGTGGAAGCTTGAATTTTGACCGTGTTCGGTTCTTCATTGAGCTTGATCGTTCTCCGGTGCCATACTTCATACCTACATTTTATAAAACATGAAATGAGTTAGTTATACTCGGTTTAAAATGTGCCTATCAAGTCCGAATGACAAAACAAACAAGATAACAATTATTTTATTGTATTTTTTGCCAGCTTTTTAGCTCCTCGCGGGGCGCGACCGACTTCACTAGTTTCTTTCGCGGGGCCGACAATCCCTGGCTGGGCACAGCCGGTTTATTCAGTTCCATCGCGGGGCGCGACAACTTGTTTCGACAGAATGTTTGTTTCTTTGAGCTCTATATTCCTAGCATTGCCAATTTTAACATAATTGGTCATAACTTACTCAATTTTTATCCGTTTTACACGGTATTTTTTCCTATGCGATCGTAATTTGATTCTCCATCACATGGAGTTAAAATCCGACATCCGGATTAACAATTTTCTAGAAACCCGCGGCATAAATTAATTATTAACTTCTTTTGACATAGCTTTTGACCCGTTCATACTTTTATCAAACCAACTTGTTTGTTACACTTATATTCTCATAAACATCATAATTTAAGTGTTTCCTATCACAAAAGGTTCAAATCGCGGGTTATTATGAATCAATAACCCGCTTGTACTTATATGCTTATTTTGACCCGTTAAGGGTATTTAAGCGCTTTTAAGCATAACCAAGCTTATTCATTTCTAGCATCATTTTTTCAGATTAACATATCTACTTGTATTCGACCACAACTACTATTGTGACGGATTTGATATAATAACCCAATTATCACGAATATTACCCTTCGGTTAGTCATTTTACGGAAAAATGCTCATTTTAGGCATTGGACCCGAGAAAGCTTATGCCGATAACTTTTATGCTTATCTAAGGTTTACATTACCATAATATATATTTCTAAACAAGCCATAAGGGTCATTTTCCCGATTTACCCATCAAGGGTATTTTGGTCAAATTTAGTCCCTCATTTAACGACGAAGGACTTTCACTAAATATTTGACCAGAATCGCTCGTTTAACTATTAATGTACTTATGCGTACCTGGATCGGGTCGACATGTTGACCCGTTTTAATACCTTGCCTCAATAATTTGCTAATACATAGCATCGCTAATTCACAAGCCGTTTTACCCTGTGAGCATAAGACTCGACAAGCACTTATTAGTCATTATATGTTAAGTGGTATCAACATTATCATTTGACCCGTTTGGTCTAAACGACCATACATTTTGCGCTTATATATAAATGGTATTTATTTACCATTCCGTTAACTAACTCATTTCGGATTTCTCATCATTTAGTTATGTCTCTTAAATCCCTTTCTTACGCATTTAACTCAACATGGCTTATGCCACTTGATGTTGTTTTTTACTTCAACTTTTATCCATTTATACATGACTAAATCACCATTTTCTCTTTTTATTAGTTTAGGCTTACATATAAAGTAGTCATTCGAAACTCATTTTATATATATCATCACATGACCAAATTACCATTTTGACCCTTTTTACCATTAAACCTGGTTTTTTTTTCATCTTTTGATATGTTCCGACCCGTATCATGTCGTGTCAGAACCGTATTTCTAATACAACCTTTTTTTGTATTTATAACTTATAAATAAATACATATCCTACAAAAAGGATGTAACCTTTACTTACCTTGTATCCGATTATGCACTTTATACGCGTGCTTGATCCGTTTGACCCGCTTCTTTCCCAAGCCTCCACCTAGCTTGTCAAGCGTCAAACTATCACCATAATTCGTAAGACGGTTAGATTAGTCATCCTTACTTACGACTATTCCATCTTACGGGTTTTATGTCGAAACTACTATTCGACTTCATCATTGGTTAGTTTGACTTTCAAAAGTCAACTACCTTTGATCATATGATATCCCAAATTAGGTTTAAATCAACATCATGTTTAGAACCCGTACTATTTCATATCACACGTAATTAGTCAAATTAGCCAATTTCGGATTTCTTTCATAATTTCAACATATCAACATTCGTTTAGGCATTTTAACAAACAACTTACGGGCATGATCTTTATACATCATTTATCTAGTTTATATTTAACTTTTAACCAAGTTTCAATCATCAAACTTCAAGTCCTTATGGCTAGCATTCATAAACAATATCAATACTTGCATCATAACATCAAATCTACACTATTTCAACATTGAAATTCAGTGTTCATCACATAGTTACAACACCCACTTAACACATGTATGTGTAATTATCAATTTCATAATTTTCATCACTAAATCACCAAATTTTCGACTAGGTTTGCTCCTAGACATAACATCACTCATGCATTCAACATTCAGCATGAATTTTAGTTATGAGTGTTTATCCAAATTTCAAGATATCACCAAATGATGGAATTGGACATACCTTGTGATCTCCTAGTCTTAGTGATCACGAATTTAGTAAAAGCCCCAATTTCCTAGCTCGTTTTTCTTTTGATTTTGTTGGATTTTTATGTGTTTAGGGTTCTTGTAGAGACCCTCTTTTGCTCCTGGTGAAAATGTCAACCAAACACACACATGTGTGTGTTTTGGTCTTTAATTGTTTAATTTAAAACATTTTTCTTGTTTCACCCCTTTTAGTCCCTCAATGTTTCCAAGTTTATAAAACACACACATTTCAAGTTTTCTTTATTATTCATTAGATATTTCTAAGTAGGTTAATTAATCCTAGTCACATTATTCTTTGGTTATAACCAACATATATACCATATGTAAATAAATATTAATTTCTAATATTTTCGGGGTGTCACATAAAAGAACAACCTGTTCAAGCTCAAGCCTCTGCTGCTAAGCCTACGACTCCTGTTGATCTTGGCACTACAACCAGTGCTGTGAAACCCACAATAGAAACTTTGAAAAGAAAACCAACAAAATCCAAAACGCCCACCAAACCAAAACAACAGAAAAAGGGTCCTTTGGAGGATGAGATCCCAGAGGTTAACCTAGTGACATCACCAAAGTCACTTGAAACCACTGGATCTCAACCCATCACCCTACCTCCTCTTGTATCCTCACAAAAGGATCAAGTTGTAAGAACAGGGACACCAAATTATGAAGCTCTGGATCCACTTGGATCTATCTTCCACAACCCCTCTCCCAGGGTAATGTCGCTTTCTACTCCACAACCCTCTCCAACTCAATTACCACACACTATTTTACCTCCGCTGAATGCAGTTGACATGGATCAAATACAACTCAGTTCCTCTCACTCACCCATCACTAAGAGTTTACCTATGAATGTGACTGAGTCCAATCATCTTGTCTTTGCTATCCCATCAATAGATGAGGAGGCTACATCCTTTGGGTTACAAGTAACCTTTGGTGATTTTTCAAGTGAAGCAATCTCTACAATTGTAGAACTTCCTGTTTCTCAATTGGACAGTGGTTCCATAATTAAGACTTCCTTGAAGACAACAACTGTTGAGGTTACAACTATAGCCTCTGCTCTAGTTGGAAGCCCCCAGTACCAAGAAAAAGGGCATCTGTATCTGAAGTTTTGAAGGTAACTTCTACTAATGATAACACATATAAACTACCACTAGTAGGAGTTCAGATGATCCTATTAAATTAGGTGATGAGCTACGTTACAAAGAATTGACAGAGAGATTGCAATCAATGGAATCTTCTATTGGTGAACTTAAATCCATGATGCACCAACTCTTACAAAGTCAAACAAGCTCTTCTTCTGCTTCTACTTCTCAAACCACTGCTGAGCTTGGAATACGATACAACTTGTTATCTCAGCTCAAAGAAGTTTAGCAGAAGTACAACACAACACTCACATGAAATTCATCAGGGAAATGGTTAAAGCTAGGTACAAAGATACCCAAGCTGAGATAAAAGCCATTAAAGATTATCTGCTCAAAAATGCCCCTACTCCTATCTTTCCAGAGGATGCTACTGATGATGCCAAAAAGGGGGAGAAAGACTCTTTGAGAAAATTACAACTAGACCCCTTGGTAAAGCCAAAAGAGCCTGAAACCACTGCTGCAAGATTTGCTACTATTCCTGGAAAAGAGATTGATGAATCTCTGAATAGAGAGACTGAAAAGATTGCTACAGAAAAGTAGAAGAGGTTGAAAAATTTAAGGACAGAGAGTAAAAGTGCAGTACAACAAAAATTAGAACAGCAAAAGGAAAAAAAGAAGACATTGGTTCTTCAAGAAAGAAGAGACCTGTTAGAAAAACAAGGCAACCAATATCCACATCTTCTAAAACCATTGTTGAGATAATTCCAGCTGTATCTTCTGCCCAGCCCAAATCAAGTTCACCACCACAAATCACAACTACTCCAACAGATGTTATAACTCCTGTTGTGTCATCAGTTATTGACACAACAGTGGTTACAACAGATCTTTCTCAAACCACAACCATGATCATTTTTCCATTCCTAACCCAACCAATGACCACACCACCAAGAATTCCTCAACCACCATCTTCTCCAAAAATCAAATTCAAATGCAAAAGGAAAATTTTTGTAGTTGGTGACGATGAAGAAGAAGAAATTCCATCACCCATACCCATATCTTCACAACCACTGACTTCATCAATACCATCAAACCTACACCCACTTCACTGCCACTTAAACCATCTCCACTACCACCTCAATCCTCAAATCTCTCATATGCTCATCTATCCACATCAAGATTTCCAATGGCCTCTCTCTATCCTCTTGAGCTTCATGCTGTAAAAGGAGAGTTGGATCCTTTTATGAGATAGAGGATCCAACAAAAAGGGAATTTCCTTCTCTGTGGGTATTGAAAACCAAAGAACATAGAAGAATATCTGCAATTGAAAGTCAGACAAGCAGAAACTATTGCAAAGAAAGAGAATGAAGGTAAAGATGACAGAACCTTGCAAAATGCAATGCAGTTGTAACTCGAAAAAGTCAGGCACATTGAAGATTTTGCTAAGGATCTCTGCAAATCAAAGTCAGAGAAAACTAAAAAAGTTGACCCTGATCTGAGACAAGAACTTCTAGAGCACATCATGATACATAGACCATACAAGGCAACCAGAGCTCAATTTAAGAATTGGTTGTAGAAGATCTTCAAGAAGAAGCTGAAAGGATTCAGATTTTGCTTAAAAACCCAGCTATGAAGGCAACTCCACCAAACTGGAAGAGAGCAAAATTTGTGGATCAAGATCAAGTCTTGAAAATCAAAAGAATGAAAGAAGAGTTGGTTGATGCTCAGTATGGTACATCTAAATAGATTGCAATATGGAAAGAGTCCAAGGTCTTAGATACCTACAAGAGTTTGGAAAAGCTTAGAGTGAAAGATCCAAATGTCCCTAGAAAGCCTGACTATCCAACAACAACTGCTCTCACAACAACTGCTTCAAAACAGACCCATGTCTTGGAAAGGCCATCTTCATCCTCTGGTCTATCCACAATTGCCTTGAATCATATAAAAAGGTAAAGGCAGATGGAAGAAGATGATCAGTAGAGATAAGAAGAAAACAGAAAAGAGGCCTTGAAATGTCAACTCCTTTATCACACTGATGTTGCAAGTGACCAACTTAGAGAAACATTATCAAAGCTTGTCAGCAGACCTTCTTCACCAAACTCATCTTCAATAAAACTTCACCCAAGAAAGCCAACAAATCTTAAAATTCAAAAATGGAGTGCCAACAAAGACACCCATGAATTGACCTTGGTCAGGTCAGATGGCAAAGTTCAATGCATTACAATGGAGGCAGCATATGGCCTGCGTGCTGAATACCTTCAACATCTAACTGATAGACTTTAAAGCGCATGTGAGCAACGAAGGCTAGAAACAAACGAATGCCTTCCAGTCTTGCAACAGGTGCATAAACTTCTGTGTTTCGTCTTGATTGAAACCTTGAACAACCAATTGTGCTTTCTTTTTGACGACAACACCCTAATCATCCTTCTTGCACTTGAAGACCCACTTCGTGTTGATTGCATATTAACCCTTCAGAAGATCGACCAAATTCCACACTTTCAATTTGTCGAACTGAGCTAACTCTTCTTGCATCGCCTCACACCACGAGTTATCCTTCAAAGCCATTTGATAGTTCTTCGCCTCTATCTGAGAGATAAAACATTCATGTAGGCTAAGATTGTATATCTCCTTCTTCTTAATTTCTGTAAACAGACATTGCATCTCTGAAATACTTCTTCGCGTTTGCACTCCGGCATTTGGATTCCCAATAATATTATCAACAGGATGATAGATATTTGTTCTTGGAACTGGGATTGCCGGAGCTTGAAGATTGTTTCCCAGATTTGATTGAATCTCCCCCCAACACTTGCACTCCTACTTGCTTCAGAATTACTAGGACCAACTTCATTGGGGATCTAAACAGCAACAACATTATTCACTAATGACGACTCAGCGACCGGACTTCCTGATGTGACATTCGGGGTCACATTTGTAGGAATACTTGCTCTCCAGCTAGCATCCACTTCATCCTTATCTATAAGATGCGTGTAGACAACCTCCGAATCTTCTTCTGAAACATCAAGAGATCAAATGAATCAAATAATTTCTCATAACCAAAATCAGATGGTGGAGGATCAAAACTCAAAGGAGTTATATCAAACATGAACTCCACAATCCGCTTTTTAATGTTATAAACACGTTTGTTTGGAGCTCCATTAACGTAACCCAAAAAGAAACCTATCTCTCCTAGTTTGCCCATTTTAGGAGAATCCTTTGTGCGTTTGATAACACACTTGATCCCAAAGGGTTGAAACCCTACTAAATTAGGTTTCTTGTTTTCAAGCAATTCATAACATCTTTTATCTTCTCTTTTGACCATAAGCACATGGTTAAGCACATAGCATGCAGTGTTTACAGCCTCAGCCAGAAAAAATTTGGAAATTTTGATTCAGAAAGCATGTTGATGCACTTTGTGTCTGTCACTGTATGAATAGGCTAGATAGAGCGTGTGTTGAATATTGTATAGACTAGATACGAACACACTACCCAAGTACGAACGTCGGATGAGCAAAATGGACACATTTCGTACGAAAATGTCATTTTCGTAGGAAATGGTCAATTTCGTACGAAAATAGTAATTTTCGTACGAAATGCTCATCTCTATATATATGTATTGTGTGTTCATGATCGTGGCGGTTCTAGACGGAAGTTTGGGCAAAATATAACGGATTTTGTAGAATATTATTACAGAAAAGGGTAGAAGAAGAATGCAGCTGAAGTCATATGTTCATTCATACCGAAAGAGTATACATCTTGTCTGGCTGGCGGTAATCCTGGAGAGATTCCGCCAGCGTGTCCCCTTAGGGAGCTCCAAAAACTTACAAACACATGAACACACAACACATATATATATAGGGATGAGCATTTCATACGAAATGTGTCCATTTTGCTCATCCGACGTTCGTACTCGGGTCGTGTGTTCGTATCTAGTCTATACAATATTTAACACACACTCTATCTAGCCTATTCGCACAGTAACGGACACAAAGTGCATTAACAGTTTAACTGTAACATCCGTCAAAAACGGATTTACCAAACCCGCTCCGTTTATCAACCGAACAGTCAGTTAAAATTTTCGTTGCGAATTAAATGCCCAAAATAATTTTAAACGATACATAATCAATTATTATACGGGAATATATAATTAGTTTTTGAAAAACTGTTAAAAATCGCAAAATAAAAATACTTTGTTCCTGCCGGGTTTCGAACCCGGGTCAGTCACAGTCCAGCAACAAACTTAACACACAACACACAAACCACTGCGCCACTGATGTCTTTTGTTAACCATTAAGATCATTTAATTGATATCATGACTTTACAAATTCGAAACCGGCGCCCAAAAGTTCAGTCGTCGGAAATCCCGGTAATCTCGCAAAACTTAACGTTTCTTCCGTTATAACGTAAACATTTACTAAGACATCGGTTATAACCAACGTCTGGGTCCGCGACCAAAGCTATAACCGCCGGAGAAATTCAAACCAATGAATCCAGTTGGAAATCGGGCCAAATACATCGACGATTTACCCTATAAAAACCGCCTCGAACCTCTGCAAACACTTTCGCTCAAAACCACACCCTTTCTCGGCGAAAACTCTCTCGCCGGAATTTTTCTGTTTGTCGCCGGAAAACCGGGTTCTCCATTCCTAAGCCTTATTGAACCCCCTAAGCTTATACCGAAGTCACCCATACCTTTTTCAAGCTTTCTAGAGACTCGCTGCTGCAAGACACTCGTCGCCGGAGCCTATTGCTGTCGCCGGAGTTCTGCCGGAAAACAGAGGAAGACAGTCGGTATACCTCTTCGCCTAATTTCTTTTTCTTTTCACCTATATCTCACCGTAATGAACTGAAACACGCTAAGAAACCGATTAAAACATTGAACACGTCAGTTATCGATTCTGGTTAAAACTCAACGAAGAAGATGAAGTTCGGTATCATATAAGTGTAATTAAAATCAACTTATTAATGGGGTTAGACACACAGTCCAGCGGTGGACTGTGTGCACATTAAACGCAAAGGTCTCGAGTTCGAATCTTGTTTCCACACACGCTGCCTTAATAAAAATTTCTTTTTTTTTGTTAACTGAACCGGATTCATTTTATGTATATGTTAAGTATATTAATAACCGGAATAATAACCAAGTTAGACACACAGTCCAGTGGTGGACTGTGTGTATGTTTAATCACGGGACGCGAGTTCGAGTCCGGTCTTCTGCACCGACTCGGACAATTATCTATCTTTTTATTTAAGGCAGACAAAGAAATGTTCAGTTTGTATTTAAGTATAATAAAAATCGGATTATATAACAAGTTGAACACACAGTCCAGCGGTGGACTGTGTGTTAGTTTAAGCCACAGGTCCCGGGTTCGAGACCTGTGGAGCGCACCGTCCGAATCAAATTAAATCGTTTTTAAATAAAAGGATTTTCTGTTTAAATTAATTAATATATAAATATAATTAAAAACAGATATATGACGGGTTAGACACGTAGCTCAGTTGGTAGAGCTGCGTGCACACGTACGGGAGGTCTCGGGTTCGAGCCTCACTCAGCGCACAACAATACGCATATGAACCGGTCAACGGTCAGTCAACGGTCAACCGATCAAAGTCAACGGTCACTGTAGCAAAAAAAATCAAATTTTTTTTATTATTTTTATTTAATTATTTTAATTAAAAATACTTAAAAATAACATTTTTAAGGTTAGCAAATAGCCTTAAACTCACAAAAATACACCCAACAATCCTACTAAAATAGATTAATAAAATCCGTTTACTTACCAAACCATAATGCGATTTATCTAGGTTAATCTCACTCGTGGTTAAAACCACTTCGCGTGCATTCAACATAATCAACCGAACGCACCCACTGTGAGTGAATCTTACAACTCCCCCTTTTAATTACACGTTTTGGGGTGTGTCATGTGTCATCAAATAATTAACTCGTTTATTTAAATTTGTGCCATACCATATCATGACCTAAACTTAGATTGTTTATATTGTTGTGATTACTTAGTTCATTTTGTCAAATTATATGGAAATTCATTCATTAAGCCCATCAGTTCCTCGTGGGAGACGAGTTGAACAACGCGTGCCTCAAAACCAATCATTATTGTTCATGTGTGTATCATTGAGTTTATATTGTTTGTAGTTGTGTCATTCATATTATCATGTTTATGCAATTCATTCATTAGGCCCATCAGTTCCTCGTGAGAGACGAGTGAGCAACGCGTGCCTCTAAATGTTCCATTATTGTTCATGTGTGCTTTATTTAATATCTAATGATTGTTGAATAAGTTACATCTATTTTTACTCGTGTTTGGTTGTGCACATATTCATAATCAATTTAATAAACTTGTTCAAATGTTTTTCCATAGGATTCACTCGCCAACTTTATGTTGATCCAAAACCCTTTTTACACATGATACAGGTGAACAGGTTGAAGCAAGAAAAACATAGGAAATGCCTTAGAAGAGAACAAAGAAGCTTAGATTGATAGTAGAACATATTGTAAATTTATTGTAAATTTCCATTAAATTGTATTAATGAATATGAAACGCATAATAAATGTCATGAGCTTTGATGATAACCCAATCATGCCCCGATCACCTTTTCCGTTTGCGGGTCGGGTGTGACAGATTGGTATCAGAGCCAGGTTTATAGGGATATAGGATAGGTTATTAGACCCTTAGAGACTATACTATAGTCTGCCTAAATTTTAATTGATTAGGTGGTTACATACAAACTTGTGATATTTATTTGTTTCATATTTGTTTACATTTACAGTCAAACATACATGCTTATATACATATTATTATACATATATCGATGTTCATGTATTCAATTTATTTTCATACTCTCATTATTCAAAGATTTTTTTGCAATTTTCAAATCTCATCAAAGTAAGTTCTGCGACGGGCATGTAGTAACTGGAAGGGTACAAGTACCGGTAGTCGGAACGTCCTGTCTAGGCTGGCATTCGTATAAATCCAATATAACGGACCAGTTTGCCTACCTGGGGACCAACGATGAGAGTACGAAGGACATATTAGGCCAAAGCATGCCACACCAAACGTCGTTCGAACTAACCTACTTTGAGGTGTCACCGTGTCTACACCTGGACACATTCCGAATATCACACTTGTATACATATTTCTCGATTTTCTCCGGGTTTTGTGTACGCAACCTGGCAAACCCGTGCGAACCATATGAAAAACCGGTATTCATGGGGGCCCACATGATTACACAGGTAAAGTATGGCGGCATGTAGGGCCTAATGGCGAGCAAAACCCAAGACATCCTATGGATGTAGTAGATTTATTTTCCTATAATTATTTTATGAATGTTCATTCCTAATGCGACCCATGAACAAAACACTCAACTCTGTCATGATCCTGTAAGTCTTCTAACCCACTAGAACGAGAGCAGAAAAGCCCGCGAGCATGCTGCCTTAATCACTCAACAAATGGCTGCCGTAATACCCAACATTGTAATCCAAGTACAACAAGCACTCACCGATAATCCTGTCAATCAAGCAAACCAAAACATTGTCAACTCTCCCTCAAATATCACTAAATGCACCTACAAGCATTTCAAATCATGCGACCCTCCAAAGTACAAAGGGACTGAAGGCGTCACCGCTCTCCTCCATTGGTTTGAAGAAATGGAGAACACTTTTCTAAATTGCGATTGCCCTGACGATCGCAAAGTGCGTTATGCTACCGGTCGATTATATGGGATAGCACTTACTTGGTGGAATACAGAGAAGGCAAACGAGGTGTTGAAGATGCTATGATCCTTAACTTGGAACGAATTGAAGGAATCATGACCAGACGATTTTGCCCAAGGAGTGAAATCAAGAAATTAGAAGATGAATTTTATTCGTTGAAGCAAAAGGAAGGAGACCACACCACCTACAATAAAAGATTCCTCGAGTTACATCAAATGGTTCCCAACATGTTCACTCCCCTCTACCGTTTGATCGAGCACTACATTCGTGGTCTTTCCGTCAAAGATTCAAGACCCTGTAATAAGTACCAAGCCTGCAACTTTGGAAGCAGCAATGGAGCTAGCAACAGAGCTCACCGAGAACCGAATCCGAAACAAAGACTTCAAGGAGGAGAAGAAGAAGGATAAAGAATCGACTGAAACTTCCGACTCCACCCAAACCGAATCCCCTTCTCAACCCAATTCTAAGAGAAAAGAGACGGGACAACTTTTCGCTGCTATCCAACGAAACCAACCTATTTCACACGCCATACCCATCCAAGCTATCCCAATCACTCAAGTGGCACCCAACTCAACTTACCCAAATAAGAAACCATATCTTGGACCTCACCCTCGATGCAACAACTGTTTTTATCACCATCCCCTTACCTTACCTTGTCGACTATGTACAACTTGTGGATGCTATGGTCATTTGAGCAAGGTTTGTCGCACCTTCCAAAACCAAACATCTTCCCCTACTCAAACATGGCCCAAACTTATCATCAACCCCAATACCCCGTGTTCCCATATGCTCGAGCTTGTTTCAATTGTGGCGACCCTACCCACTTTAGAAACACATGCCCTCAATTGGTTAACGTTATCAACACTCAAGCCCAATCAAACCCAGTTAACCAAGTAAACCAAGAAAACCCAACCACTATGCCACCAGCAAGAGGAAGAGTCTTCAATATCAACGCCAATCCTGTCGAAGATAATAACGCCCAAACGAAGATACCCAACTAGTCCTCTTCGCCGAAGATCCAGATTCAACTCCTATCGTTTAGTTTTATGTTTTTCTTTATCGCATCAAACCAATCATAACTTAAGGATAAAGCCAATGAAACTTTGACAAGAGTACGGTGGATACGCCGCTGGTACTTACTATATATAAGTATTCTTGTCAAAGGATCAGAAGCATTATCTGGCGGTTATGAGAGGTTCCATGTGTAGACTGTTAGGGTAATTATTGTTTATTATTTTCAGTATATGCATTTGCCGAGGCCGCAGCTCCCCATCCATGAGGTTGAGCTTGTTCCCCATTTTATTATGCGGTTGAACTGTGGCGTGCCCGCACGATCGGCTCCGTTTGATTGAGCCTTGATCGGTCATTTTATTTTACATTTAAATACATGCAATACGAACGGCTCCGTTTGATTGAGCCTTGATCGCACAGTTCAATTTACATTTCCAGTTCATGCAATACGTTCGGCTCCGTTTGATTGAGCCTTGAGCGCACAGACATTTTCATTATCAGTATCTTGTGGTTGTGGTGTTTGTAGTAGAGTCGCATAGAACTAACCATAACTTGCGGATAAAGTCAATGAAAATTTGACAAGAATATGGTGGATACGTCCGCTGGTACTTCCTATATATAAGTATTCTTGTCAAATGATCAGAGGCATTATCAGGCGGTTATGAGAGGTTCCATGCATAGGTTGTTTGTGTGATTGTTGTTTAGATTAAGTTGTTCATTTTCAGTACATGCAATACGTTCGGCTCCGTTTGATTGAGCCTTGAGCGCACATACAATTTCATTTTCAGTACATGCAATACGTTCGGCTCCGTTTGATTGAGCCTTGAGCGCACAGACATTTTCATTATCAGTATCTTATGGTTGTGGTGTTTGTAGTAGAGTCGCATAGAACTAACATAACTTGCGGATAAAGTCAATGAAAATTTGACAAGAATATGGTGGATACGCCACTGGTACTTCCTGTATTTAAGTATTCTTGTCAAATGATCAGAGGCATTATCAGGCGGTTATGAGAGGTTCCATGCATAGGCTGTTTGTGTGATTGTTGTTTAGATTAAGTTGTTCATTTTCAGTACATGCAATACGTTCGGCTCCGTTTGATTGAGCCTTGAGCGCACATACAATTTCATTTTCAGTACATGCAATACGTTCGGCTCCGTTTGATTGAGCCTTGAGCGCACAGACAATTTCATTATCAGTATCTTGTGGTTGTTGTGTTTGTTGTAGAGTCGCATAGAACTAATCATAACTTGCGGATAAAGTCAATGTGAATTTGACAAGGATATGGTGGATACGCCGCTGGTACTTCCTATATATAAGTATTCTTGTCAAATGATCGGAGGCATTATCAGGCGGTTATGAGAGGTTCCATGCATAGGCTGTTTGTGTGATTAAGTTATTCATTTTCAGTACATGCAATACGCTCGGCTCCGTTTGATTGAGCCTTGAGCACACAGACAATTTCATTTCAGTACATACAATACGATCGGCTCCGTTTGATTGAGCCTTGATCGCACAGATATATTTCATTTCAGTATTTTATGTTTGTTGTATTGGTTGTAGAGTTATATAGGACTAATCATAATTCACTGATAAAACCAATGAAAATTTGACAAGAATATGGTGGATACGCCACTGGTACTTCCTATATATAAGTATTCTTGTCAAAGGATCAGAGGCATTGTCGGACGGTTATGAGAAGTTCTATGTAGGATTTATTAGTTTCTTGGTAACTAATCATAACTTGTGGATAAAACCAATGAAAATTTGGCAAGAATATGGTGGATACGCCGCTGGTACTTCCTATATATAAGTATTCTTGCCAAAGGATCAGAGGCATTATCAGGCGGTTATGAGAAGTTCCATGTAAGATTTGGTATTGCCTTGGTTGAAATTTGTGTTACATTTATATCATCTTGCTATTTAAAGAGATTGGATTGTGTTCCGTTTCTACATAAACTAACATCTCCATCATAACAAACGAGAGAGGAACTTCCACCATTCAAACATATATGTATCAGAATGTGGATTCAAATACTTGCAGTTGTGTTTATTTATGTTCAAATATCAGCTGTTGGTTTATTATGTGTTTATTTATGTTCCATGTAGGTTGTAGTGTTAGAAGTTTTGCCTTAGGATATAACCATACATTCCAAACATATTCAAACTTTTATGCATGATATCATAGTTAGCAAATCAATCTCTGCTTATCAATACTTTTACAGTAGGCAACAAATAGCGATTCCTGTAATAGGCTACTTAACATTTACAAGGAACGTTTACCGCCTCAAACAAAAACTTAAACCCTTACTTTTTCTAAAGCAAGTAACTGACAAACTAAACACCATCATTCTTTTAGTCAAATATATCACTATTTAAATTTCGGGACGAAATTTCTAAAAAGCAGGGGATACTGTAACATCCGTCAAAAACGGATTTACCAAACCCGCTCCGTTTATCAACCGAACAGTCAGTTAAAATTTTCGTTGCGAATTAAATGCCCAAAATAATTTTAAACGATACATAATCAATTATTATACGGGAATATATAATTAGTTTTTGAAAAACTGTTAAAAATCGCAAAATAAAAATACTTTGTTCCTGCCGGGTTTCGAACCCGGGTCAGTCACAGTCCAGCAACAAACTTAACACACAACACACAAACCACTGCGCCACTGATGTCTTTTGTTAACCATTAAGATCATTTAATTGATATCATGACTTTACAAATTCGAAACCGGCGCCCAAAAGTTCAGTCGTCGGAAATCCCGGTAATCTCGCAAAACTTAACGTTTCTTCCGTTATAACGTAAACATTTACTAAGACATCGGTTATAACCGACGTCTGGGTCCGCGACCAAAGTTATAACCGCCGGAGAAATTCAAACCAATGAATCCAGTTGGAAATCGGGTCAAATACATCGACGATTTGCCCTATAAAAAACCACCTCGAACCTCTTCAAACACTTTCGCTCAAAACCACACCCTTTCTCGGCGAAAACTCTCTCGCCGGAATTTTTCTGTTTGTCGCCGGAAAACCGGGTTCTCCATTCCTAAGCCTTATTGAACCCCCTAAGCTTATACCGAAGTCACCCATACCTTTTTCAAGCTTTCTAGAGACTCGCTGCTGCAAGACACTCGTCGCCGGAGCCTATTGCTGTCGCCGGAGTTCTGCCGGAAAACAGAGGAAGACAGTCGGTATACCTCTTCGCCTAATTTCTTTTTCTTTTCACCTATATCTCACCGTAATGAACTGAAACACGCTAAGAAACCGATTAAAACATTGAACCCGTCAGTTATCGATTCTGGTTAAAACTCAACGAAGAAGATAAAGTTCGGTATCATATAAGTGTAATTAAAATCAACTTATTAATCGGGTTAGACACACAGTCCAGCGGTGGACTGTGTGCACATTAAACGCAAAGGTCTCGAGTTCGAATCTTGTTTCCACACACGCTGCCTTAATAAAAATTTCTTTTTTTTTGTTAACTGAACCGGATTCATTTTATGTATATGTTAAGTATATTAATAACCGGAATAATAACCAAGTTAGACATACAGTCCAGTGGTGGACTGTGTGTATGTTTAATCACGGGACGCGAGTTCGAGTCCGGTCTTCTGCACCGACTCGGACAATTATCTATCTTTTTATTTAAGGCAGAAAAAGAAATGTTCAGTTTGTATTTAAGTATAATAAAAATCGGATTATATAACATGTTAAACACACAGTCCAGCGGTGGACTGTGTGTTAGTTTAAGCCACAGGTCCCGGGTTCGAGACCTGTGGAGCGCACCGTCCGAATCAAATTAAATCGTTTTTAAATAAAAGGATTTTCTGTTTAAATTAATTAATATATAAATATAATTAAAAACATATATATGACGGGTTAGACACGTAGCTTAGTTGGTAGAGCTGCGTGCACGCGTACGGGAGGTCTCGGGTTCGAGCCTCACTCAGCGCACAACAATACGCATACGAACCGGTCAACGGTCAGTCAACGGTCAACCGGTCAAAGTCAACGGTCACTGTAGCAAAAAAAATCAAAATTTTTTATTATTTTTATTTAATTATTTTAATTAAAAATCAATTAAAAATACTTAAAAATAACATTTTTAAGGTTAGAAAATAGCCTTAAACTCACAAAAATACACCCAACAATCCTACTAAAATAGATTAATAAAATCCGTTTACTTACCAAACCATAATGCGATTTATCTAGGTTAATCTCACTCGTGGTTAAAACCACTTCGCGTGCATTCAATATCATCAACCGAACGCACCCAATGTGAGTGAATCTTATAACTCCCCCTTTTAAATTACACGTTTTGGTGTGTGTCATGTGTCATAAAAATAATTAACTCGTTTATTTAAACTTGTGCCATACCATATCGTGATCTAAATTTAGATTGTTTATATTGTTGTGATTACTTATTTCATTTTGTCAAATTATATGGAATTCATCCATTAAGCCCATCAGTTCCTCGTGGGAGACGAGTTGAACAACGCGTGCCTCAAAACCAATTCATTATTGTTCATGTGTGTATCATTGAGTTTATATTGTTTGTAGTTGTGTCATTCATATTATCATGTTTATGCGATTCATTCATTAGGCCCATCAGTTCCTCGTGAGAGACGAGTTGAGCAACGCGTGCCTCTAAATGTTCCATTATTGTTCATGTGTGCTTTATTTAATATCTTATGATTGTTGAATAAGTTTACATCTATTTTTACTCATGTTTGGTTGTGCACTCATTTCATAATCAATCAAATAAACTTGTTCAAATGTTTTCCATAGGATTCACTCGCCAACTTTATGTTGATCCAAAACCTTTTTACACATGATACAGGTGAACAGGTTGAAGCAAAGAAAATATAGGAAATGCCTTAGAAGAGAACAAAGATGCTTAGATTGATAGCTAGAACATGTTGTAACATTTATTGTAAATTTCCATTAAATTGTATTTAATGAATATGAAACGCATAATAAATGTCATGAGCTTTGATGATAACCCAATCATGCCCCGATCACCTTTTCCGCTGCGGGTCGGGGTGTGACATTAACCCTTCTCCGTGACTGTCGAAGCTTGATCTTGATCTTGAAATCTTTGAGTCGTGTTTGAATATTCTGCAACTTCAATCAAGGTATATGTTGATGTCATAGAACGCGTCAACAAATTCCCCCTCAATTGATGATCCGGGTTTGCTTTATCAACATTAAAGCACCAATTCCCCTGAAAATAATCTCTCAAGAATTAATCTTCAGGTAATTGTTTGCAGGGTTTTCCGATCTCCTTTGATTAGCTTGATCGACAAATTTTCTTGAATAAACACCAACTTGAAGCTTATTAATGCAGCAACTTCTCCGTTTCAACCTTAAGTATATCCAAATTCAGTTTTTGAGTGAGCACTATAGCACCAAGAGTCTATTTCACAAACTCCTAATCTTCAAAAACTCAACCGGCAATTGATAAAAACCTCGAATTACCACACCAGTAAACTTCAAATCAATGAATACCGCGAAAATCTGAAATCCTGATTTCCGTAATCCCGTAAGCATACTCCTGAAAGATTGATTAGCAATTAATAATCTGCTCAATCAGCAAATCTTCACCGGAATAACTATCTGTCAATACTTAGTAATCTTCTCTTCTTTGTACAAGATCAATCATCATGTAATCTTCGTTTTTCATAACAATCTCAAATGTATAGTCTATTTCGTGAGCAACTGGTACACTTCTTTGTCTAAAAGATCCATTATATCATCTTCTTTAGTTATGAATTGCAAACATTTAGCTGTGGTCGGAGGGCACGGGGCACTAAAACTACAAGACATCCTTATTTCCTGGCGGTTAGTCCAGAAAATAATTCATATGTAATGCAGAGTTAAATTGGATACATTGTACCACTAAGCAGTCGTGTGTGCTTCCGTGGTCTATACGGCGTTCGGCCATGTAGCCCTTCCCGCAAGGCACGGGGCACTGAAACCACAAGACATCCCTATTTCCTGGTGGTTAGTCCAGAAAATAGTTCATTTGAAGTGCAGAGTTAAAATGGGTACTCCGTTTCACTAAGCAGTCGTGTGTGCTTCCGTGAACCCTTTACCACTACCAGGCATCAACGTGACCACGACTATAGAATCCGATAAATAACTCCTTCAAGACTCAGTTAGGCTACCCCACTTTTAAGAAAAGTAGACATCAACCTGATCTCATCACTAATGAAGTCTGAGTACACTTTGATCTCTTACAGAAGAATCCAAGACACTTTGCTTCATCAGATAATCTGCATCGAAAACCACCCGAATGCTAGCTGCACCATCCGAATTTCTAAAAATGCCGAAATTTTCAAAGTTTTGATAAATTTTTATTCCCCCTCATTTTTAGCAAATTCTGACGTTTTGAGCATCGTCTCATAAAACCCAAATTTTACGGAAAATTTCCCAAAATTGCAGATTTAATGAAATGCAGATTTAGCGTTAGGCTCATTACTAGTCACGACACCAAATGATTAACATTCTGCACAGGTATCCATGACTCTCCCGTTATCTTCAACATTTTGTGACCGTATCATCAAAACTGTACTCTGAAGCTCTAGACTGTGTCCCCGAACATGTCGAATTAGACGTTAAAATCTCGAAAAAATTTCTATCACCAAATTTTTTCTGGACACTCGTCTCGTCAATACGATCAACAAAATTTCTATCACCAATTTTTTTTTATTTTTTACGCAACTCGTACGAAAATGATCAATTCATACAGAGAGCCTGATAATGTTTTTCGATCCAGAATCTTCATTTCTTCGAATTTCAAAAACATTTTTGCACAGATATAGTCGAAAATCAATTCTTAACAATCCTATGGTTTCAATTTACGTTATGTCCAAGGATTGTCCGTTTATTTGATGTTTTACGTCTAAAACCCCTCCTAAGATCATAAATCTATAAAATTCTTGAGCGTAGGTGATTTAACGATTGTTAGATCAATTGAATCGGTACCGTAGCTCTGATGCCAGTTGTGGGTCCACGATCATGGACCCACAAAGCATAGTATAGGCTGCCACAATTAGGGTACGGTTCTTCCGTTCTGCAACTCCATTCTGTTGGGGAACATAAGGAGTGATGAACTATTCCCATTTCCCAACATAACTCGTCCATATATTGATTTTTAAATTCAGTGCCATTATCACTTCGGATTTTCTTAATATGAAGTGAATAATTTTTCTCAAGTTGTGAAATAGATATCTTAAAATACCATGAGTTTGATCCTTTGTGTTTAAGAAAAACACCCACGAATATTGTGAGAAATCGTCAGTGACAACATGGTAGTAAGACATTCCACCAATGCTAGCAACATGAATTGGGACAAAAAGATCATGTGAAGCAATTCAAGTGGTTGTTGGATCCAGTTAACTGTTTTCGGTGTGTGAGGCTTTCTTTTAATTTTTCGTTTTTCACACGCTGCACATTTAATGTGCATGCTGAAACTACGTAATGGAACCCTCTGCACTAAGTCTTTTTTCACTAAGTGGTTCATCTTTTGCAAATGCACATGGCCCATTCGTCTATGCCAAAGGTAAGATTGATCCTCAGTCGCTTTTGATAGTAAACAAGTCACTTGAGCAGATGAGTTGACCAACGGGCGCATATCCATAACATATGTGTTATTCACCCTTAGAGCCCTCATTACGATCTAATCCTCTTAAACAAAAAATCAAGGACGCAATACGAAGGAAGCTTTATCAGTGAACAGCATCCTGTACTTGTTAACGTAGATTTGAGATACCAACATCTAGTTATGCTTCAGTTCTTCAACGTAGTTCACTTTGTGCAGCGTTATCTTTCCATTAATCACCGATCCTTCACCGATGATATAACCACCTTTCTCAACAGCAAAATTAACATATCCACCACGAATTTGTTTTAGATTATTCAACAACTCTTTATTCCCTGTCATGTGTCAGGAACAACCACTATAGATATACCAAATATAGATAGCCCTTTTCAGCTGCTCCTACACTCACCAACAAAGAAATTAGTTAGAATGTGGGACCAAAGCCATGATGGTCTTGGGTCATCCCATTTCATCTACATAAGAAAACTCTTTAAAATAACTGTCACTACCACTTCGTCCTACATTTCCATTTCGGAAGTTGTGAGTCGTAACAGCAAATAGAGGATTGTATAGGGTTGACGATCTGTTGGTATAACCAGAGTTTTCAAAGTTTTGGCTTTCATGGTTTTGATATCCGAAGTTTTGACTTATTTGAGGCTCAAAATTTCTACCAAAACTAGGAATTTCACTGCTCCTTGAGAATGATCTTTGTTGGTTAACCGAATGTTGTCTTTGATTATGAAATCCTGGGGGTGACGCACTTCGATCGTTGGTAAACCGGTTTTGAGCATGAGGCTAACATAGTTGTTATTAGATCCTCCAGAACGATGGTCATTCTCTTGTGATTGGAAAGTAACGCGATTTTGGCGTTTACTCACGAGCATCATGTTTTTGTGATGAACTTTTCGATCCACGACTAGGGAAAATATCGAATGGTTCCTCACGTTGATCCTGATGTTGTTGCGGTTTTAGCATTTGATTTAAGAACAGGTTTTGGTTCTTGATTAATCACTTTAGCTTTTCAACCTTTTGATTTGATTACTTTTTTATCAACATTTGTTGTATCATTTTGAGGTGTATCGATAATGGGGTTTTCTTTGATCAGGATCAACGAGGAAATTACCATTGTCATTTGGGCAATCTGCGGCCAAGTGTCCTTTCGCACGACACTTATAGCATTTGCGAATTTTAGTAATAGTCTTTGGACGTTACTCCTGATTGTTCGAAGATGTTGAAGCCTTTGTGGGATTTTTCAAAATTTGAGTGACAAATGTAGAGTTTGATCCTTTTTCAATTTTCTCTACCTCTTGACTAAAATATTCCCCTTTAACAGATTCAGATTTAGGAACATTTTTCAAATTCTTTTGAGGTTTCCCACGAGATTTTGGTTTTGTGTTAGCATTTTGAACTTGATTAAAAATTTCCAAAATTTTATTGCTTATCAAGTTTTCATTGTTTTCAAAATTTAGCTCACTTTTCTTTGTGGCTTCACTCATCCTTGATTATTCTAAGTCTAAGACAACTTCACGCTCAGATCCAGAGCCACTCTGTGGTTCCCCAGTCAGAGGAGTCGTTGGCGCAAATTTTGCCAATTCAGGATCAATGCTTGCCATTGATGTATAGTTGTGATTGATTGGAGGAGGCACATTACTATACCCGATGCCAAACATTTCGTCTTCAGTATCTTTGAGACGTTGGCTGTTAATGTAGAGATTCATCAAATCGGATGAATTTCCAAACTTTTCGATTTTCCTTTCCAAATCCAAAATCAGATTGTCTTTTTCCAAAATGTTGGTGCACTAATGTCTATTGCCTATGTCTAGGATGAGTCGGTTATGTAATTAGGGCTTCGAAAGTGTCAAATATTATGTTTTATGTATAAGTCAGTATTTTCGTACGAAATCAATCCCAAGTCACTTTGGTGGGAATCCTGTTTAGTATAAATAGGTGACTTGGGTGTTAGAGTTAGTATGTTGTTTTCGAGGTCCAGTGGCGAAGCCCTGTTCATTTGTGTCTGTAATCGTTCCAAGTTATTGATATAGAGATTCAGACGTGTTAAACAGTATCATTGATCTTATCGTGTGTTTGTTCAACTTATTTAACAATGAATTCCGTGTCTGTTAGCTAAGCAAATCAGTCCGGTAGCTCACGAGTTAGGGCCGATCCTCACTCACAAGTGGTATCAGAGCCTTGAGGTATGATTTGAGAACAAACAACCAAGTTTCAGTTGATTTCAGCCTTCAAAGATCCATCCATTGAAGAACTCTATTTCTACTCCTTCTTGATACGTCATTTAGATCTAGACGAATTCATGGACAAATTGGACTAGGTTTTTAGTATGACATGTTAAAATCAATTCTAACGAATTCCTGAAACATACAGTTCTAAAATCAATCAAAATCATGCTTGAAATTGCTAAAAAGTAAATCTGTGAAATAGTGCAAACAGCTTGAAATTTTCATAAGAAAAGAAGGACATTTCGTACGAAATCAACGTGTGTGAAAGTTTAATCAATTCAATTATCTGAGTTTAACAAATTTCGTGCGAAATCAGAATTCATACGAAACCAAATTTTCCCACGAAATCGACTTCAAAATTTTCGTACGAAAATTATAATAATTTTTTGTACGAAATCTGTTGCGAACAATTATTTTGTCTTATTGCTCAGGTTGTGTTAGTCTAATAGAACTAATCTGTTTTTCTTTTCAAAGTATTGTCCAAAATGTCAGGTGAGAGGAATTTTACAACGCTTTTGCGACAACGGCTGTCGTAAATGCTGCTGCACAAAATTTAAACATCGATAACGAAATGGGAACCATGGTGAAGCCGCCGAAACTAATGAATCTGGAAGATTATGACGGTTGGAAAGTTTGTTTCACAAACTGGGTACAAGCAAATCGATTTAGTGCTTGGTTTGCAATAGTGGAACAGTATCAACCCCCAGTTGTTAGAACGGGTTGGAGAAAGTTCTGTCACAGCTAGGAGAAGGGAGAAAGAAAAATTCGTAAATGAGAAAACAAGTTTTCATATTCTTCATCAATCAATCAATGAAGATATTCTGGCACTTCTTCAACACGATGATAATTCTCAATCATTATGGAATGCCCTCGGTTGAAATTTGAGGGAAGTGCTCAAATTTGGAATAGCAAGAAGGCTCTACTTCGAAAGGAATTTGATATTTTCAATATCTTGAAAGGTGAGAGCATTAAACAGCTAATCGAAAGGTACTATCACCTTGTCGTGCAGATGATAAGAATGGAAGTGCATAAGAGTAACGATGAATTGGTAGAAAAGTTAGCTGATGCTTTGCCAGAGGGGGAATGGTCGACTTATCTCACCATCCTAAAGAATGGAACCGAATACAGCAACTTCACACTACCATGATTTATTGAGAGACTGGAGGGACATGAATTGGAAATGCAAAAGGCTGCGAAGAACAAAGTGGTCCAATCGCAACAAGACGTGAAACTATACTTCAAAGGAAGTTCTCTCATAGAGACTCAAAGCCCTAAAATTCAAACAGCCTTTAGCGCAAACACCTCAAGTCCACCATCAAATCAAAGCAGTGGATTTCAGTCATTTGCTTCCTTTAATCCAAATACTCTAAAAGGACCTCAATCGTCTCAGAGTTCAAATGCTCCTCAAAACAACCATCAAAGTCAATCAAATCCAAGTCAACGGTTCATCCAGTGCAATATCGCAGTGAATCTTCCAAATGGTCACGATCTTGATAAAAGGGCAGCTAAGAAACATATGGCTTTACTTGCAACAGTTCTCGAATCATATGATAGCTTAATTGATGGTCGAGTAGGAAATCCATAGATGACGAGAGAAGATTATGATCAAATTGATCCGGAAGAGATGGAGTTGATCGACATCAAATGGTGCATGGCAGCAATTGTTCGCAGAGCACAAAGGTTTATGGAAATCACCGAGAGAGATAATCTTGGAGGTCTTGATGAAAATTGGGTTTCGATAAATCCAAAGTAACATGCTATAAATGCCGGGAGAAAGGGCATTTCAAACGAGAGTGTCCCAACAAAGAAGTCAAAGGCAACCAAAATCCGTTTGCCAATGACTACTATAAGAATGCAATCTACCATCGACCTCAGCCTCAAAACAGGGTGGTACAGATTGAAGATGGTCTTTCAAACTCAAACATAAAAGACAAAGCGCTTGTTGTTACCCAAGAAGATGAAGGGTTTAACTGGAACCGATACATCAAAAAGGGAGAAAGACTCGCCTTGTTACCCGAAATTATCGAGGAGCCAGAACAATTTGAAGAAGAATATGCAGAAGCATCCTTCGATGAGGGTCCGGAAGATTATTGCACTGCCTCTTCTGAGGAAGAAGTTCTTCTAACTAGTGCATTTAAACACTTATTGCCTACTGAAGTGATCAAAAGTTTTGCAGGTATCTTTGATTTAGGTTACAAGCCGCAAGTGAATGAGAAGCATGATTCTGAAGAGATAGAGGTGATCGATGTAAGCAAAGAGATGACAACTGAAAACCTAAAAGAGATTGCTAACAAAGCACTGATGGCAAATCTGAATGAGGTAGTCATTGAGGAGGTTCAGGTAGCAGCGGGAGTGGAATTGGTAAATAACGAGAAAGGTGTTCAAACTGTTTTGATTTAAACCTCTTGCAAGAAGTGTGAAATGCCTTGCAATGATTGTTTAACAAAAGATCAATAGTTCAAAGAACTTAAGAAACATGCTGATGATTTGTCATACGACTATAAGACGACAAAAGAAGCGCATGACAAATTAAGCAAAACAATCAAACAGTTTGAACAAAGCATTCGTGAAAATGACAAAACATTCTCAATGCTCAAGGTAACCGTTATGGACAAGCAAATGGGCATTAAATTCATTTAAACACAATTGCAAAATTAAAAAGTTAATTGGAAACAGTAAAAATTGAATCTGAGCGAGTAAACAAATTGTTAATCAGCTATTCCATGAGTTCATATGTCATTGATCATATTCTTCCGAAAATTGAAAAGGTGGAAGATAATGATGATGATAAAAAGAAAAGTCTAAGTTACAACCATGTTCCGCCACCCATGTGGAATAGTTATTCAAAAAGACATCCAGATGGAGTGGAAAAGGCGCTTAATTTAAATTTGATCACTGAAAAGAAAAACAAGCTGTCTGAGAACATAGACGTGACTTATGATAAAACTGAATAGGAATGTGAATCTGAAGTGGTTAACAAAGTAATTAAAAATGTTTTGGAAAATGAGTCTGACAGCACAGTGTTTGAAAGTGTTGAGTCAAGTAATGAGAAGTTTGAGTCTAGTTCACAATCTGGAAGTGAGGAAAGTTTTCATAAGAACTTCATCTCAGCATCGGAAAATAGTCTAAGTGACGATCCTAATGTAGTGGTCTACAAGATGAACGGATCAGATAAACTATTTACTGATGAAGAATTTCCAATCCAGAATGTAAACTTAGACCGTGTCGCTAAATTTTTCAAGTTGGTTGAAGTCAAAACCTCTGATCTTGAAAAACAACATGTTGCCTTTTACTCCAAACCAAAGAAAGTTTCCGATAACTTTCAACGAAAAGGTAAAAACTACCCAGAATACAAGAGAGATGGTTTGGGGTATGCGCAGAAAAGGAAGAACAACAAGTTTCGTAAGACAAACTTTACAAAGAAAATCAACTTTGTTTTCGGAACTAACACAATGAACGAAAAAGAGATCATTGGGAAACAATCAAACAAAGAGTTTGAAAGTGAGAGAGAGCTTTGTGGACAAGTTTCGGAATCCATTGTTGGAAACGACAGTAGGACTTGTTACAAATGTAACCAAGTTGGACATATTGCACGAATGTGTAAGTTTAACAAGCCAAAACATGTTCATGAAGTTAGAAAGCTCACAAAGGAAGAAAAACAGAAAGGTCTAGAGTCTGTGCCAAAACAAATTTTGAAACGAGAAAATGAATCAAGCTTAAACGTGAAACCAACACCTAAAAACTTTCAAATGAAGAAGTTGGTGAAACATCAAAGAAAACTGAACAAACGGATTCAAAATATTATACAAACAAAGCTTTCTCAAAAGCACAAACCTGGGTTGTGAAGAACAAACCACCTTCTATTACTGTGAGACCAATTACTGTTCCAACAAAATCAAAGACTGAAAAAGGTTCAATGGTTGGACAGTGGGTTGAGAAAAAGAAAGAGGTTAAGAACGCCGAACCACAATTCGACATTCCTAACCCACCCAAGACCGAAAGGGCTTGGGTGTCCTTGTTTAAGTAACTTCTTTTTCACATGTGTAGGGGCTCCAAAGGTCAATTATATCAAAGTGGATTATGGACAGCGGAGCTTATCGGCACATGACAGGGATGCTAGCCCTGCTGTATGATGTAAGAGCTATCAGGGGAGGTTATGTTGGGTTTGCCGGAACACAAGGCGAAAGGATTGTGGGAGAAGGTATTCTGTCAAACAGCGTGGTCTCGTTCGACAAAGTGAACTACATTGCCGAACTTGAAAACAACTTGCTAAGCATTTCGCAGATCTGTGACAAGAAGTTCAATACTCACTTCAACGATAAGGAGTGTCTCATTCTTAAACCGGGATTCAAATTCCTGAGGAGTGGATCCTCATGCGCGCTCCACGTGAAAACGATTTATATGTGTTAGACATGAGTGTTGCATCCACTACATCAAAGCAGGTTTAGTGTTTCGTATCAAAAGCCTCCGAAAAAGAATCAATTCTATGCCATCACAAGATGGATCACATTCATTTAAGAAAGATGGATTTCTTGGTGCATAACGACTTAGTGGAAGGGGTAAATCTGAAGAATTTCCAACTGTCAGATGATTGTCTTAGCTGTAAAAAAGGGAAGCAGTATAAGAAATCTCATCCTAGAAAGATGCTTAACTTTATCAAGCTTCCACTCAAAAGGCTCCACATGGATCTCTTTGAACCAATTAACGTGAAAAGTATCTCTAGAGATCTATACTGCCTTGTTGTAATTGATGACTACTCAAGGTTCTCGTGGGTTTTCTTTCAAGAGAGCAAGGATGAAGCGTTTGAAAATCTGATGACCTTGTTTCGAAAGATTGAGAATCTTTACCATATGCCAATCAAAAGAATCAGAAGTGACAATGGTACTGAGTTTAAGAACAAAAAGATACTCGAATTCTGCAACGCTAAGGGTATTCATCATGAGTTCAGTACTCCTATACTCCTCAACATAATAGAGTAGCAAAACGGAAGAACTGAACGCTTATTGAGAGGAAGCAGATGTAGATTGGGTGTGAATTTTGAGATGTGATAGAGAGAGAAAGGAATGGATGATGATGATCCGTGTGAGAGAGAAAGAGGAAGGAACAGACGGTCTAGATCATGATCTGTGTGAAAAAAATGGATGGTGTATTCATGTGAAGGGTAATCCTTAAAAAGTGATGTGTGTTTTCTGATGCTTTGAGAGTTGTACATAATGTTGTAAGGGTGTTTTTAAGTAAGTGGCAAATTACCTTAAGTTGCTCTTGGGATATCTATAATATATATATATATATATATATATATATATATATATATATATATATGGGGTAAGGTTCATGCGAGAACCACTTTTATTGTGAGAACCAATGTGAACACAAAAGTAAACCCATTACACCACCACCGAAAACCTAAAAAACACCAACCCCCCCACCCAAGCTAAATGCTAAAAAACTAAACCTTAAAGCTAAACCCCAAAAACCTACCCCCCCCCCCCCCCCAAAAAAAAAAAAAAACCTAAAAAACATAAAGAAAATTTTTAATATTTTTATGCAAAAATCGTTGGTTTTCGTCAGCAAAAAAAGTATTATTATTATTTTATTTTTTGGTTACGAAAACCAGCGATTTTGAATAAAGATATTATAAAAAAATTTATATGTTTTTTATATTTTTAGATTTTTTAGGTGTTTTTGGTTGTGTTCATATTGGTTCTCGCGGTTCTCGCAATAAAGGGTGGTTCCTAACGAATCCTTCTCCTGTATATATTAGGTTCCTGTAAAAAAGACATTTTTCGTGAAAAGTGTGAGAAGGCATAACAATATAATATATGCATCATGTTTCAGACTTAGGCATAATGTTTTGAGTTGTTATGGTAAGAAAAACAACAAACACAACAATTTAAGACACGATGCAATAAATTTTATGCTTAAAAACTTAAAACACCATGCCAAGAATGTTAAGTAGTGTGTTTTAAGTATTAAGTAGTGTGTTTTAGTTGCGTTTTAAATTTCATGCCTATAATACGTTGCATTATGTTTTGAATTGTTATGTTTGGTGTTTTTCTAGCCAAAACAACTCAAAACATCATGCCTAAGTCCAAAACATGATACCTACATATCAATTATTATGTCTTCTCACCCTTCTCATGACAAATGTCCTTTTTACAGAAACCTCGCCATATATATATATGTATGTATGTATGTATGTATGTTTGTATGTATGTATGTATGTATGTGTATTGTTGATATAATCCACTTATAAAAGTTGTATAAAATTATAGATAAAAATACATATACGATAACCTTGCATTAAGATTTTTTGTCGAACACCGTATATCACCCTTCTCATGATAAATGTCTTTTTTACAGAAACCTCGCCATCTATAATTTTACATAAACCTCGCCATATATATATATGCGCACGCACGCCTACCTTGATATAATCCACTTATAAAAGTTGTATAAAATTACAAATAAAGATACATATACGATAACCTTGCATTAAGATTTTTGTCAAACACCGTATATTATAATATATATTAAAAAGTATCATAAACTACATGTAAGTTTTTTACTTTTATCTTTTCACCACTAACTTTTTTTAAGCCTACTTTTATCACTGACAAATTTGATGACTAACAAATGTGGTTGTTTTTTATAAGTTATCTTGATATAAAACAATATGTATATTTATTTATTTATATACTACATAATTTATGAGGAGGAATAGTGTCACACAAATACAACTGTCTAGCACTTTCCCATTAGTTCAGCCAAATTACGATTTTGTCCTTAATTCAAATTTACAATTTTACCATAATGTTAGTTTTTTTCCTGTTAAATTACGATTTTGGCTCAGTGTAAAATTATAGTTATGTCATCATTTTACCTTTTTTTGACAAAACTATGGTCGTGTTTAGTTTTTTATATTTATTTTTTTTTAAAACTATGATATTGTTTTGTTTTATTTGTTCTGGAAAATTACAATTTTCCCCAGTTTTTCCATCGTTTTAGTTTTTTTAGCAAAAGTATAGTGTGCTTTATTTTAATTGGTTGTCTTGACGTAATTTGTTTTGAGATCGTGTTATAAATAGTATGTACAAGTAACCGAAACACATACGTACATATTATTAGAGAAAAAATATTCGGCTTAGTGCCCCGTAACGCGGGCGAGGCAAAAACTAGTTAGAATAAAATGTGAAGTAAAAAACAGTTAAAGTTCAATGTCATGCTATATATATATACAATTTTTATTGTCAAGAGAAGGTGCCTATATATAGTGGTTTTTTATATTGTCTAAAAGCCAGCAAATGCCACAAGATTTCAAACCACACCTTCACCACCCACACCACCCCCACCATCACCCTTGGAAAAGGAAGAATGGTTGTATGGAGCTATGTGATCCCTGTGTTGCTGTTGCTTGTGATATATGTGCTAAAATTTGTAAATTTGAAAAGAAGGAAGAGTAAGTTGCCCCTGGGAGGAAGAGGGTGGCCAATAGTCGGGGATAGCTTACGTTGGTATAACGGTTGCAAGCTCTAATCCTACCACTTTTGTTCAACAACAAGTTTTAAGGTACGTAAAAGCCGACCTAAACCTTGGGAAAGGCAAAGCTTTTAAACACTTTAGGATGGAGGTCTTTGATTCAAGTCCTACAGACAGCAGTGATTGAATAAAAGAAATTTCCCGTTAAAAAAAAAGCCGACTTTAAAAAAGCCGACTTAAACCTGATTGTGTAGAAATTCATCTTGATTCATCGCTTAGAGTGCATGTCAATGAAGATATTCCTGCCTTAGAGGGTTTTAGCACCGATTTCATGTTAAACCACTTTTTCAATAGCAATCAAAAAGGCATATCGTTTTTTCATACTTATATAAGTTGTTAATGTATTAAATATGATTAAAAAACGGTTTTTTGTTACATAATCTAAAAGAATGATTTCTTATATTTTAAATTTATAAAAAAAAAAGTTAAAACTTGTTTGTGTGTGTATGGGTGGGGGGTAGAAATGAATTCTCACCCTCCGGATCCTCAGGCAATGGAAGGGGAACCGGATCATAATACAGTTGTTCATGTTTTTTTAAAGTTTAATATTGACATATGTATATAAATAATAATAATAATAATAATAATTAATAATAATAATATAATAAGTATTTTTTTATTCTTAATTACATTTTCGGCCATTCGTTAACTTTTGATCCACAAGTTTAATTAGATAGTTCGGTCATTCCTTAACTTTTGATCTACAAGTTAAATTAGAAAGTGTTCATTATATAAACATAATATGTTTTGTTTGACAGACAAAAAACAAAAGCCACTAAGCACTCTTTATTGTTATCATCTTTTTAAATCTATGTTCCTAAATTACATTAACTATTTATCATCATATTAAATTTATTGTGCATAAACATAATAAACACATTCGTGTAACATTTAAAAAAAATCATTTCCAGCATATTTGTTATTCTAATTAACTTGGAATTTAAATAAAAAGGATGTTCCAATCATGTGTAATTAAATAGCTAGAGACCTTAATACATAAGGACTTGAGGTGTACCTTAACATCTGAGGCGTTATTGTTGACTTAACATGTTAATCGGCGTTGTAAACCACTTCTTGTTAACATGTTAACGAGATGTTAAAGGACTAAATTATTTTTTTTTAAATCACTAAAATATCGGGTTAGGTGGAGTTAACATGATTAAACCATTTCCTTAGTGTAAAATTAAGTAAATAGGGAAAAGTGAATGATGTGACATAAAAGTAAAGTTGAAAATGATTAAAACTAGTGTTAAGCGTTCGCGTTGCGGAGCAGGGCATAAAACCGTAACCTTGCCCCCCGGGTTTATTGTTGCGGATAATCGAAAACCATGAAAGCAAATAACAATACTGGTTCTAATAATATCAATATTTAATCCTTAAACCGTAAAAGAACTAAACTCATTGGAACTGAGACTATAAAAAACCAAAAGTTTGTTACAAAATTCAAAAAACAAAAAGTTTATTATGCTTATGAAAAGAAAACAAAACAAAATACACAAGAAGACAATATTCATCCACATGTTAGGAATTAATATATATATGAACAGTATACCCAAAGATCTAATCAATATAAACATATTGTTTAAATATGATATATATAACCGGTTTTCACCATCTTAGTTTCTCTCCAACTGTTAAGTAAATTATTATCTTCCATGTCTTAATGTGCAAGTGAATCATGTTCCTTTTTTTCTACACTTAAAAAGTGGTTCTTTTATTGAACCTTCCCCTTTTGACTACTAAGCATATAAATATGTGATCATATCTTTTTTACATTACATTTTTTTGCTCCTAAAATGACCATTTATGTTATGTACTTTTTTTTAAATAAAAAATGATAATTTGATACCATTGGTTTGTAGGTATGGAAAGATATTTTCATGCAATGTATTTGGGAGAATGGCAGTAGCATCTGTTGATCCTGTTTTCAATAGATTTATAATGCACAACGAAGGAAAGCTATTTAAATCGAGTTATCCCAAATCCTTTCGTGACTTGGTTGGGACAAATGGTGTCATCACCGCCAAGGAGATCAACACCGCAAGCTTCATACAATTGCGTCAAATATGATGCGTTCTAACACCCTCAAGACTCATTTCTTGACAGATATACAATAAGTGTTGAACCAAACGTTCGGCGATTTGCACCATAATCAGACCATATTGCTTCAAGATGTGTGTAGAAAGGTTAGATTTCTGATTCATTTCAACTCTAAATGAATATTTTTTATTATAGGTCTGTTTGAGTAATGAATGGACGTGACTAGTTGTGTAATATTGATTCTCATTTGGCTATAAACTTAATGGTAAATCAACTCTTAGGAGTATCAAGCGACAAAGAAGTGGGTGAAATGGCACAATTATTCTCACACTTCGTAGATGGGTGTTTATCTGTTCCTATCAATTTACCTGGATTTGCTTACCATACCGCCATGAACGTAAGCTTCTTGCTACCACATTTAACATTAACAAACTATAAATTAGCAACATAACTATGGATATAGGTGTTGTACTATTTGGCACGGTTCTACGCCCTCGTCTAATTGCGGCAGGTGGTAAATCTAGTTCATTATAAATTTAATAAGACATCCCCAACCTATAGAATCTAATCTAAATTTTAATATACAATTTTAATTAATACTACATGACAATACCTCATCCTCTCTCAAATAATTATTATTATTTCAAAAATACTTTTATAAGCAACTAATTATTTTTTTTGTTTCGAACTAGCTATGGAATTAACTTTAGAATATATATATATATATATATATATATATATGATTATTTTTTTATTTTTTATAAAAAAATGCTTCATTTAAGTTTATTTTACCAATTGACTAAATTTATATTATTTATAAACTCTATTTTGTAATCGTTTTATATTCGGTTTATGTTCTAAAAAATCGATGTCACCGTTTGGAATGGCCACCAAAACCGAACAAGGTGTTTCTTGAATTATCCTAAAAAGATTTCATGTAAAGGATGATGATACTTCTTTAAACAGCAAACCTATACACAACTCAGTTAATGTCTTTAAGATCACTACAATTATTTTTACCTTTACTGTTAGGGGTGTTTGGGATCGTTTATTTAATTCAAAAAGAGAGTGTGTTTGTGATTGATTATTTAATGACTTATTGACTTATAACTTATTTAAAATGAGCTTTTAAAAAAATGTTTAGGTTAACTTATATGGTAGAGAAAGCCAATAATTTAATAAGTTGTTTTTTAAAAGGTGTTTAGCTTTCCTTATTCATGTAAAATGACAAAAAAATTACAAGGAGTTGTGTGGGTGAGTAGCTTTTTTAGGCAAATGATGATGGTATTTTTGTAATAATAACCTCAAAAGTCATAAATAGTTTCAAAAAATTAGGAATCCCTGACTTCTTAAAATGACTTATTCCACTTATATTAAAAAGTTGAGTTATTCAAACATCATTTCTCCTTATTAACTTTTTTAGAAAAGTCAATAAGTTAATAAGTAGATTTTACTAGAAATCTCAAACATGGCATGTAACAAACTTTCCTCACGGTAGGAGGTATTTGAGATTACGCTTGTAACACTGACTTTATGTTTGCAAAACAACGTTTTCTTTTGGTTTTGTAAAAAAAAGGCATTTTTTATAACTATGTTTCTCCAAAATAGGCGAAAATAATCATTTCTCAAGATAGTTTGCCACAATTTGATAGGCGAAAATAATCATTTCTCAAGATAGTTTGCAACAAACCATTTTCTTATTATTTGCATTATACAAACATGGTAATATATTATTTTGAGTAAAACGTTAAAATCGTCTCTGAGTTTTAGTCATTTTTATTTGTTTCATCCAAAATGACTTTTTTTGTAGATTTAAGTCATTCAATTTTGCGTTTTATTGTCATTTTCATCTTTAAGTTTAATAATTTATTGCGACTTCCATCCTTTGAAATTTGGCCATCAGAGATGAAATTGGTAAATTTTAAATCTTTTTTTTTTAATGAAAATGGCCCATCAGGAACGAAAGTCACAAAAGTTGCCAAATGGGTAGTTAAGTCTTTTTAGTTAGGTTATCTATTTAAAGAGTTTTTCATATACGAAGTCATATTTTTAGAGTTTGGTGTCATAATTGAGTCTTTATTTAGTTCCAAATATGAGTGGTTTAGGTTTCTTGTTTTCTAAGATGTTTAGCTAGTATAATATACAGTCAGGGTTATCATAATTCATGTGATTTGGTTGATAAGAAAAAAAGTCGAGCGAGTTCGTTTAGTCTCGTACTTTGATGTTTCTTTTTTAATGGATTTAGGCCTTTAAATACTAGATGAGTAGATTAAAACCAAAAATTATTACGAAATTTACACTCTTATTCATTTACCCAACTAGTGTCATATTTGGTAGATAAAGACAATGAAGGTTATTTCTCCCAGACCCTAGGTTAAGAGTTCGAGCCAGAGCCACCCCGGATTTTAGTCCACCGTGCGTTACGTCAGAGTGAGATTACTGCCCTCTGTTTAGGAGGGTGTGAGATTCTCTCACAACTAGTTAAAGATTCTCACTGTTAAAAAAACTGAAGAAAAATTCTACATGTTAGTGTACAATTTAATTCGTAATGAGATTTCCTAACCTTAAGTGGGAAACAAATTTGAATATGTTATTATGCATAAAAAAAACGTTGATAATAATACTAATGACAAATAATATTTTCGCAGGCAAGAAACAATATAATTAGAAAGATAAATAAAATAATATGCTACACAAGGCACGGTGATGGTGATCCTAATTATGATGGCGGTTTAGTCAGGAGACTCGTTGTGGAGGGAAGTCTCCCTGACGAAGCAATTGCTGACTTCATCATCAACCTCTTGTTCGCTGGGAATGAGACAACAGCTAAAACTATGCTTTTCGCCATATATTTCTTGACTTATTCACCAGTAGCGGCTAATGAACTCTTGGTAAGTTTTAATAAATTAAATATATAAGACAATCATACTCAATATCTAACAATCATAGTAATTTTGATGGTAAATTCGAAGGTAACTTTATATTCCATACTTCTCTATGCTATACCTACTTCCTACCTGGATGTTTATTTCCGTGTTACTCATTTTGATTTTATCAATCGAAATGTATACTACAAATAGTATATATATGTATGATATAACAGTTTTTTACTTTTTGTCTTACTTTATATAAAGATAATAATATTAGAAACCCGATGAAAAAAAGAGTTAATTGCATTTTACGTCCTTTATGTTTTAGCCAAATTTCAGCTCTTGTCTTTTAACCAACTTACAACGGATTTCCTTTATATTTTAATTTATGTATTTGCTCTAACCAGTTAGTTTTTTCTATGTTAAATTCACCCATGTACCTCTCACTCGAGGCGATAGTAGTCTTTTTCTTCTCCTTTCTTAATATATATATATAAGCCCCTCTCATTATCATCTACCTCTCAATTTACTTCCATAATCAAATTCTTATTTGTTAGCTTATAGAATTACATGCCAACTTTCACCCGATTGTTTACCAAATCACTTAGTTTTATATATTTCTGCATCAATTTCTCAAATGAGGTTTGTCGGATATTGCACCAATTTGATTCGTTTTCTCCACAACGACGATCAGGGTTCATCGTTTTTCGATCTTCGCTAATTGTTTATTCAACAGAGAGTTCGAGATATTGTATCAAAAGTCCTCGCTAGAAGAAGGAAGAGGCCACCTCATCACCCGTTCTTCTTCGTCGTCCGACGCACAGACCATCTGTCATTTCTCCTATTTTAGGACTGAATATAGGTGATGTAGCTAGCGGATAATAATCGTGGTGGTGAGGGTGGAGGTGTGGAGATTTTGCATAGAAAATGACTTGTGTTAATAATGCGTTTCATGGTTTGACGAGGAAATTAGGTGTGTTGTTGGATGATTTGCACCTGTTCATCAGGAAAGAAGTTAGAACGAGGTTGGGACGAAGGAGTTTTATAGAGAGAGAGCGCGCAATCATTTTGATATATATATATATATATATATATATATATATATGGTAGGAGTTGTCTACAAAGTTCAAAACTCCTAAAAGTGTAAAAAGTCATAAAACAGTGTTTTTCCGGCCTTTTACAGCATTTACGGCCGGTGTAGATAAAAAGACCAAAGTTGGTAAAAGAATTTTTGAAAAAAAACATCTCTAAGTTCTCACAACTCGTATGAGTTTTCATTTCACGCTAACCCTATATATCATATATATATATATATACATATATATATATATACATACACTCTTGTATGTATAGGATTAGGATCAAGGAAAAACCACTCCAAGTTGTGAGAACTTAGAGAACTTGACTTCCCGTGCGAGTTTCCACCCCATTTTTTTCACACCCCTAGATTAAAATGTTAGAAAAACTGCCGTAAAAAAATCTAAAAAAAATTTTCGAAGTGGTGTTTTTCAGCCTCTTACAGCGGCTGTAAAAATGTGATGACATAAGCATCACATCACCTTTTACAGCATTTACGACTGTCGTAAATGAAAAAAACAGGGTTTTTTTTTGGAAAAGAAGATTTTTTAGGATTTTTGATAAAAACAATTTTTTGAAAAAACCTTTCGTAAGACTGAGTTCTCTAAGTTCTCACAACTCGTATGAGTTTTCATTTTACCCTAACCCTATATGTATATAGGAGAATGATCCGTTAGGAACCGACCTTTATTGCGAGAACCAATATGAACACAACAAAAAATACCTAAAAAAAGCAATTATTTTTAATATATTTAAAAAAAATCGCTATATTTCGTCACTAAAAAAACCAAGAAAATAAAATAAAATCGGGTAACAATTATCTATGCACATTTGCATATGTATCATTTCTTTGACAGATTCCGTAATACATTACCGATATTAGATAATTACACTTTCATTTACACTAACATCCATAATATACTGCTTTTTACATTAACAATATTATAAATGCACATGTGCATCTATATGTATGAACATGATATGACGTGTTTCGGTACACTACTTTGAATACACTTTCCCTTTCATCTATCATGCCATTCATAATACACTACCATTACCTCCTACCATCCATAATACAATATCATTACCAATATTTTACTTTATTACATGTACATCAACACCCTTTATACTATCCAAACAACATATTACATCATAAAATGACAAATATAACCAACCCATCAACCACTAGATATAACTAACCAAAAAACATGTATATGGGCCTACTTAATCATTCAAAATCACAAACTTTTTGTATCAAAACACGTTATATCATGGTTATACATAATGATGCACATGTGCATTTTAAATTTTGGTGATATAAAAGTAGTGTATTACGGATGGTAGTGTAAATGGAAGTGCATTTGTCTGCTACTGGTAATGTATTACCGAATTTGTCCAAGAAATGATACATATCCGTATATGCATCGATAATTGTTACTCGAAAAAAAAGTTTTTTTTAGGTAATGAAATATAGCGTTTTTTTCAAAAAAAAATTTGTGTGTTTTTTAGATTTTTTTAGGTATTTTTTTGCGTTCACATTGGTTCTCGCGGTTCTCGCATTAACCATACCCTATATATATATAAGGTGGAGTTCTAGAGTGAACACTAGTATATTTGTGAACTGAGTAAACAAATCCTGGCCATTGATTTACATTAATAAATCGTAAAATATACTAGTGTATATTCATCATCAAATCTCGACTATTGATTTATACTTATGTATTGATAATCAAGAGCTATCATTAGTTCAGTAATGTTCACAATTAAGGGGGTTGTTCACAAATGAACCTAACCCTATATATATAGGGTGAATGAATTATGAGAAAACTCATCTCATTTAGAAAACTAAAATTACCCTATAAAACCACTAAAAAGTAAAGGAAGGGGACTTTAACGAAGGAGGGGTAAAATTGAAAAAAAGTATATATTTTTTTAACATTTCTAATTTCTCCATGCGTCATCTTTTTTTAATAGCAGTACAAGATCACAATTTTTTAATCTTTCATTCGGTATATTCGAGCATATTTTTATGACATAAAAAAAGAATTAAGATGTTGTACTTTTTTCAATACTACTATTTATTACTACACATGTGCAACATTACGAAAAACCTAAATCCCCCAAAACCTAACCCCACCCCCCTCCCCCCCACAGCAAAAAAAAAAAAGAAAAAAAATTCTAAAAGCTAAACCCTAAAGTTATACCCCCTACCTCCACCCCAAAAACCTAACCCCCTACCTAAAAACTAAACCTGAAACCTAAACCACCTAAATACCTAACCTTAAAAGCTAAACTAAACCCAAACCTAAACAGTAAGGCTAAATTACATGTTATGTTGCACATGTGCACTACTATAATAGTAGTATTGAAAAAAAGACGACACGTTAACTCTTTTGTTTGTGTCGAAAAAAATATACTCGAATGAAAGATAAGAAAATTTGCGATCTTATGGTGCAATTTTTTTTAAATAATAACATATGAAGAAGATAGAAATGTTTGAAAAGTTATATATGTATTTTTTTCGAATTTTGCCCCTCCTTCATTAAAGTGACCTCTCCTTATTTTTAGTGGTTTTGAGTGAGTTTTTTTTAGTTTCTTACATAAATAAGTAAATGAATAATTACAATTTCCGTTTTGTAGTTATTACAATTAATAAATAAATTCATTAAAAATATGATTGTGAAATAATCAATTTTCTAACTTAATTCTCAAAATTGTGTTTATTATATTTGATTTCATATAGTTACTTTATTTTACAAAATTTTACTAAACTTTCAATCCATATGAGACATCATCAATTAGTTGTTCAAATGCTTAACCAGTGATGCCTTTGAGTGTTGTGTTCTCTAGTGGCATCACGCACCCCTCTAATATGTATGCATATATGTATATGTTTGTGTGTATATATATATATGTATATTGTACGAGGTTTTTTATATTTCAACTCAAAGTGTATGATGGTAGACCAAAACCGGGAACGTATAAATTTTATGGAACCTACAGAACCATATAGTGTAACTTAAGTTATATTCGTAGAGCATTCCAAATCTATTATTGTATTATGACAACAAGGCGCGTCGATCTTGTTTTGCAGGAGGAGCACCAAAATATAAGAAAAAAAAGACTTGATATAGGTGGTGAAGTTGATATGTTATGGGAAGACTACAAATCAATGTCATTTACTCAACATGTAAGTCTTTGTCTTTCAATTTCACTGTACTATTTATATATAGGATTATGCCCTGATACATGTAAGGATTATGTTTTGATCATATATAAGACTATAGTATTTTGGAATATGTGTATAGAATTATCTTGAGAATGCTAAATATTTATGAAAATTATGAGAACGAATAAAAAAAACCACGAGAACTTGATAAAAAAACAATTTAAATTCAAATTTTTTACACATATCATTATTATTAGAATACAATATTAGAAATTAAATTTACATGTATTCATAACTAAAAAAATTTATGCAGTATAAGTTTTCCATTTACACATGTGCAAAAAAACTTATTAAGAGTGATTTTAAGAAGATAGATAAATTATGTATAAAGTAAATTCTTTTTTTAATGTTATATTTTAATTATAATAAGGTTTGTATTAACAAATGATTTTGGTAGGTTTTTTAATTCATTCTCACAGTTCTCGCAATATTTAAGGTTCTCAAGATAATTCTCCCCTATGTGTATACATATACATATATAGGGATAGCTATCTTGAGGCACTAAATATTGCGAGAATCATGAAAACGAATAAAAATACCCGACAACTTGGTTAAAAAAAATTCAAATTCATTTTTTACATTTATCATTATTATTTGAATATAATATTTTAAATTAAATTTACATGTATTTAAAAATAATTTTTTTACACATGTGAAAGTTTGCAATTTACACATGTGTAATTTAAAAGATTAAGAGTGACTTTGGGAGGAGGGATAAATTATTTGAAGAGCATATTCTTTTTTTTTAATGTGGTATTTTATTTATAATTAAGTTTGTATTAAAAAAATGATTTTGATTACTTCTTTCATTTGTTCTTATCTATCAATGGAAAACTTCTATGAGTTGTGAGAACTTAGAGAACTTGGCATTCACGTGCGAGTTTTGCCCTATTTTTCACACCCCTAAATTTAAATGTTACAAAGACGGTCGTAATTTTTTTTTTCAAAGTGGTGTTTTCGGCTCCTTAGAGCTGCTGCACACGGCTGCTGTAAATAAAAAAAACTAGGGTTTTTTTTTTTTTTTTGAAAAGTTGACTTCTTAGAATTTTTGGTAAAAAGTTTTTGAAAAAAACCGTTAGTAAGGCCAAGTTTTCTAAGTTCTTACAACTCGTATGAGTTTTCATTTTACTCTAACACATATATATTGGTGGTATTAGATTGAAATTAAATACTTTTTGTATAGAATAAAAAAAACTTTTATACAAATTTAAGTGTATGCCTAGATTTCCAAGACTATGCATAGTGAAGTGATGCCAGACTCCACCATAGTACCCACATGCATCATTAAACACCGCATTGTTTAAGCGTTAACACGATGCCAAGAAGTTGTTTCCATGCATCATTAAACACCGCATTGTTTAAGCGTTAACACGATGCCAAGAAGTTGTTTCCTTGGTAACTGGCATATTTTTCTTTCGGCGGAGGAGAAGGGGATTGGGTTTACAAACTCTAAACCAATCATCCCCACACACTACGTTTTAATTTATTTTTTCTTTTATTTACTTTCCTAGCTAAACTATTTTTTTATTTTAATGGAAAATTGTGAGAACGTTCTCCCTAGGTGACATTGACGTGACAACAACTATTTTACTTTTTAGGTAGAGTAAATTAATTTTTGAGTCTTTGTGTTTTAGTAGTTTTAACAACTTGAGTCCAAAATCAAGAAGTTTAACACCTTAAGTTTTTAAACGCTTATTTTCTAATCTATTGACTCCAAAATTTTAACACCGTCAGAATATTCTGTTAATTCTTCATGAATTACCAAAATAACCCTTTTATTTATTTATTTTTCATAAATACCTATATTCTTTCCGAAAACTCTCGTTACTCTTGTCTATTTTTATTTCTCTCTCTCTCTCTCTCTCTCACTAACACCACCAAACACCACCAAACACCACCACCAAAAACCATTAGTCTACCACCATCACCACCATATACCACCACCCCTTGTCACCTCCGACCACCATTACACCACCTCAGCCACCCACCTACACACACATACATGCACACACACTCTCTCTCTCTCTTTGATAAAACCCTATGAAATCACCAAATTATCAACATCAACAGAAGCATCTAGAACTCACTAATAAAAGCACATTTACTAACACGTAAAAAAAATCTGCACACACAAACACTTACTACCAAAACTAACAAGCAAACTTCGACGTAAACCACTCCATAACATGAATCGGAGCCTTAATCGATTCAATTGCGATTTCAACCGACACTGTAATGCACAAACATCATGGACATATGCATGTCAACAACAATCTGTTTCAGTTAACCGATTAGAAATTGAGATTTATTAGATCTCGATTTGGAGTTTTACGTATTGTCTTGAACTGATCAAACTAGTAATTGAGATAGTATTTGTGAAGGAGGTTGACGTACCCAACAATCCAAACGACAATATCGATGATGGAGAGAAGAAGATAGAGGAAACCGAAGGGGAGACTGAGCCCAAAGGTCTGTAATTGCCATTAATGTTGAAGAATTGAAATTTTAAGATGGAGATTTTAGGGATTTAGATCAGAGTAGGTGTTTGAATTTGGAGATTAGGGTTTTTTTGTGGGGGTGTAATACCTTGTGCATTAAAAACTGTATCTTATACTTTCTTCATTAAACGTTTGTACTTTATTTGCGATGACTAAAATACCCTTATGGTTAAAAGAATTGATAGATAGAGTTCAAAATTTGGACTCAATATGTTAGAAAATAACCATTTAGGGACTTATGACGTTAAACTTTTTGATTTTGGACTCAAGTGGTTAAAACCCCTAAAACATACGGACTCATAAATTAATTTACTTACACATTGTCTAACTAGCTAACCAACTTCATTATATTGTAACTTATTACAGGTCATTGATGAAACTCTTGGTTTAGGTGGAATTGATATTTGGTTGATGAGAGAAGCAAAAGAAGATGTCGAATACCAAGGTACATTTGCACAATCTTCAAGTTACACATCTCTCATATAAACAATATGAGCTAACCTCTATATACAATTTCCCACACATGTTAGTCACTAATAGATATAGATTTAATTTTTTTTACCCGTATTACTTGTTTTTAATATTTCAAACAATTGAATGTGGGATACATATACAAGTATATAACATATAAAAAAATGAATCTTATACTTTACAACACATAAAAATATGACACCTACTTAGAACCATCCCTACTTCAAGTAAATTCTACTTAGCTAATTTATTACTAACACGTCTTATGTACGCGATATATAACATTGTAGATTACATTATCCCAAAAGGAAGTTTTGTGGTTCCATTTCTTTCAGCAGTTCATCAAGACGAAAACTCTTATGAAGGAACAACTACTTTTAATCCTTTTAGATGGATGGATCCTAAAAACCAAGTGAGCTTTATGTGCACATCTTATTTTGTATATTTATGTTGTATGTATGTATCACATTCTATGAATCTTAATAAATATTCTTGATTTAAGGATAAGAGAAATTGGAGAAATAGTCCATATTATTCACCATTTGGAGGAGGACCTCGTTTGTGTCCTGGTGCAGAGTTGGCCCGACTTCAAATCGCGCTATTTTTACATTATTTTATAGTGTCTTACAGGTTTGATCTCACTTTGCAAGCTTTATTTTTGTAATTGGTATGTGTAAACATCATAAATATGCACACATATACCTATATATGTTCATATTTAGAAATCAGTATGACAAAATCGGTTACATGTCTCAGGTGGAGCGAAGTTAAGGAGGATAGAATGTCTTTCTTTCCGCGGCTAGGTTGGTTAATGGATTTCCAATCCAACTATCTAAAAGAGCATGATATATCGGCTATATGTATGCATGTATCTGTATATATTAATGAAATATGTGTGATATATAAAAAGAACTTTAGACTAGATGTGAAGTTGTGTTTATATTTTAAGTATTGTTTTCCAAATAATGAGTTCTTGCCAGGCAATGTATAATATGACAAATTGGTTGGCACCACTTAATAAGACGTGCTATTATGAAATAAAGGATAACCCTTCGAATTTCAAGTAAAAATCTCTGTGCATACTTGCATTACTTTTAAGTAACAATCTTCAAGTGTATTTTACAAATGCTCTTTACAATTCTTACAATAATGGGGGTAAGGGATGAACTCGGATTTTGCGTTTTTATTTCCCTCAAAATGGATTTTGCGTTTATCAAATCAAGTGAACTATAAGTTTGTTTAAAGTGTGTGTGTTTCTAATTAATATATTGAAGTAAGAGTTAGAAGTTTTTTTTTAATAAACAAATGAGTTTAAGGGCACAATCTAATGCTTTGTAGACAAACTCGTTCACTGACTAATAGAATAATCTCTCAAAAAGTCCTTTAATGTAATGTAGGTGACACACACACATCGGAGTTGTCATTTTCAAATCTTTGCATACCCACTAATAAGCTTGACTTTTAGTAAGTTTCCTTGAAATGTTAGAAATTATGTTAAAATATTAGAGCTTATTAGATATTACCAATGCTGATATTTCAATGCTCATGTTATGTGGAATTATTGAACTATCTAAGTTTTTTCGACTTTGTTCTTCATATTTGAGCGTTACGATCCTCATTTACATCAACTAAACAAGTGTTTTGAGTGTTAGATCTAGAAAATTAATGCGTCAATTTTATTGTGCTTTGTGTTAGTTTGACTTTGTAATAGTTTGAGAAGTGTTTACTTGCAAAGTTCACGCTTGAAGATGTGAAAGTCTGAACTTATGGCAAGTGTTTACTTTCTAAAGTGTGAACTTCTCTTAGTATAAACAGGGTTGTCAAGATAAAGAGTGTGGACTTTTGCACATAATCATCTTATACACCAAATTTTAATTCAATCCAGAAACATTTATTTAGTTGTGTGTTTCTTGATTCCTACTTAGATATATATTGTTAAACACGAATTCATCATTCCGCCAGTGGATTTGTTATATATTATCATGAATTGTGCATTGTTGAAGATTTTAGAGTTTTACAATTGTATTGGAGCTTGTGATCTCTAGGAGGTCAAATTCGTATACTTTGGTGTACTAAAGTTTACGCTTTTGATATTTCAGGTTCCTATTGTTATTTTGCCCAACGTCTTTAAGGTTAAGCATATACTTTAACCTAAAGCGTAAAGTTTACATGTCACGATCTTTAGGAAGCATATACTTTTAGGAGTTAAATCATAACTTTCAAAAGTGTTTACTTTTTAAGGTATGAGAGGTTACTTTTGCAAGCTGTTACTTTACTCTAATATTGGGTTTATGAGTTCAAGTGGTTACTTCGTATAAGTGAAATCTTCTGTCGCAAGCGATTACTTTGCTTGACCATTTACTTTAACAAGCGATTACTTCTTACATGAAAATTCTTCAAATTTCAACAACTTAGATAGGATGATTGTTGAAAATCTAAACAAGTTAATCGATTTCTGGAACTCAGAGAATGAGATATGATTTGGATCCAAACCACCAAGGCTTTAGTCTGGAGTTGACTACTCAAAGTGGAAGTTCATATTTTAATATTCTCAGTTGTATACAAAATCCAAGTTATGGAAATCAATTACTTCTGGTCCTCACAAACCAAGTGAACAATAGTACTGGTGAAATTGTGGATAAACCTTTGGAATCATGGACTGAGGAAGTTCACAAGCAGATTGAGAGAGATCAAAGTGTTATGCTACTCTTATAATGTCTCTACCAACTAAAACCATTTCATGGTCTCAAGCAATATTCTAGAGCAAATCTATATGGGATGCATTATAAGACAAATTTGAAGGAAATAAGGATAAGAAAAAGAGCAAGAGGGATATTTTAGCAACTTTAGTTATATTGTTGGTAAAATTCTTGAGTCACACTTTAATAGATACATGCATCTGGTGACTGAGATGAGGATGGCTAACATTGAGGTGGCATATTATAAAGTAAACACAATTTTGCTCAATTCTCTACCAACTTCTTGGAATGGCAAATGTGACTACTATTAGAAGAACTTGGTTGCTTTAGAAAATTTGATCTCAATCATCTAGTCATATGACATGGATGGACGATATACAAAGGGCCGCAAAACATAAGCAAAATCGAAGGTCAAGTAGTAACATTGCTTTTTATGCTCCAAATGACATGATGTTCAATCACTCATATCTAGCACTTACTCTATTCCCACATCTTGACAAACTTGCCTTGTTGCACCCGTTCAACCAGAGATGTTTGTTAAGAAGCTTGTGGATCCAAGATATGGTGAAAAGCACTTGGCATTGTTCAATGCTTTTTGTCGAGTTATAAAACTCTTATGGCTGGTTAGTGGAATCCAGGGGCTGTTTTACCGACCGATCTACAACAAATCATTCACGAAATAGTTGAAGAAATGGGCATCAAGTGGAATATAGCCTTGGCTACATATCGTGGTCAAAACTATATGAAGAAGACTAGGAAAAAGATCAACTCTAGAGAAAATATGGCATTTAACAAGGAGAAAATCGGGTGCTATAAGTGTCAGCGGTTGCGACACTTTGCAAGAGAATGCACAAGCACTACTAAAGCAACTACTACTACTACTACTGATGAAAAATCTCCAGTCTACACCAAAGCAACTAATACTTAGAAAGCATCCACCTCTGGAGGCAAGACCTTAGTTATACAACAAGATGGAAACTTTACCTGCGCAGATCAGGTTGAAGAGCTTAGGTTAGAGATGGTAAACCAAGCATCGATGGAAGAAGAGACACCAAAGCCTCTTTCCAAGCTATCTGATTTTGACTTAACTAAAAATCTCTGCTCTCAGGCATGCATTGATAATGTATAACATTATAGAAGTTATCACGAGATACTTTTGACAAAATATCAAAACTTAAAAGAAATGAACTTTAGACAAACTAAAAAAAATGAAAACCAAATTTTTTTTTAGTCACTAAAGATTTTGAGAAAATGAAGTCAAAGTGGGGAAGTTCTGAAGCTTTATATCAAGATCCTTTAAAATGGTTAAATGAAGCTAATGCAAGAAATTATTGAGTTGGCTAAGTCAAAGATTACCATAAAAAAGTTTAAAATTTCTTCAAAATTTATTACTCGTATAATTGACTCACAAATTCAAAGAAATAAATAGGTGTCTTGGATACAACAAACTGCATTCACCTTTTAATCATAACCTATTTTCAAATATGAAACTGTTGATTCTAAAGTTGTCAAACTGTTGATAAAGTAATGACTTCATCTGACACTGATTCCGGACAATTCAAATCATGTGCAGATGTGAAGATTGAGATATGTTAGATTGATGAGAAGGTTGATGATTAGAATTTTTTATAAAAATGGTTGTAATAAAAGGAGTGATAACATTTGTGAGATGTATGAAAAGAGTTCTATTTTTACCGAATGTATGATTGATGAGAAAACGTTTGTAAATTCTGGTTGTTTTTAGAAAAAAAAACGGGACTAAATCAAAAGTTGAATAGTTTGTGTTGAGTCAGATGACTATTATTTTCAAAAGTCAATTTCACACCTTCAAGGCGTCTCGTATAGACCTATATTGAACGTCTAGGCACTGAAATCAAGGAGGCTCTAAGTGGGATGTCGGGCACATAATTTAAGGGGTCAAGACGCCCAGTATAAGGTCTATACTGGGCGTCTTGAAGGTAGTCCAAAAGACCTTTATACCCCTGGGTTAGGGGTATACTGGGGGCAAACAAGGGCGTAATGGTCTTTTGGACGACAACAGACGCCCAGTATAGGTCTATACTGGGCGTCTTGGAGGTTTTTTTATTTTTTTCTTTTTTTTAATATTAATTATTAATTACACTAATATTAATTATAAAAAAACTTATACTAATATCAATAACACTAATTAATTATTATCATATTAATCAATAACACTTATATTAATTATAAATATCTTATACTAATATCAATAACACTAATATTAATTAGAAAAAACTCATATAAGTATCAATGACACTTATATTAATTATAAAAAACTTATATTAATATCAATAACACTTATATTATTATAAAAAACTTATATTAATATAAAAACCTTCAAGTTTTTTTATAATTAATATTAGTGTTATTGATATTAATATAAGTTTTTTAAAATTAGTATAGTGTATTGATATTAGTGTAGTTTTTTATAATTAATATTAGTGTAATTAATATTAAGAAAAGAAAAAACTAAATAAACCTTCAAGACGCCCAGTATAGACCTATACTGGGCGTCTATTGTCGTCCAAAAGACCATTATACCCCTGTTATGCCCCCAGTATATCCCTAACCCAGGGGTATAATGGTCTTTTGGACTACCTTCAAGACGACCAGTATAGACCTATACTGGCGTCTTGACCCCTTAAATTCTGTGCCCGACATACCACTCAAAGCCTCCTTGATTTCAGTGCCTAGACGCCCCATATAGGTCTATACGAGGCATCTTGAAGCCCAAGGGTGTCCAAATAGGCAGAATGGGTGTATAAATAGATTTAGCCTAAACATAAACCTAATTTTGGTAAAGAAAACTTCCTTATGCAACTTGTAATGAGGAAGATGATCATTTGAAAGAAAGAAGTTTTTTTCACAGATTTTCCATAAATTAAATTTGTGAAAGAGAGATCTTTAAATGAAGACATATTTTTCATCAATCAAATGAAGAGTTTTTCAAAGCAAAGGAAACTTCTTCTTTTTTTTGCAACTGCTGAATATACACACAAAAGTTACATCATTTCCTCTCTATCAAGTAAATTGAGATTTTACAAATCAAATCTCACTAAACAGAAACGAAAAGAAAACAGACTACCAACCCAGACTTTCACCCTTTTGCCTTACTTAATAGGTCTTAGTCCAAACAGAAATTTTGCCATCGGTCCTAGTCCATATCCCGACACCTCGTTCGACTCTTGTACCACATAAAAGAAGATGCTTGAATGTCGCCAAAAATTATGTCGCTACTGCACCGTTTCCCAGAAAAGATTGCTTCATTTCGGCTCTTCCAGATTAACCAACAAGCAACCAACACAATGCCTTGAATTACCTGCTTCTTTATGCTGCCTATATTGGGTCTCTTGTGTATACTTAGGAGATCCCTTGTAATGAAAGCAAAAATTTGTGGAATTTTGCACCATTGACTAATCTTGTTCCAGATTACCGCAGCCACGTAACAGGATGTAAACAAATGATCCGCATTTTCCTCCCCGGTCTGACATAGTCAACATAAAGTTTCTCCCTGGTGAATACTATGTTTTTTCAACCCGACCAATGTCGCTAACCTATCTTGTTCAGCTCGCCAACCGAATAAATTGATTATTTCGGTAACCATTTAACCCAATCAAAAGGGTAAAAAGGAACAACAAATCTGGAGAATAGCTCACGACATGATTTGACCGAAAACAAACCATCAGAATCTAACACCCATTTCCATTCATCCACGCGGTCTGAAAATTGTACCCACACAGCAAAGCATTGAACCTAGCCAATTCTTGTAGTTCCAAGACTGACGACGGCTCTGTAAAACTGGTGCATCAGATTCGAAACCTAACTTTGAACAACAAAAGAAATATGTTTTTGAGAAATCTAGTGCTTCATCTTCAAAGCCTAATTCACGAAAGGGTAATTTTTAGAAACAAGAGTCTAAAAAAATATCAGTTCAACAACAAAAATGTGAGGACCGTTTGTAATTAACGTTATGCTCAGGATATCTAATAATCTAGTCACAACGTGGAATTCATTACGATTAGGCGACAACACAAGATTAGTTCATTTTCAACGTTTTCATTCATATACTATCAGTTTACATCCAAGAATATAACTTGACATGGCTTTGCTGTCAGTTCTGCAAAGTTACTAATGAATTGCACCACACGACTATTTATAGGACATGCTAACACTTTCGTGTGGACCTAACTACCTCCGCACATATGAGATACATTCATGCGGACCAGCTCATCTGTGTGGTATGTACTCTTCCGGACGGATGTAACCTATTACATACAATCAGAAAATCTAACAGCTAAGCCATATTACATATGACACGACTCGACGATGTAGGCAACATACATTGTGCATCAACAAACTCCCCATTGGATGTTGCCACAGTCTCGATCGGTCTTAAAAAACTCTTCAAAAATTTATCTTCTGAAGAAATTACTTCCTGACCCTTTGATGTTTTAATTCAAAATATGACATTGGAGTTTGGTCAATCTTCGGTACCCATTTCATAAACTTGTTTCTTGATATGGAAGCAATCTTCGTACGTTCAGCTATCCTTTCTTCGTTTCTAACATCTCTCATAAACTCCTTCTTTTCCAATTCGCGCCACTTTGTCTCCCACATCTTTCCCGAATTTACTTCATAAGCATAGCAGATCCTAATCACATTCTGATACTGCATAGCTTGTACGATATCCTGCACTTGATAATGTATCTTGTTGAAGTACAACATCTTTATGTCTTTCTCGGAGAGATTCACCAACCACATAGGATCTAAAATCCTTATAGCTCTCCAACATCCTTCAGTGTTAAGTACAATCACTGCTTCCCCGGTCAATCGATCATAATTCCACCAGCGAAAGTCAGGATAAAAATCTTGCTCTAGCCTCATCAATGGCATATTCTTCATAGCCCTTGGACGTTTAACAACCAGTGATACTTTAGGTTGTTGTGTTTCCGGATCTGTTTGGAAACAACTCTCTTTGGATAATGTGGTTTCCATGTCAGAAAGTCATGTCTAGCTTCGTAACAAATAAACCTCCACATCTTCTGATCACCCGGTTTCATTTGAAAGTTGATCAATTTAGTCTTGCATAACTCTTGCTCATCCCACCATGGCCTAGACACAATATCAAGCATTGCATCAGTTCGATATTTTCCTTTGTCAACCACTACAACTGCTGGTTCTGTTGAAGTTATCCTGGCTCTCTCAGCATTTCTAGCTTCAACTTCCTCAATCTCAATTTTGGTAAATTCAGCTTCAACATTTTTCCCAATCTCTTCTCTAACACTTTGTAAAGCATTTCCAGCTTTCTATCCTTCAACCTCTTATCTGCTTCCAAAATCCATCCATACCTTTCTAAGACGTTCATTCTCAAACACCAGACTTTCAATCACCCTTGTCATCTACTCAATCTCATGTTCCAAGTGTTTTATCCTACTGTCATTTGGATCAGCGAAGATAGTTTCAATATTTGGAAACGGTTGACCTTCAAAGATAAATCCTGCATCTTTGTTGACATTAGCATAAAAAGTTCATGCTTGTTGACGTGGTGTAGATCGTGGCTGAGATTGTGGTTGTGGTTGTGGTGAGATTGGTTAAATAGGTTTTGTTGGTGTTTGCTGTGAAACAGTTGGAGTTCTGATTGGACTCACATTCTCTTCTTCTACAGTAAGTGCACGCTTTTCTGTAACCACTAGTTCAGCTCCAGTAGCTGTTGTTTCTTTCACAGTTTCTTCAACAACTTTTCGTGCTTTCTTTGTCAATGGAGATCCCGTCTACTTAACATTCATTGCAACTTTGCTCTCGTTTCGACTCTTTCTTGACTGGTTGCTCTGTTTCAGAAGGAATATATGTTTCATCACCACTATCTTCAGAATGTCTCTTCTTTGATCTAGCAGCCATTTTCTCAGCTCTGGCTCTAGGATCATTCGACACTGAATATTTCTTGACATTAAAGACATCTAACTCTCCATTCTCTGTTGTTTCATCATCAGCTTCACCACCCGATTCACATTGAAAAACTTCATTTTCAATATTTTATGCAATTTCAGCAGTACTCTTTTCAGCATTATCCCTCTCGGATGTAGAAAAGATCACATTATCTTCGTCACTTTCATCTATGAGCAAAGTTCGTGCAACTCGCTTTCGTTGTTCTGCTTCTTAGTTTTTTGTTTCTTTGAATCTTTCTTCACAAACCATTTGCTTTGCCTTTCTTTAAAATCTTTCAACTTATCATCTTCATTGTAGGAATTACACTATCCTTCTTCCATCTAACCTTTGGCGGTGCCACATAATCTTTATTCCCAAGAATCTGATCAACTCCTTAAACTTTGGAATTTCATTCTCAGCTTCATTCTTGTAGTTGCTTATTCGATCCAATGACAGATTCGTCATGTGTTCTAAAGGTAATAAGTCAGACTTTTCATTCTTCATATTTGGCAAAAGATCATATAATAGCATTTCACGAACCTTGGATACATCAATCATCTATCCAGTGTCAAGTTCCCTTTCATCTGTTCAATTACCAGCTTAGAAAAATTATATGGAAGATTCAGCGTCAAAGCCACAATCATGCACATAATATAATCCACCGCAACATCATATCCACCCTTCATATGCCCATGTGCGTGTATAACCGCGTGCATAAGAATTTGTATGGTCTAGAAATGTTGGTTTTTGCAAAATTAGAATCATTCACGTATCATGTATATCCCATTCTGTAAAAACACCCCTTAACCATCCTTTAAGAATACCTTGTTTGATCGTCAGTTTTGTCACCAAACTCTAACACTCTTCTAAAAAGATCTTCATTTAGAACAACCTCCTTATCATCATTACCTTCTCTAATCAATGAACAAATCGAAGCGGACTTTCAATAAACTTCGCGTTTACATTTCAACATGAGATCTTGTAAGTCCCAATAATCCGGATCAAACACCGACATTAAACAATCACCAAGGATGGGCGGAATCCAAACTTGATGACATTCAAGTAAACCGAAAAATACGAGAAACAAGATGAACAAGAATAACACGCGAATCACTTTCAAACTTGCATATGATTCTATTACTACGAATACCAAAACCGTCTGTTACAAGTTCTCTCTCTCTCTCGGTTTCTCTCTCTAGAATGGTGGAGGCTACCAAGGTTCTTCAAAGGCATTTTCCTAATTATGACATAATGTTCCATTTATACCTAGGGTTTTCCCATGCCCCTCATGGGCTTTCCTTGGGCTTGCCTGGCCCAAATGGCCTATGGCATGCCCAAGTGACCTATAAAGGTCCAAAACCTAATATAAACTAACCTAGTTAATCCTAGTTCGCAACCATAGTATGTTGCGTTAATTTGATGCGTAAGTCTCACCCTTTTAGGACTAAAATCTCCCCTAGACTGATGCATCAAATTGTCTTCATAGCATGAACAACAACGTCTTCAGCAGAGTCTATGGTTGTCGCTATGCTGCAAGTGTTGTGGAAGTCAGTCTCACACTTCAACGAACTCTCGGCACTGGGTCTCTTTCTTCAGCTCGAGTGGTTAGCTTCATATCAGGATCTTGATCAGCTTTGCTTGAAATGTCTTTGTTAAAAAGAAGGCGAGAGGAGGATTCTCAGCAACTCTTTTCTTCTTCAATCTTTCCTTTTCAAGCAAGCAGGTTCACATGTACTTCAAATGTACTGTCATTGTTAGACAATGACTCATATCCATTTCTTCTGACTCAGGTACATTTGGCTGTTGTGATGCTTCATGCTTTGTCAGCAGCTAACAACATCTCAATCTTCAGCAACCCGTATTTCTTGATCTAAATCAAGTTCTGCAAAATTTTCAGAAATTTACAAGTGAACATTTCTTTGCAGCAAAGGAAAGTACCATGTGAAACTTGGTACATCCAAGTACTTGTACTTGGATCAAAATTCAAATTTCTTCATCTTTTGATGATCAGAATCTTCAAGAGCGGTTAAAATTTTTAGTTTGAAAAACAAATAAAACATTCTGTTTTTGGATTTTTGATGTAAGAAACATGACACTATTTTGGGTTTTTGGATCTTCTATTTTTTTATTATTTCAAATATAAGAAATTAAACTGAAACACAACTAAAAGAAGAAACTACTCAGTAGTTACAACTATACAATTACAATGTGATCAAAATCGTTTTCAGGTGGACCAGGAACACTTTTCAGTGCGAACTTATTCAGACTGGTCTATGCGGTTGCCAATATGTTTGTCTACTTAAACTTTAACGCTCAATTTTCATTTTTAACTAACTTCGTGATACTTTTAAGGTAATATTATACTATAATACCCGTGTGTCCCATACCGTGACATACCCCCGCGATCAAAGTAAGCACAACGATTCATCGTAGCAGGTGAGTATATTGAGATCATCCTTTATCTTTTACAACGTCAGACTATTGGTGAACAGGTCAGTACTTTCATACAACAGAGTAACCAATAATATCTGATGAGGGTTTAGCAAATACCTTATACAGTATGTATTTAGCTGTGCAAGCACACAAAATTTTCTCATGATGAGATTTCCTTCCTTTAAGGTTTTGGCCTTCAAATTTTGGCACTTTTAAGGATATCCTGATTGTGCCTAGGTCTGCATGTATCCAGATGCAACAGAAGGGCAGTCCTAATATCCCGGATGACTCATCAATATAAAGACCCGAAACTTTAGATGTTGGCTATCTATCAACCCAAGATTTAAGACCATAAAATCATACGCCGATGGTATGTTACCCACATAATACATAGTCTGTTATTGTTTGTATCACTTAGTATCTTTTTATCACTTTGAGCGTCAAGCCTACCGACATATCACATTAGATCCTAGTCTTTTCGGCTATAGCACCTTACATGTGTCAGTCACGCCCTTTAGCACGAATATTCATTTCATTTCCCAATGATGCAATAATTTTTTTTGGATTTTTCTGTTTTTCTAATGTTTTTGTATTTTTCTGGTTTTCTAATGTTTTTGTATCTTTCTCATTTTCTCCCCCTCAAATAATGCGTATGTACATATGTCCCTCTTCCCCCTAAATTTGTGCATCATTCATTATGCGCAAATTTACCTAATAACGAAAAAATATGTACAAAGTTTTAAACGGAAGAAAAAGGAAAAACTTTTTGTTGTTTTTGCTTAACCGTTCTGTCATTAGATTGAAGACTAATCAGTGTCAAATTAAATTTAAATTGTACCTTTTTGTTGATCGTGTCTTACCTCATCTCCTCCAACGGAAACATATCACATGTAAAAAAAATTGAACTTTTTGCTGCAATGAAATGTTATCCGTTATGTCTCTGGAACAACCGCAATCAACATTCAAGAGATTGTCAACAGCTGCTTCTTGGTTGTTCCTGAAAAATAAGGAGATTAGTAAGACAGAGGGACCCAGGCCATCGTGGTCCTGAGTTTCCATGAAGTATCAAAATAAGACACTTCTTTTAAACACAAGTCCCCTTTTGTTTCAAGGATTGGAGATGTTGCTGCCGCTTTGCATTTAGGTTTCCAAATTTGTTTCGGCTTGAAAACACATTTGTTGCCTTCGGTTGAGCAACTTTAGGTGTTTCAGGTTTAGTTTCAGAAACAGATTTTTGTTCCTGAACAGCCTTGCGTTTGTTTTTAGCAATATTCTAATCCCATCAGATGGTTTAACCTTGGGATTCACATTCTTCATTGCCTTAGGTGAAGACACCTTCATCAGCTTGGAATGATTATAATCCTTTGGTGTAACCCTCTGATTTTGAGCATGATCGGGTATGTGGGGACTAAGTGTGCAGTTCCGAGTGATGTTACCAGGAATGCCGCAATTGAAGCACGTTTGTCTTTTCACATATAAGGCATTCTGATCAGCTTGTTTTGCTCTTTCAGGCCCTGAAGGATGAACTGGTCCATTCTGTGCTTGATTTCCTTACACATTTCTTGTAACATCCGTCAAAAACCGGGTTATCCAAACCCGCTTCATTTATTAAACCGGATAATCAATTATAAATTTTGTTGCGTATTTAATGCTCAAATTAATTTTACACGATACATAATTAATAAATATATTAGAATTTAAAAACTATAATTAATAATTAATAATAAATAATGAGATAAAAATTAAATAGAGACGCCGGGTTTCGAACCCGGGTCTCCCGCTCATACAAACACACAACGCACCACCAGGCTATCCGCACTTTTTGTGAAGTAATTGAAATCAATAAATATATGTATTCGGGCCATACGAGTCATATGCGAGATTCAAGTTAGTAACCGCTCTGATTCAAACACATAACTTTGAGCATACGATTATAACAGTCAATCTTTAACCGAAATCACAATCGAAAGCGTTAACTCGCAAACCGTTATGCGGAATCATTGGTACAGTTACCGTTCTTGATTTTAAGTCAAGTTGTGATCTTGGAAGTCTATAAATACTTCCAGTCAGGAAACCAATTTGCTTATTCACTCGAATCAACTCTCAACACTCTCGCTAACCTCTCTACAAGTCCCTATTCAGCAAGAACACCTCGCCGGAATTCTCTGCAAGTCACCGGAAAACCGAATCCATTTCATCTCTTCTGCCTTACTCTAAAATAAGACTTCTAGAGCTCAGACAGAAAGCACCACACTCACCTCAAACTTCTGGTAGAGCCTCTGTTGCAAGTTGAACTTCGCCGGGATTCTCTGTAAGTCGCCGGAATCCCCTGTTACTCGCCGGAATCATCACCGGAGGATTTCAATTCGACTCTGATCGGTATAATCTTTTGACCCATATCCTTTATCATTTAATTTACTAAAGTATACCAGAATTACTGATTAAACAGTCGTGTTGATTCTCTGGTTTCATAAACTGAAGAAGATGAAGCACTGTTAATATATAAGTTTAATTTAAACGGATTTTTAAACGGGTTAGACACACAGTCCAGTGGTGGACTGTGTGCAATTTTAAACCACACGTCCCGAGTTCGATTCGTGCACTTAACCGGTTTCCTGTGATAAATCTCAAATTTTTTGAAAGGCCCCAGAACACCTTCCAGTTAGTATTTAGTTTAATAAAAACCAGTATTCTAACCAGGTTAGACACACAGTCCAGCGGTGGACTGTGTGCAAAGTTAAACACAGGTCCCGAGTTCGAATCCTGCTTCTGTAACCGGTTCTGGCAATTATCAAGTTTTTAAATAAAGACAGAAATGAATTAAACTAAAAAGTATATAAATATAATTAAAATCAGAAATATTTCGGGTTAGACACGTAGCTCAGTTGGTAGAGCTGCGTGCACGCGTACGGGAGGTCACGAGTTCGAACCTCACTCAGCGCACATAATTAACACGGTCCGACCGGTCAACGGTCAACTGGTCAACGGTCAACGGTTAACTGGTCAAAAAGTCAAAAGTTTTTATTTTCTTTTTAATTTATTTATTTTATTTAAAAATCAATTAAAAACATTTAAAAATAATATTTTTAAAGTTAGAAAATGACCTTAAACTTACAAAAATAAATCTAAAAATCCTATTAAAATTGTTACTAAAATCCACTTATTTACCGAACCATTATGTTATTATTTAGGTTAGTTTTCTCTCGTGGTTAAATCCAAATTCGTGCGCATTCATCATCAATCTAAGAAACGCAACCACTGTGAGTGAATTCTTACAAATTCCCCTTTTTATTCATTTTTTGGGGTGTATCATGTGTCGCTTAAATTAATTCGCTTATTCAAACTCGTACTATACCATTATATGATCTAAACTTAGAATGTAAATATTGTTTGTTGTGATGTATTACATATTGTCAAGTTGTATGCAAATTATTCATTAGGCCCATCAGTTCCTCGTGGGAGACGAGTTGAACAACGCGTGCCTCAAAAACATTCATTAGGCCCATCAGTTCGTTGAACAATGTGTGCCTCAAAAACAATCATTTGTTGTATGTGTGTGCAATATTTAATATTATGTGTTTTGTGAATAAATTTACATCTACATTTACTCATATGTGGTTATGCACTTTATTTTATAATCAATACAATAAACACGTTTAAATGTTTTCATAGGATTCACTCGCCAACTTTTTGTTGACCTAAAAACCATTTTTACACATGATACAGGTGGACAGGATGAAGCAAGGAACCCATAGGAAATTGCCTTAGAAGAAAAATAATGAAGTCTAGAAAAAATGTATAGAACATGTTGTACTTGTATGATTTGATTGTATGATCTCCTTTAAATTGTAACAATAAATATGAAACATTTTAATAAATATCATGACCTTGATGAAAACCTAATCATGCGCCGATCACCTTTTTCCGCTGCGGGTCGGGGTGTGACAGATTGGTATCAGAGCTTTTGACTATAGGGATATAGGATAGGTTATTAGACCCTTAGAGCCTATACTATAGTTTATTAGATTTTAATTGTTTATGTGGTTACATGCAAACTTATGATGTTTATTTGTTTCATATTTATTACATACACAAATGCATGCAAACACTTCCAATATTATGTTTTGTGATACTCAATGAATCATACTTATAGTCGAACATAACATGCTTACATATACAATCATCACGCATATTTCAATGTTCACATATTCAAATCATCCTACTTCCGTTATTCAAGATTTTGTCGCATTTTTCATTTTTCAATCTTATCAAAGTGAGTTCTACGACGGGCATGTAGTAACTGTAAGGGTACGAGTACCGGTAGTCGGAACGTCCTGTCTAGGTTGGCATTCGTATAAATCCAATATAACGGACCAGTTTGCCTACCTGGGGACAAACGATGAGAGTACGAAGGACCTATTAGGCCAAAGCATGCCACACCAAACGTCGTTCGAACTAACCCCACTTTGAGGTATCACCGTGTCCACACCTGGATACATTCCGAATATCATACGTTACATACATATTTCTCGATTTTCTCGAGGTTTTAGTGTACGTAACCAGGCTAACACATGCGAACCATATGAAAAACCCGGTAATCATGGGGGCCCACATGATTACGAAGGTGAAGTATGGCGGCATGCAAGACCCAATTACGAGCAAAGCCCAAGACATCCTATAGATGTAGTAGATTTATTATTCTATATTTTATTTTATGAATGTTCATTCCTACATACGACACATGACACCTAAAACGTCCAACTCATACTCTTGATACGTATTCGTTGTAGATGTCTTCTAGTCTCGCTCGTAGGAAGATGAGATCAGGAAAAGCCCACGAGCGCATGGCTGCCCAAATCGCTCAACAAATGGCTGCCGTAATACCCAACATCGTAGTTCAAGTTCAACAAGCCCTTACCGCTAATCCCGTCAACCCAATCAATCAAGAAGATCAAAATGTTATCAACCCTCCCCCAAATACCACTTAATGCACCTTCAAGCATTTCAAATCCTGCGACCCTCCAAAATACGAAGGGACTGAAGGTGTCACCGCTCTCCTCCATTGGTTTGAGGAAATGGAAAACACTTTTCTAAATTGCGATTGCCCCGATGATCGCAAGGTGCGATATGCTTTCGGTCGTTTGCTTGGAATAGCACTTACATGGTGGAATACAGAGAAGGCCAAGCGAGGTACTGAGAATGCTATGACTTAGACTTGGGAAGAGCTGAAAGAGATCATGACAAGATGTTTCTGTCCAAGAAGCGAAATCAAGAAATTAGAGGATGAGTTCTATTCTTTGAAACAAAAGGAAGGCGACCACACCACATACAACAAGAGATTCCTTGAGTTAAATCAAATGGTCCCCAACTTGTTCACTCCCCTCTACCGTTTGATCGAGCACTACATTCGAGGTCTTCCTTCAAAAATTCAAGACCCTGTAATAAGTACCACACCTGCAACTTTGGAAGCAGCAATGGAGTTAGCTACAGAGCTCACCGAAAACCGCATACGAAATAAAGACTTCACGGAGGAGAAGAAGAAGGATAAAGCATCAACCGAAACCTCAAACTCCACCCAAACCAAATCCCCTCCTCAACCCATTTCTAAGAGAAAACAAGATGGACAAATCTTCGCTGTCACCCAACACAACCAACCAGCTTCACAAGTTGTACCCCTCCAAGCTATCCCAATCACTCAAGTAGCACCCCACTCAACTTACCCAAATAAGAAACCTTACTTTGGACCTCACCCTCAATGCAACACCTGTTTTTATCACCATTCATCTACCTTACCTTGTCGACTATGTGCGAATTGTGGACGCTATGGTCATTTGAGCAAGGTTTGCCGCACCTCTCAAAACCAAACCTCACCCCCTACTCAAAACATGATCCAAACATATCAACAACCCCAATACCCCATGTTCCCATATGTTCGAGCTTGTTTCAATTGTGGCGACCCTACCATTTTAGAAACACGTGCCCTCGATTGGTTAACATCATCAACACCCAAGCTCAAGCAAACCTAGTTAACCAAGCAAATCAAGAAAACCTAACCACTAGGCCACCAGCAAGAGGAAGAGCTTACAACATCAACGCCAATCCTGTTGAAGATACTAACAGCCCAAACGAACCACCAAACTAGTCTTCTTCACCAAAAATCAAGATTCAACTCCAACCGCTTAGTTTTTTTTATGTTTTCTTTATGTTATCTCAATCTTCACGTATCTCAATTATAAATTGGAAATTTATCCAAGAATCTTAATGCGAATTACTATTTCAGTTTTGCTTTATACTCATTGATTTAACATTCATCATATATCTCGACGTATCTCAATCTCATCATTTAAAGAAGTTGGGTTGTGTCTCACTTTTACCTAGACTAACCCCTTCATCATAACAAATGAGAGAGGTACTGTCATCATTCAATCATGTATACCTTCAGATTTGAGACTCAAGTTTTGGTTGTTGTGTTTGTTTATGTTTTAGAGTCACATAGAACTACCCATAATTTACTGATAAAGCCAATGAAAATTTGACAAGAATATGGTGGATACGCGCTGGTACTTCCTATATATAAGTATTTTTGCCAAAGGATCAGAGGCATTGTCAGGCGGTTATGAGAGGTTCCATGTAGGTTTTAGTGGTAGAAGTTTTGTTTTAGGATATAACCTTATCTTTCCAAACGTATCAAAACTCTGGTGCATGAGATCATACCTAGTCAATCAACTCTGTTTATCAATATTCCTTATCTTAGGCATCAAAAAGCGATTCCTGTAGCAGTGTATTCAACCTTTACTAGGAACGTTACCGCCTCAAAAAAAAATTTAAACTCTTACCCCCTTCGGAGAATGTCATTGTCAAAACCACCTTCCTTTCGAGTCAAACATACCACTACTTAAATTTCGGGACGAAATTTCTAAAAGTAGGGGATACTGTAACATCCGTAAAAACCGGGTTATCCAAACCCGCTTCGTTTATTAAACCGAATAATCAGTTATAAATTTTGTTGCGTATTTAATGCTCAAATTAATTTTATACGATACATAATTAATAAATATATTAGAATTAAAAACTATAATTAATAATTAATAATAAATATTGAGATAAAAATTAAATAGAGACGCCGGGTTTCGAACCCGGGTCTCCCGCTCAAACAAACACACAACGCACCACCAGGCTATCCGCACTTTTTGTGAAGTAATTGAAATCAATAAATATATGTATTCAGGCCATACGAGTCATCTGCGAGATTCAAGTTAGTAACCGCTCTGATTCAAACGCATAACTTTGAGCATACGATTATAACAGTCAATCTTTAACCGAAATCACAATCGAAAGCCTTAACTCGCAAACCGTTATGCTGAATCATTGGTACAGTTACCGTTCTTGATTTTAAGTCAAGTTGTGATCTTGGAAGTCTATAAATACTTCCAGTCAGGAAACAAATTCGCGTATTCACTCGAATCAACTCTCAACACTCTCGCTAACCTCTCTACAAGTCCCTATTCAGCAAGAACACCTCGCCGGAATTCTCTGCAAGTCGCCGGAAAACCGAATCCATTTCATCTCTTCTGCCTTACTCTAAAATAAGACTTCTAGAGCTCAGACAGAAAGCACCACACTCACTCAAACTTCTGGTAGAGCCTCTGTTGCAAGTTGAACTTCGCCGGGATTCTCTGTAAGTCGCCGGAATCCCCAGTTACTCGCCGGAATCATCACCGGAGGATTTCAATTCGACTCTGATCGGTATAATCTTTTGACCCATGTCCTTTATCATTTAATTTACTAAAATATACCAGAATTACTGATTAAACAGTCGTGTTGATTCTCTGGTTTCATAAACTGAAGAAGATGAAGCACTGTTAATATATAAGTTTACTTTAAAACGGATTTTTAAACGGATTAGACACACAGTCCAGTGGTGGACTGTGTGCAATTTTAAACCACACGTCCCGAGTTCGATTCGTGCACTTAACCGGTTTCCTGTGATAAATCTCAATTTTTTTGAAAGGCCCCAGAACACCTTCCAGTTAGTATTTAAGTTTAATAAAAACCAGTATTCTAACCAGGTTAGACACACAGTCCAGCGGTGGACTGTGTGCAAAGTTAAACCACAGGTCCCGAGTTCGAATCCTGCTTCTGTAACCGGTTCTGGCAATTATCAAGTTTTTAAATAAAGACAGAAATGAATTAAACTAAAAAGTATATAAATATAATTAAAATCAAAAATATTTCGGGTTAGACACGTAGCTCAGTTGGTAGAGCCGCGTGCACGCGTACGGGAGGTCACGAGTTCGAACCTCACTCAGCACACATAATTAACACGGTCCGACCGGTCAACGGTCAACTGGTCAACGGTCAACTGGTCAAAAAGTCAAAAGTTTTTATTTTCTTTTTATTTATTTATTTTATTTAAAAATCAATTAAAAACATTTAAAAATAATATTTTTAAAGTTAGAAAATGACCTTAAACTTACAAAAATAAATCTAAAAATCCTATTAAAAATGTTACTAAAATCCACTTATTTACCGAACCATTATGTTATTATTTAGGTTAGTTTCTCTCGTGGTTAAATCCAAATTCGTGCGCATTCATCATCAATCTAAGAAACGCAACCACTGTGAGTGAATTCTTACAAATTCCCCTTTTTATTCATGTTTTGGGGTGTATCATGTGTCGCTTAAATTAATTCGCTTATTCAAACTCGTGCTATACCATTATATGATCTAAACTTAGAATGTAAATATTGTTTGTTGTGATGTATTACATATTGTCAAGTTGTATGCAAATTATTCATTAGGCCCATCAGTTCCTCGTGGGAGACGAGTTGAACAACGCGTGCCTCAAAAACATTCATTAGGCCCATCAGTTCGTTGAACAATGTGTGCCTCAAAAACAATCATTTGTTGTATGTGTGTGCAATATTTAATATTATGTGTTTTGTGAATAAATTTACATCTACATTTACTCATATGTGGTTATGCACTTTATTTTATAATCAATACAATAAACACGTTTAAATGTTTTCATAGGATTCACTCGCCAACTTTTTGTTGACCTAAAAACCATTTTTACACATGATACAGGTGGACAGGATGAAGCAAGGAACCCATAGGAAATTGCCTTAGAAGAAAAATAATGAAGTCTAGAAAAAATGTATAGAACATGTTGTACTTGTATGATTTGATTGTATGATCTCCTTTAAATTGTAACAATAAATATGAAACATTTTAATAAATATCATGACCTTTGATGAAAACCTAATCATGCGCCGATCACCTTTTTCCGCTGCGGGTGGGGTGTGACAGATTGGTATCAGAGCTTTTGACTATAGGGATATAGGATAGGTTATTAGACCCTTAGAGCCTATACTATAGTTTATTAGATTTTAATTGTTTATGTGGTTACATGCAAACTTATGATGTTTATTTGTTTCATATTTATTACATACACAAATGCATGCAAACACTTCCAATATTATGTTTTGTGATACTCAATGAATCATACTTATAGTCGAACATAACATGCTTACATATACAATCATCACGCATATTTCAATGTTCACATATTCAAATCATCCTACTTCCGTTATTCAAGATTTTGTCGCATTTTTCATTTTTCAATCTTATCAAAGTGAGTTCTACGACGGGCATGTAGTAACTGTAAGGGTACGAGTACCGGTAGTCGGAACGTCCTGTCTAGGTTGGCATTCGTATAAATCCAATATAACGGACCAGTTTGCCTACCTGGGGACAAACGATGAGAGTACGAAGGACCTATTAGGCCAAAGCATGCCACACCAAACGTCGTTCGAACTAACCCCACTTTGAGGTATCACCGTGTCCACACCTGGATACATTCCGAATATCATACGTTACATACATATTTCTCGATTTTCTCGAGGTTTTAGTGTACGTAACCAGGCTAACACATGCGAACCATATGAAAAACCCGGTAATCATGGGGGCCCACATGATTACGAAGGTGAAGTATGGCGGCATGCAAGACCCAATTACGAGCAAAGCCCAAGACATCCTATAGATGTAGTAGATTTATTATTCTATATTTTATTTTATGAATGTTCATTCCTACATACGACACATGACACCTAAAACGTCCAACTCATACTCTTGATACGTATTCTTGTAGATGTCTTCTAGTCTCGCTCGTAGGAAGATGAGATCAGGAAAAGCCCACGAGCGCATGGCTGCCCAAATCGCTCAACAAATGGCTGCCGTAATACCCAACATCGTAGTTCAAGTTCAACAAGCCCTTACCGCTAATCCCGTCAACCCAATCAATCAAGAAGATCAAAATGTTATCAACCCTCCCCCAAATACCACTTAATGCACCTTCAAGCATTTCAAATCCTGCGACCCTCCAAAATACGAAGGGACTGAAGGTGTCACCGCTCTCCTCCATTGGTTTGAGGAAATGGAAAACACTTTTCTAAATTGCGATTGCCCCGATGATCGCAAGGTGCGATATGCTTTCGGTCGTTTGCTTGGAATAGCACTTACATGGTGGAATACAGAGAAGGCCAAGCGAGGTACTGAGAATGCTATGACTTAGACTTGGGAAGAGCTGAAAGAGATCATGACAAGATGTTTCTGTCCAAGAAGCGAAATCAAGAAATTAGAGGATGAGTTCTATTCTTTGAAACAAAAGGAAGGCGACCACACCACATACAACAAGAGATTCCTTGAGTTAAATCAAATGGTCCCCAACTTGTTCACTCCCCTCTACCGTTTGATCGAGCACTACATTCGAGGTCTTCCTTCAAAAATTCAAGACCCTGTAATAAGTACCACACCTGCAACTTTGGAAGCAGCAATGGAGTTAGCTACAGAGCTCACGAAAACCGCATACGAAATAAAGACTTCACGGAGGAGAAGAAGAAGGATAAAGCATCAACCGAAACCTCAAACTCCACCCAAACCAAATCCCCTCTCAACCCATTTCTAAGAGAAAACAAGATGGACAAATCTTCGCTGTCACCCAACACAACCAACCAGCTTCACAAGTTGTACCCCTCCAAGCTATCCCAATCACTCAAGTAGCACCCCACTCAACTTACCCAAATAAGAAACCTTACTTTGGACCTCACCCTCAATGCAACACCTGTTTTTATCACCATCATCTACCTTACCTTGTCGACTATGTGCGAATTGTGGACGCTATGGTCATTTGAGCAAGGTTTGCCGCACCTCTCAAAACCAAACCTCACCCCCTACTCAAAACATGATCCAAACATATCAACAACCCCAATACCCCATGTTCCCATATGTTCGAGCTTGTTTCAATTGTGGCGACCCTACCCATTTTAGAAACACTTGCCCTCGATTGGTTAACATCATCAACACCCAAGCTCAAGCAAACCTAGTTAACCAAGCAAATCAAGAAAACCTAACCACTAGGCCACCAGCAAGAGGAAGAGCTTACAACATCAACGCCAATCCTGTTGAAGATATTAATGCCCAAACGAACCACCAACTAGTCTTCTTCACCAAAAATCAAGATTCAACTCCAACCGCTTAGTTTTTTTTATGTTTTCTTTATGTTATCTCAATCTTCACGTATCTCAATTATAAATTGAAATTTATCCAAGAATCTTAATGCGAATGACTATTTCAGTTTTGCTTTATACTCATTGATTTAACATTCATCATACATCTCGACGTATCTCAATCTCATCATTTAAAGAAGTTGGGTTGTGTCTCACTTTTACCTAGACTAACCCCTTCATCATAACAAATGAGAGAGGTACTGATCATCATTCAATCATGTATACCTTCAGATTTGAGACTCAAGTTTTGGTTGTTGTGTTTGTTTATGTTTTAGAGTCACATAGAACTACCCATAATTTACTGATAAAGCCAATAAAATTTGACAAGAATATGGTGGATACGCGCTGGTACTTCCTATATATAAGTATTTTTGCCAAAGGATCAGAGGCATTGTAGGCGGTTATGAAGGTTCCATGTAGGTTTTAGTAGTAGAAGTTTTGTTTTAGGATATAACCTTATCTTTCCAAACGTATCAAAACTCTGGTGCATGAGATCATACCTAGTCAATCAACTCTGTTTATCAATATTCCTTATCTTAGGCATCAAAAAGCGATTCCTGTAGCAGTGTATTCAACCTTTACTAGGAACGTTACCGCCTCAAAAAAAAATTTAAACTCTTACCCCCTTCGGAGAATGTCATTGTCAAAACCACCTTCCTTTCGAGTCAAACATACCACTACTTAAATTTCGGGACGAAATTTCTAAAAGTAGGGGATACTGTAACATCCGTAAAAAACCGGGTTATCCAAACCCGCTTCGTTTATTAAACCGAATAATCAGTTATAAATTTTGTTGCGTATTTAATGCTCAAATTAATTTTATACGATACATAATTAATAAATATATTAATTAAAAACTATAATTAATAATTAATAATAAATATTGAGATTAAAATTAAATAGAGACGCCGGGTTTCGAACCCGGGTCTCCCGCTCAAACAAACACACAACGCACCACCAGGCTATCCGCACTTTTTGTGAAGTAATTGAAATCAATAAATATATGTATTCAGGCCATACGAGTCATCTGCGAGATTCAAGTTAGTAACCGCTCTGATTCAAACGCATAACTTTGAGCATACGATTATAACAGTCAATCTTTAACCGAAATCACAATCGAAAGCCTTAACTCGCAAACCGTTATGCTGAATCATTGGTACAGTTACCGTTCTTGATTTTAAGTCAAGTTGTGATCTTGGAAGTCTATAAATACTTCCAGTCAGGAAACAAATTCGCGTATTCACTCGAATCAACTCTCAACACTCTCGCTAACCTCTCTACAAGTCCCTATTCAGCAAGAACACCTCGCCGGAATTCTCTGCAAGTCGCCGGAAAACCGAATCCATTTCATCTCTTCTGCCTTACTCTAAAATAAGACTTCTAGAGCTCAGACAGAAAGCACCACACTCACTCAAACTTCTGGTAGAGCCTCTGTTGCAAGTTGAACTTCGCCGGGATTCTCTGTAAGTCGCCGGAATCCCCAGTTACTCGCCGGAATCATCACAGGAGGATTTCAATTCGACTCTGATCGGTATAATCTTTTGACCCATGTCCTTTATCATTTAATTTACTAAAATATACCAGAATTACTGATAAACAGTCGTGTTGATTCTCTGGTTTCATAAACTGAAGAAGATGAAGCACTGTTAATATATAAGTTTACTTTAAAACGGATTTTTAAACGGGTTAGAACACACAGTCCAGTGGTGGACTGTGTGCAATTTTAAACCACACGTCCCGAGTTCGATTCGTGCACTTAACCGGTTTCCTGTGATAAATCTCAATTTTTTTGAAAGGCCCCAGAACACCTTCCAGTTAGTATTTAAGTTTAATAAAAACCAGTATTCTAACCAGGTTAGACACACAGTCCAGCGGTGGACTGTGTGCAAAGTTAAACCACAGGTCCCGAGTTCGAATCCTGCTTCTGTAACCGGTTCTGGCAATTATCAAGTTTTTAAATAAAGACAGAAATGAATTAAACTAAAAAGTATATAAATATAATTAAAATCAAAAATATTTCGGGTTAGACACGTAGCTCAGTTGGTAGAGCCGCGTGCACGCGTACGGGAGGTCACGAGTTCGAACCTCACTCAGCACACATAATTAACACGGTCGACGGTCAACGGTCATGGTCAACGGTCAACTGGTCAAAAAGTCAAAAGTTTTTATTTTCTTTTTATTTATTTATTTTATTTAATAATCAATTAAAAACATTTAAAAATAATATTTTTAAAGTTAGAAAATGACCTTAAACTTACAAAAATAAATCTAAAAATCCTATTAAAATGTTACTAAAATCCACTTATTTACCGAACCATTATGTTATTATTTAGGTTAGTTTCTCTCGTGGTTAAATCCAAATTCGTGCGCATTCATCATCAATCTAAGAAACGCAACCACTGTGAGTGAATTCTTACAAATTCCCCTTTTTATTCATGTTTTGGGGTGTATCATGTGTCGCTTAAATTAATTCGCTTATTCAAACTCGTGCTATACCATTATATGATCTAAACTTAGAATGTAAATATTGTTTGTTGTGATGTATTACATATTGTCAAGTTGTATGCAAATTATTCATTAGGCCCATCAGTTCCTCGTGGGAGACGAGTTGAACAACGCGTGCCTCAAAAACATTCATTAGGCCCATCAGTTCGTTGAACAACGCGTGCCTCAAAAACAATCATTTGTTGTATGTGTGTGCAATATTTAATATTATGTGTTCTGTGAATAAATTTACATCTACATTTACTCATATGTGGTTATGCACTTTATTTTATAATCAATACAATAAACACGTTTAAATTTTTCATAGGATTCACTCGCCAACTTTTTGTTGACCAAAAAACCATTTTTACACATGATACAGGTGGACAGGATGAAGCAAGGAACACATAGGAAATTGCCTTAGAAGAAAAATAATGAGTCTAGAAAAAATGTATAGAACATGTTGTACTTGTATGATTTGATTGTATGATCTCCTTTAAATTGTAACAATAAATATGAAACATTTTAATAAATATCATGAGCTTTGATGAAAACCCAATCATGCCCCGATCACCTTTTTCCGCTGCGGGTCGGGGTGTGACATTTCTTGCAGACGACGATGAGTTTGGGTGTTTGTAGTTGCCGCTTGTAGGGGCCTTCTGTGGTGGATATTTCTTTTGTTTCTTCTTGTGTTGCTTAGACTACATGTCTTGTTCAGAAATCTCACCTACCTTTCCAAAAGCTTTGTTAGCATGGTCAAATTCAATTTCTCACATTTGCCATTAATGACCGGCTTAACAAAAGCATTTTCTCATCTCGAGCCTTTTGCAGACTATTACTGCCCGTAGATGATTTTGGAGAGCATGACTGTCTTTGTCGTTTAGTCTTTTTCTTTCCTCATCCCTGATCTTCTCGTTTCGGCTCCTTTGGCTTGCTCTGATCCTTTTCATCATAAGTAGAAGGTTCAGATTGTTCAGTTTGTGCATTGGGAGCCTTCATATCCGTCCTCACTTCATCAGCTCTAACGGAATTGGAGGGTTCTGGTTTATCAGATGAAAGACCTGAACCCTCAGCAGAATCATTTGAAGGATTATCAGCACTTGACACCTTTTAAGGTTTAGCAGACTCACGTGTATCAGATGCATAATCATTAGTTTGCGTACACCATATGTTGTGCTCTCTCAATTTCTTCTTCGGTTTCAGGCGTTGTCGTGTAATTGTGATTATACAATGGGCAACCTGATTGAATCCCAGACCATTCCCCTTGTTGTCCTTATATACCAACTGTACATTGCACATGTCTTGAATGAGCTTGCTGGATGTATCGAACTTCTTTATATTAACTTCGTTTTGTTGATATTTTCTAGCAAGAAGTCCCAGCTCAACTCTTACCAAGTCGCATTCCATGGTTTTTGAATGTAATTTGGTTTTGTAATCATGGACCCAACAATTCTGTTGATTTACGTCCAGGTGGAGCTGAGCTATATCTTTCTTTTGTGCTTCAACCTTTTCTATGAGTAACTTGTTACTTTGTTGAAGGCCGATGCACTAAGCCATAGCATTGTTGTAATTATTTGCCATTTTGGAATTAAGTGCCCTGAGTTGACCGTGTCTATGAGCGATCTTGGTTTTTCAGTCTGAGGTTGGGCTTGAGTTTGGGTTTGGGTTTGGGGTGCTGAGCTATTGACAGTGGCTTGCTGGGTTTGAGGTGCAGAGCTATCGATTGCAACTTGTTGGGCTTGAGGTTTGTCTTCGGCCACTTCTTCGGGATGAGAGTCTTTTGAATGTGCGTATAGATCTTGATTGGATTGCAAATGATCCCACAACCAAGACATAAAGGATGGGCGGAATCCAAACTCGGTGTGATTCAAGAAATCCGAAAATAAGAGAAACGAGATGTTGACAGATGAAGATGACTTTGGAGACTTTGTGTTTCGGATAAAGTTTTGATATTTCAGATAAAAACTTTCTGAAACAAATCACCTTTTAGATTTTTTGAACAATAAGTTTTTTAATAAGAAAATAAAAGGGATTTTTACATATATCCCCTTGCTAAGAAGCCTTATTACATATTTACCTAACTCTCAAATTCAATAACATATTTCCCCCTTTTCTTTTGAAATTACCCAATTGCCCATGTATCCCCTTCCAATCTACATTTTACTTTTGGTCTGCTGCTTTCAATTGGCTCTTCCTTCCGTTCCAGCCCCTTCGCAAACCCTACACAGTCGACGGAACTCGTCCCCTCCGCAAACCCTACATGAAGATGGCTTTTCCTTTGCAATCCTTACACGACCACAATACTCGACCAATCCTAATGCATGTTCAGTTGTTATTCTTATATAATAAAATCAATTGCAAATATGTGTTATGAAAATTTGGCTGTTTCAAATTTGCTAAGATACGTGTAAGTGATTGTAACATTTCAATCTAACGGCAAGCAAGCTACTCGTTAAATATGTCATTGGTGGAAGGTTGATTTAGGCCTGGGATTATAATTAAGATTCAAGTGAGATTCTGGAATTGAAAATTCATTCCCGATTTTGTGTCATCTGATAATAGTTGGTTTTAAGATCTAAAACTATTGTTATCAAAGACTTTTGCTCTGGAAACGGGTTTTCTCCATATGTTGAAGCCAACTTTGGTTGAGCTTTTGTTTGAGTTAATGGAAATTCCACTAGCTGTTCAGTTGTAACATTTCAAATTTCAAGATGCAATACTATAGTAACTAAAGTCAGTTGGTTAAAAATTATAATATTCCAAATGAATGTACAAGTTTATCATAACTCTTTTATCTTATGACCTTATGGCAAAAATGTTTACAAATTTTACCATTGGATGTGTATAAGTGAACTCTTGCAGGTTGGTCTAACAGTTTGATTCATGATTGGAAGATGAAAATATAGTTTTAGAAGGGGAAACATGTAAATAGGAATTTAATAAGTTCAAAAGGGTAAAATAGTAATTCAATGTGAGTAATTTAAATGGAATGGGTGAAATATGTAATTCATATGGTTTAGAAAGGGGAAATATGTAATTAATTTTAGAGATTGGGTAAATATGTAATAAAAGATCTTAGGAAGGGGATATATGTAAAAATCCCAAAATTAAACAACTTAAATCCTTTTAACACCTTTTAAGCTTATTCGAAAAGCAAAATATGATGAATTTTTATAGAAAACCGATGAACATGACGAAGAACACGAAGAACACCAACCCAAAAATTCCGGAAAAACTTGAATGTTAGATACCAAATCGAGCCTAGAAACAGGTTCTGAAGGCTATGATACCAATTGTTAGTCCCGAATAATCCAGATCCAACAACGATATCAAACAATCACCAAGGATGGGCGGAATCCAAACTTGATGATATTCAAGTAAACCGAAAAATAAGAGAAACGAGAGGAACAAGAATAACACGCGAATACTATCAAACTTGCATACCATTCTATTACTACGAATAGCAAAACCGTCTGATACAAGTTCTCTCTCTCTCTCGGTTTCTCTCTCTAGAATGGTGGAGGCTACCAAGGTTCTTCAAAAGGCTTTTTCCTAATTATGAAATAATGTTCCATTTATACCTAGGGTTTGTCCATGCCCCTCATAGCCTTCCTTTGGGCTTGCCTAGCTCACATGGCCTATCGCATGCCCAAGTGACCTATAAAGGTCCAAAACCTAATATAAACTAACCCAGTTAATCCCAGTTCGCAACCATTGTCCGTTGCGTTAATTTGATGCGTCAGTCTCACATTTTTAAGATCTAACAGATCTATAAGCTGGATGTTGTTCTATCACTGCCTTTTTTATTCTAGAACGTTCAAAGAATGGCAATATAGGTTTGAAAGGTGTTATATTTGGTAATAAATCATCTAGGACACAACATATATTGTGCTTAGGATCGAAATTCATCGCTTTAGCCTGAAAAAATAACACTTTAAACATTTAGACAAATTTTGACAATTTTCAGATTTGATGCGGATGTACAATTGTTCAAACGGATGTGTCATATCGATGAATCTACGTACTAATGAGACTTAAACTGGTATGAATCAAAGTTTTTAGTCCGGATGTATCTACATTCATGCGAATGAAATCAAACCTGGTACAAGAGAGTTACATTCGTACGAATGAAGTACATTCATGCGCATGAAGTGCATTCATGCGCATGTAATTGCTTCGTTCCAAAATCAAATTTTTAATTCTTTTGATTTTAACACTTTTTGATCAAACTGATGGTTCTAACACAACCTGAAAGTGCGGATAAGCATAGATTTGGGTTCAATTTTACAATTTTGACTGTTCAAACATCCTAAATCTATGTTATTGGTTTCATTATGTCCAAATATAACATTTTAGGTCCAAGTTTAGTTTTTTATACCTTTCCCATTGTTGATGGTGTGCGAATCACCAACACAATGTGAAATTTGACAGCACTTCGTACTTAAATCACTTTTTCTCTCAACTAGACTCTTAGAACAGATGTGAGTTTGGAACGAATGGGGTTCCTTCGTGCAAAGTACCTTTTATAGTGGTACCGTTCTTGGTTCTTTCGAAGGAGTTACTTTCATGCGGATCAAGATTTCTTCATACAGATTAATACGTCCGTGCGAAGGAGGTTCCTTCGTGCGGATGTGTTCATTCGCATGAAATTCCATTTTTCTAACTTTTTCAAATTTCAAAATTTTACCAGTTTTAACAACCCACTCAGTTAACCTAAGTCCAAGTTAATGACCTTGGTTGAATACTTCATGAATAAACTGATATTTTCTGTTAATGTAGGTTCAAACTAATGAACTTGTATACTTTTCAAAACATTTTCATGTCAGATTGATCCCTAACCCATTGTTCTTCAGATTCTATTCAGCAGCCTTGGATTTTGAAAGATCAACATTCCATCATCGGCAGGTCGAAAATAAGATGAAAATTTTATTTTGACTTTTCCCAACTTTATGCTAAAACACATTAAAAAATATATATTTTTTTGAAATGAAATATAACTATGTACAAATATATTTACAAACATATTTTTGTGAGTTTGTGTAAGAGGATCATATCAGTTTAAGACATGTCATCAACACCGTTGATCTTTGATAAAATTTAAGTCTTAAACAAGTTCACCTAGATTGTCAATATTGTTTGTCCACTTAAACCTCTACACTAAGTTCAATTGTTTCAAGATACGGTTAATAGGTGTTTTAGAACTTGACTTAATTGTGTTCCCCACCTCAGAATAACTCATGTATCAAGATTCCTTTGATTTCATCTTACATGTGAATATACCTAAACGATATCTATCTCTGGGTTATGCGAGACCTTGAGAGCTCAGGTTAGTACCACCGTACAGACAAAGAGATGAAGGCTCGGCTTAGAAAGCGGTGTTCCGTATTTTGGAATCTTTTGACTACAATTGTCATATTTTGGGGTTTTAAAGCAAAGTATTCTACAAGTTCTAGGCCATTGCTTACGCAAAATCAGAAGAACTCGTATAATACCCCAGATATCAAATTGTTATAAAGACCTAGTACCTCAAAATCAGGCAATCTCTCAAATGAAATTACGATACCAAGACCATATATCTGAGAGATGCAAACTACTAATTAAGAAGGTTTCGTTATCTTTGTATCTCAAAAACAATTTACTAAGTGTGTTAAGCCTACTGGCACATTATCAGTGAGATTGTTTAAAACCCTTTTGACCTTGCATTTCTTTAACATGCTGTGACAGTCCACTGATATACTATCATTTCCTCTTTTTCACACGAAACTCATTTTTGTTTGTTTCATGTTTTTGTACTTTTTTCATTTTTCATATGTTTTTGTATTTTTCTCAATAATTTTTCCCTAAAATAAAAAACATATTTTTGGATTTTTGAATTAAAGAAAGAAAATTTGACTTCCCAATGTGAATTACTTCAAATCGCCATCCATCTCGGTGTCACTCTCTTTATTTCCCCTTGATGACAAATCTTTCATTCCCGTTTAATTTAAAAGATACTGAAATTTAGATTTATTAAACGATTTTGTATAAAAATTAGCCTTTTGTTAATCAGTGTGGATTTTCACAATACGTATCAACTTTTTCTCGTAGCAGTCACGAATAAAGTGATGACGTATCTCGATATGTTTTCTTTTAGAGTGTTAAACCGAATTTTTGTTATCGAACTAGCAGCCTCATTATCTACATATATTGGCATGTTAAGAAATTGCCATCCATAGTCCCTATATATTGTTGAATCAAGAGGATTTGTGAACAACACCTGGAAGCATATACATATTCTGCCTCACAGGTCGAGAGAGAGAGAGAGAGACTGTGGTTTGTTTCTTACACTGCCACATTACCAAACGTGTGCCAAAGAACTGGCAACCAACAGTTGTAGATTTAGCATTGATTTTTGCAACACCCAAAGTCTAAGTCTGAGTAGCCTTGAAGATCAAAATCATCGTTGCGTGGGTACCAAAGCCTAGTGCCTGGAAAACCCTTGAGGTATCGTAGAATCCTCTTGACGATCATTAAGTGAGATACTCTTGGACTCGACAGGTAGCGTGCACATAGGCAGGTTGGATACATTATACCCGGGTCGCAATGCTATCAAATGCATCAAAGAGCCAATCATGGATCGGTAGAGAGTTTCGTCGATTTTCTCTACTGTAGGATCTGGTCCTATGCCATGATTCTGAGCAAGCGGAGTAGATATCGGTGATACATCAAACATCTTGAATTTCTCAAGAATGTCATTCAACATACTTTGTTTAATGAATGAAGATCCCATTAGGTAATTGATCTACTTGACGTCCAAGAAAGAGCTTCATCTCCCCCATCGAGCTCATCTCGAACTTTTTCTTCATGATTGCGTCAAAGTCTTTGGACAAAGCATCGTTCGTCGAACCGAATATAATAACATCTACGTATACTTAAATGATTAGAATGTGACCGTCTACTTCTCGCGTGAAGATAGTGCTGTCCACTGTGCCCCTGACAAAATCCTTGTGAGGAGATGCTGAGATAGCGTCTCATACCAGGCTCTCAGGGGCCTGATGTAACCCGTACAATGCCTTGTCTAGCAGATATAATTTATCTTGTGGATAGAATTAACAAACCCTTGTGGTTGGTGTAACACCTCGTAAAATCATGGCCAATAATGTGCCAACACGTGTCCCTATTCCTATTTATGCCTATCATTGTCTGGGAGGGACTAAAGGTACATGTTGAAACTATGCCTCTAAGTGAACCTTTATGATGTTTGTACTCTCAAATGAGCCACATGTTGGACGAGAGGGACCATTTGTGAATTTGTACAAAAGTTATACATTGGAGGGATTAAAGGTGTCAACATGTTAATTTATACCTCTGAGTGACCCTTTAACGAACCGAGAGCTTGACGATGTTCGGTCATACTCCCGAGTGTGGAAAATATTGGTCTTGAGGGACTAATTATACTATTATGTTAAAATACGAGAGTTTATAAGTTGAGGGGCTAAAGGTGACAAACTTTCAAAGAGTTTTGAGCTTCTCGCGGGGCGCAAGAGACTGTCTGCAGCAGAAAAAAAATAACAGCTGACAATTTTATGCTTGGTCTCCAAGGCTTTTTCTACAATTTGACACCTAAACACCTTAATTGTCACACTTAATCTTGTGTTGACACATATGTGGACACTGATCAAATTGCTAAGCATTCCTAAGACACTTGTCACAATTTTGGAGTTTATGAACTAGTATAAATAGCTAACTAGTTCACATTCCCTTTCACACCATTCTTTCTTTCACTCTAAACTTCTTGGAGCTTGTTTCCATTATTGGAAGCCTCCTTCTGAGCACCTTCAATGTTCTTCAACACTAGTAAGTGCTCTCCTTAGTCTATCTCATTTTATTAGGCTAGTTATTAGCCGAAAGTCAAGCAAATTGGCTTTTGCTTTAAATTTAGGTTATGACCATTATGGTCAAGCCAATGTTCAATCCGAACATCGCTACGTGATCATAATTAGGTAGGTGTTAATCCCTCAAAAGGTCACCTCCTAAAAATCACGTTTAATAGGCCAATTGACGGGTCAATGTTTATTGTTTTAAAAAGTCAAACGAGTCAGATTTTATAAATATTATAATCTGACTTTATAAATGCTATAAAATATTTTTGACACATAAACAAGTTAGTTATAATTATTAGAAGATGCGTAAACATGTTCAGCTCGTCAATTCTAGTTTTAGGGTCGGTTCACAACGAAAGTCGTGAAGTTTGACTTCTCCTTTGACTTTCGATTCTGACCCAATTTAGATTACTTTGCTACTGATTTAAGGCTGCATTAAGATCGTATTTTATGTAGTATAACCCTCTGAGGTTATAATACATGATCATAATCATATTCCGAGTTTTATACAACTTTCTACAATATGACCAACTTTGACCAAAATGCCCTTTTTGCATAAAACAAGCTTTTAATCAACAACGAACTTGCAAATGATTTACCTACTGATATGTTAATGTAATTAACATATTTTGATATTATGAAACTGATCATAACCTAAGTTTTGATTAAAGATCGTAAATTACGTCATATAATGGCTAAAACGCCCTTTAGCGCATTGTATGGTTTTAAACCATAACTATCAATCAAAACATAATACCTACTGATTTTATAACATATTTAAAATATTTTCACGGTAGGTACTTGATCATAACCCATATTTTTAAATAAGTTCTCAAACTATGTATGTAATGGCCAAAATGCCACTACGGTGCATGGTTTGGTCTTAAATCATAAGACCCATACATGTTTGATTAATTACTGATATTATATCATAAATAAAGTGTTTTTTATAAAATAAAGATGTTCATAATATCAGTTTATACGCAAGTTCTTATATTATGTCGCTTAATTACTAAAATGCCCTTCTGTGGCATATTTTGATTTTAAAACCTTAACGGTCATATAAGTTGATAACCTCTTGATGTTACAACTTATTTAAAGTATATTGGCATATAGAAATTGTTCATAACTCATCTGGTTACCCGTATCGCTTATACGCGCATAACTAGTTATACAAACCCATTTCGCATAAACTAGGCGTAATGGGTCCAGGTATTTCAAAACCTTTCCAAATCAGAATGCTTGGTTAAATCACCTTTATCCAATGAGTCATTGCACTCGGATAGGTATAAACCACTTCTATTTGATATACGCTTAATCTAAGCGAATCTACTCTTAAGTACGGGTCATATTTAAAAGGACTAACCTTTGACCCGTATACATGCTAATAGATAATAAATCTGTTCATTCCAGACTATAGTAACCCCCCAGATAATCGGACTTGGGTCAATAATGCTTAGACTTGCGGCTTTTTGCTAAAATATAATCATATTGATTGGAAGCTAGCAAAAAGGTAAATACTCTTAACTTATTTTAGTTTTTAAACTTGGGACGGCTATTAAGCCACTTGAGCAGGTATTACATAAATGGGTTGTCTATGTTGCGCATAAATGTAAGAATCGGTTTATTCCGTTTTACTTGATAACTGAAACGATTGGGGGTTAATGGTACCGTGTCCGGACGTCCCGACTCATATATTGATATGTCCATACGAAATAGCGTGCATGGGTAGGCATATCGACTATAGACAGCGTTTTATTCAACTTTGGTGAGTACCTTAATCATATTAAATGACTAGCTCTGATCTCTGGTTCCCGATTGTATGACAAGTATGTAAATCTGGTAACAAGAATAAATCCCAAGAAATATTTAAAAGATCACCTACGGGTTTTCTCTATGTATAAAACTCTTTTCAAAACACTGTTTTCCAAAGAGTCAGTTAATTGTATTACCAACGAAAGCTGACGTATTTTCAAAAGATTAAAACGCAGGTATCGAACCTTATTATAGGCTGGGAATCCGGGTCGGCTAGAATGAAGGCTAAGGAATTTGCAACTCCTGATGCTTAAGGCCTATGATGTCTAAAGCTCTGTTTATTAGATCATGCCTATGGGCTTGTACTGAACGCTTGTAATACTTTAATATATATTCAAGCTTTAACGAATTTAATATTTTTAACTCCAATACTTCAGCTGCGTATTATTTAAAACTGTGATAACTGTTATCTAACCGTCACAATTATACCCATCCGGGCCCATCGGGAATCAGGGTGTGACAGGTTGGTATCAGAGCTACAATTTGAGTGAATTAGACACTTGCCTTTTGTGTCTAATCTCAAATATCACAAATGCAGATTCCTGTAGAAACTCCAAGTCTAGACCCGAACATAAGACTACTCTTATCTCTATATATAGTAGTTATTGATTTTATGCTGCCAAGATGTCGTGGGCAAGATAAAGAATCTATGATGAGTCACGGACTTGATGATCTCTACCACTAAGTAGCTTGAAGTTCCAAATGGTGAACTACATATGTTTTGGAGACGATAACTCCGGTACGAGGATGCTAAGCCTCGTCACATCATATCATATCTTTTGATATTCTTGTGATATCCTAATATCATTTATCCAGAGTCTATCATGTTTGAAAGACATTCCGGTGATATCTCACCAGCGGATTAAAGCGGAAACAACTATGGAAAGTGCACAAATATCCACTTTGCACCAAATTGTATGCCTTGGTTCATAATCTCTCATTTTAGAGAATAGCAGAAAAAGGAATCACTTTTCTAATTCATGCTTAAAGCATATAATTTCGAGTCTTGGAACTCGATTGATTTAAACCTATCTGGGTATATTATATTAAATTATATTATATAAGTTCGGCAACTCTCGCCAGCAAATTCTCTATATGGAGTACGATAATGATTTTTATTTCATTGATTTTTCGCAACTACGAATGCTAAACTTCGTATGATAGAAGCGCCATATGATGATTGGAAATATCTTAGTGTGTCCGATAGATTGCTTTCATGCCTGGCCAATATGAAGGTTTAATGCATGAAACCACTAAGATCTCCCAACGGTCATATTGCACTGATATTAGCTAAGAGTAACCATCTAATATATTTTGGCGATATCACTGCCATAAGGAAAATCATTGATTTTATGGAGCCCATTTTATGATTTTCCTTCAAATAATATGAATGTTGATGCATGATGTCTATTGTCTGCGTCTTAGGTCTAATCTGTTTGTACAGGGTTAGAAGTGTCAAATATTAAATTTATTTTTATGTATGTAAGTCACTTCGTACGAAATAGTCAATCGTACGAGTGAACTTCAGACAATTGATGCCTTCGTACGAATGAAAAAGTCTATAAAGGTTCGCTGGTCTTTCATTGTAATAGTTTTTGCAAAGTAGACGGTGAAGCTCTGCCGGATTCAGACTGATTGTAAACGTTTATCTAATCAATGAAATCAATGCTTAAAGAGTAATTCTTGTGCATTGTCACTATTTCATATAAATTCCGCATATATGGACTAGAAACAAATCTAGGAACCTTTGCTAAGGAGGAAAACTGTCCTACCAGTGGTATCAGGCTCAGGGAGCCTGATTTGAAGACTTTGACACAAGATTTACTTCTACTTCTACTCCATTCTTTTCATTTTTCATTTTAAAATGAATCTACGGCTAAAATGGACTAATTTTTAAATATGTCATGTAAAATCACATAAAGATAAACCCTTGAAAGTTACAGATCGAAACAAACAAACGAATTCAAAACCAAAATTTCAAAATTCATCAAATTGGAGACACAATTTGCAGAACTGTAAAAGGCACTTCGTACAAAGTGAGATTTACAATTCGTACGAATTACGATCTTTCAATTCGGATTAAATTCAAGTGATAGTTCATACGAACTGACAAAGATCAATTTGTATGAAGTGGAAGGTGATTAACTGTTTTCAAGTTTTTGACTGATTTCAGGAATTTCTGTCCGATAGATGGACAATAGGAGTTTTTCAACGCGTTTGCCACGAATGTAGTCATGACAACGAATACTGTTGCACAAATGAATCTTGAAAACAGATGGGAACTACTGTCAAACCGCCGAAGCTCATGAATCTCGAAGATTATGAGAGCTGTAGAGAAAAGTTCGAAAACTGGGTTCAGGCCAATCACTTTAACAATTGGCTTACAATTACAACCAGATATTCTCTGCCAAAAGATGAGAATGATTTGGAGAAAACTATTACCAATTACACTCTAGAAGAGAGGGACAAATTTGTAAATAAAAGAAGATGATGAGCTTGTTATTGCAATCCGTCAAAGAAGATATTTGATGCTATTACAACATGACAATCATTCTCAAACTCTGTGAAATGCACTGCGAATGAAATTGTTGGTGCACATATGTCTATTGCCTACATCTAGGACGAGTCTGTTGTATAGATAAGGTTTTGCAGCGTCAAAAGATATATTTTGAAAGTTATAATTCTGTATAGGTCCGGAATTTTCGCACGAAATTCCTATGGATTTCGCACGAAAATTTCGTGCGAAAATCCTTGGTCCTGAGTCATTTGTGCTGTCATGTCTTACCTACAAATAGGTAACTTAGGATGTTTGTTTAGCATGCTGTTTTGTTGATCAGAGGCGAAGCCCTGCTCGAGTCTGTAATCTTTCCAAAGTTGATTAATACAAGATACAAACGGTTTAACAGTAATCATCGTACTTGTTCTTTGTTTGTTCACTTGGTTAACAATGAATTCCGCCTCTGTTAGCAAAGCAAATCTCACCGGAAGCTCACGAGTTGGGTCCGATCCTACACCTACAAGTGGTAACAGAGCCTTGAGGTCTGATTTGAGAACAAACAACCAAGTTTCAGCTGGATTCGACCTTCAAAGTTCAAGATTCATCCATTGAAAACTCTTCTTCTACTTTTTCTTGGAACTTAATCTAGATCTGAAGGATTTCATGGACAATTTGGTCTAGGTTTTTAGTAAAATGTGTTAAAATCAATACTAAACAGTTCACTGAAACATAGAAATCTAAAACTCATCAAAATCATGCTTAAAATTGCAAAAAACGTGAAATTGAGAACAAGTGTTCGAAGCAGATAAGAATTTTCGCACGAAACACTATATTTCGTACGAAAATTGAAAGGAAAAAATTCTTAAAAGTTTAAAGAATCAACAATTATAATTTTTCGCACGAAATCATGCTTTCGTACGAAAATCAAATTTTCACACGAAAGTTTAACTCACCAATTCGTATGAAAATTTCTTGTCTAATCTTGTTTTTCAGTTTACTTCAAGATAATCAGTTCTAATTGTTTTCTGTTAAAAGTATTTTTAAGATGTCAGGTGAGGTAGAATTTCATAACGCATTCGCCACACAAGCAGTTACAACTTCTATAGCAGCTCAGAATATGAATCTCGAAAACGAAATGGGAACCACTACAAAGCCTCCGAAACTCATGAACATAGAAGATTACGAAAGTTGGAGTGAGATATTCAAAAACTGGGTTCAAGCAACAAATTTAACCGTTTGGTTTGCACTTGAGAACAAGTATCAAGCACCACTTAATGAACTTGGTATTGAGAAAACATTGGCTCGTCTGTCCGACGACGAACGAGAAAAATACGTTAATGAGAAGAAGATGATGAATCTTCTACAACAAGCCATAAAGGATGATATCTTGGTTCTTTTACAGCATGACGACGATGCTCAGTCTTTGTGGCTTGCCTTACGATTAAGGGCACAAGGGAGTACACATGTCAGAAAGGGAAAGAAAGTGTTATTGAACAAAGAATTTGAAGTGTTAAATGTTCTTCAAGGTGAAACAATGAAACAGCTCATAGAAAGATACTGCCACCTGGTAGTACAAATGAAGCGTATGGGAATTGTCAAAACTAATGAAGAATTAGTTGATAAATTGGCTGATTCACTGTTTGAAGGAGATTGGGCAACATATCTGACCATCCTGAAGAATGGAGCCGAGTATGAAAGCCTTAGTTTGCCAAGATTCATCGAAAAATTGGAAGGTCATGAATTAGAGATGCAGAAAATGGCAAAAAGCAAGAAAGCGAACTAGCAACAGGATGTGGGTCTATACTACAAAGGAAATCCAAATACACTTGTTCAGAGTCCCAAGATTCAAACAGCTTTCAGTGCCAACTCTGTGACATCCCGGTTTTTCAGATATCTTAAACGCACTACTTCACGGTTATTCGTTCCTACGTTAAATTGATTCGGAGACTTAAATTGCACGCTCGAAATAATTACGATAATTTAGTGAACTTGTCAAATGAATTACGTGCTAAGTGTATTAAACGTTTATAAGTTGGTGAGTTATTATGTTACGTCTTGATTTCATGGTGTTTATTTATAAAAGATATAGTAAATATATAGACGAATCGAACCGAGCCGCGACACGAGCCGACCTCATTTCCTTGCGACTCAAGGAGTTAACCAAAACTTGGGGATCAAGTTTTAGACCCAAACCGACCCACCCGAACCACTTGCGGCCGCGAGCACCCAAACCGCAAACCCTTCCCTTTTCCCTTTACCTCTTGCGCTATATATACACACACATGCATGTGCATTGTTTCAAAAACAAAAACACACAAACCCTAATAGCTAAACAGCCGACGGCAGCCCTCCATTCAGTCTCTCGATCGCAAAACAGCTTTGCTACATCCTCTGATCGTGCAGCCTCCCCTCGCCATTCTCCTTCTCGGTCGCGATTTTCCTTGATCATCGGCTCCCATCTCACTCACGGTTCATTGATCTTCGGTGTAAAAGGTTAGGGTTTATCATTGTTTGCAAAGTTATACTAGGATTATAAACTCTTGATCATGCTTGAATGTAGTGTTATGATGTTAGTCAATTAATTATGCTAGTTGCGATTATGATGATTAGCGGCATCAAGAAACATTAGGCTGCGTTTTGTGTGATAAAAACTATATGTTATGATTAGGGTTTGCATGGGTATGATATATATGATGATATATGATTGGTAATTCTGTTCTTGATCGCTTATATTTAACGTATCGATTGTTTAAACGGATTAGATTGCGATAAAATGCTGAAATCAGGATGCTGAATGGTATTTACATCCAACTTCAACTGGCTGTAACTTGGTTATTATTTATCGAAAAACGGATTTTCTGAAGTCTAAAACGTAGAGTTTTGAAAAACGCTTCTAATGGCGCTGGATTCATATTTTTCTGAAGTCGTTTGGTATTTTTAAGTGGCAATTAAGTTCAGTAACTGAAGCTGTGAAAATTCTGAAAAATTGTTAGTTGTTTATCGAGTCGGATCTAATAATCTGTAGAGAGTCGAATCATGAAATTTGTACAGCAACTAGATATGGAAATTTCCGGGAAACTCCCACTGGAATTTTGTTAATTGGACGAACGGTGATTTTTAAATAAATTCTCCCGTGGACTGCAGTCAGAAAGCGACGAATCTGACTGCAGCCTAGTATATTAATATTTATGAATAATTGGTGAAGTGTTAGGACTTGAAAAATTTATAAAATTCTACATTATAGTTGACACCTTCTGTAAAATAATTGGAATTTTTGGAATGTTGGAACTATTTTATAAAAAGCCTCGAAAACAGCCTAATTATGAGTATATAAGCTGAAACTTGATAACTTGCGAATGTGTGTACCAAAGTGTTGTATGGATTGATTGTGTTCATGATAAATTGTTTTGATCACTATATTGGCATGATGATACTTGCATGCATGATTTGAGTCTTAGGAATTGTCATTGTATGTACTGCATTGTGTGTTAGTATGTGTAGGACTTGTATCAGTGTGATCACACACTAACTCTAAATCAATTGACTTGTTAGAACGCAATTAGCGGTCCCATCATTTGCTACATCTGTGTTACCCTAACCGAGCAACTAAAGGTGAGTTCACGGCCCCTAATTTTATCCGGTTTTAAACAACAGGGGGAGAAACATGTATACACTCTACAACTCTATCTCTTTACGTTATACGAAATTAACGTCATTAAACTATTCGGTAACTAAGTTAATGTTAATGTACGTTATGGTCACTAAGCAGCTATATCACACAAGTCCTCGACAATCTCTCGGATCGTTAGTATTGGGTTAGATAGCGGGGAAATTATAAGTAGTACTACTGGGCCCGACAAGCCCCATCCGAGCTAGTCGCGCTAGCCGACTGTGTATGGTCAACGGGTGAATAATTTGGCCTAACTTCGCCATGGTCAGTGATAGGCCTGGCAACACGGAGGCACAACAGTCAGCTTCGATCGCGAACACTTACGTGACATAACTTTAGGCTAGCTACCTACATGTTAACATTGAACTTAATTACGAATCAACAATATTATCCCGGGTTAGGGATAATGGAACCAACAACGTTATTATTCCAGGTTAGGAATAATGGAACATCATTATTATTCCGGTAAGGAATAATGGAACTATCAGTATTATTCCGGGTTTGGGAATTATGGAACTAAATCGTTATCCCGGGTTAGGGATAACGGGGGAAACAAACTTATAACCGAATAAGCAAATTTATGAAAACCTGTGAACTCACTCTTCTTTAATGTTGACACTTGTTTCTTTACATGTTTCTCAGGACGCTAGGAGCTCTAGGTGCACTCACTTGCATTGATCAAGACATCTTTTTATCGAGTCTCATTTACAAACATTGTTTTGGGTTTTTCTTTAGTTTTGGCGTTTGTGTTGGCGCCCGTTCCTATTACTTTATTTTTATGCTTCGCTCGACTTTAAAAAATAATGCTTCCCTAAACATTGAAACCAAACTAAGGCAATCTAAAATTAACTATGAATGGTTAAACAAATGATTTTGGAAAACGTATTAATGAATCATATAGAGTCGTTCGACGTTACTAGTGTCTCAGATTCTGGTTTGTTCACACGCCTCGCGGTAAAACTCCGCAAGTGGAAATTGAGGGTGTGACAGATTGGTATCAGAGCCTCTAGCTATAGAGAACCAGGTTTGCATTAAAAGTAGACCTAAACTATAGCTGATTTCACAACACTAGACTTAGTTTGGCACCGAATTGTTATATTTGTTATGTGTTATACCACAACTGTGTTATGTAGAATATGAATGCATAATAAGAAATGAATGCAACTCGTAACTAACTACACAACCTAACAGGCAATGTCATCATCATCATCATCCGACAAACTTTCGCAACCAAGGGCGCTGGGAAAGGCACCTATGGTGGAACCCTCACCACCTTATGGCGTGGAGACAGCTCAGCTGCGAGAAAAGAGGCTCGCTCTAGGGGAGGAGTCGTCCTCACACCCGACCATCGCTATGCCGGTCGAACCGGTTAACTCGTTAGAAGTAGGGAACGACCTACTTAGAGATATGATAAGGAAACAACAAGAACAATTAGAAAGAATGCATGAAACCATCCTAGCACAGGGATGGATGATACGACAATTAACAGGTAAGACTGGATCGCTCGAGGAAGAGCAACATACGAGTAAGATAGCTCGTAACACCCTAGCTAGAGATCTTCGTGCTGAGCAGATAAGGGCTGACTGGCTCAAGACAGTGAGCATAAGGCTCTGCTCAAGACAGTCCTGAATAGCTGTAGAATTCAAGAACTAGAACAGAATCAGGCACCTGTACCAGTACCCGCACCAGCACCGGCCCCTCCAGTGCCGGTAGAGGATCAGAAGAGATCAGGAGATCCAGAGGAGGATCCAGAAGGACAGAGGAGGATCCAGAGGAGGATCAGAGAAGACCCAGCTGTAGAAGCTGGAAACACCGCGGAGGATGACGGTAACGATAGCGATTTGGGGGATGGAGACGTAGAAGACTGACACGTCTCGCTTATTCTATTTGCTTCCTTCAGTCTATTTATTTTCCTACTTATGTTTAAACTTGAGACTTTATAGTAAACAGATATGTTTGGTTGGCACTTTGTAAGACGTTGAAATTTTATTTAATCGAATATTTTGTTTGACTGTTTAATTTATTTGGTTGACATAATCTGAGGAATTACTTAAGTATGGAATAGGATAACTATATTGGATATATAGACTTATCGGTATTGTTATGTTGTCTTACGAAGATCTAAATGGCAACTGGACGTCGCGGAAACCTTAACATGACGCCCGAAGAATTAGCTGCAATGATCCAAGAGCACGTGAATGCAGCTCTAGCGGGTGTTCAGAACCAACCGCAGGTAACCATTATTAAATTTTCATGGGAAAATCTAATAGTTGGGCTAGTAAAAATTCCTCGCTGACTACCTGTCCTCTGTCAGCAGGAGGGGGTCTTAACCCTACAAGATGTTTCTCGACGCGAAGCCAAGCAAATTCACGGGGGCAGAAGGACCCATAGGACTGGTCCGCTGGATCGAAAAGTCCGAATCAGTGTTCGAAATGTGCCATTGTCTGGAGGCCAACAAAGTCAAGTATGCTGCCTCAACGTTGGAGGATGGGGCACTAACTTGGTGGAATGCACAAGTCCAAACGCGTGGACTTATTGCTGCAAATGCAATGGCCTGGGCCGAGTTTAAGGCCCTAATCAAAGAGGAGTACTGTCCACGAGACCGGGTTCAACAGTTGGAGCAAACATTATGGAACCACAAGATGGTGGGATCTGAAATCGAAGCATACACAGCGAAACATCACGACCTGGTATTTCTATGTCCCGATCTGGCCAACACTGTTGAGAAACGACTCGAGTTCTACCTTGGGGGTCTGGTCCCTGAGATTCAGGGTATGGTAATGGCTAGTAACCCTGCAACTGAGCAACAAGCAATCAGGTTGGCGCACAAACTCACCGATAAGGCGGTGAAACAAAAGAAGTTGCCAACTCGGGGTACGACTGAAGTTGCCCCTGATAATAAAAGAAAGTTTGAAGACTCGTCTGCTCGACAGTCTTCGTCATCCCAGCAACAACAGGGGAACCAGAAACGGTTCATCATTTCAACAGCAACCGGGGTCAAAATAATCAGCCTGCCAACAACAACCAAAACACAAGCGGCTATGTAGGTCGAAAGCCGCAGTGCAATCGCTGTAATCTTCATCATCACGGCCTTTGTGCCGGGAATCGCTGCCAACGATGTGGCAAGGTGGGACATGCGGCAAAGGATTGTCGCGGGGAAATCATGTCCCAACAAAACCAAAATCAACCCCAGGGTCAGCAGCAGGGTGTTAACCGGGGATGCTATCAGTGTGGTAGCACTGCCCACTTCAAAAGAGACTGCCCACAGCTTCATAACAACAACAACAATGGTGGGAACAACCACAACAACAACAATAACAACAACAATAATGGAAATGGTGGCACAGGAGGTACCAAAGGTCGCGCATTTACGCTGGGCCGCGGAGAGGCCAGAAACGACTCGAACGTGGTCACCGGTAAGTTTCCCCTTAATGAACATTTTGCTACTGTGCTTTTTGATACGGGTGCGGATAGGAGCTTTATATCTGAGTCTTTTAGGAAGAACCTAAATCTCACGCCCAAACCTCTAGAGGCCCCTTACATCATAGAACTTACCGATGGTAAGTCTGTAGATGTGACCCATTTAGTATCCGGCTGTCAACTCAAACTCGCGGGTCACACCTTTACCATTGATCTGATGACAACTACCCTGGGTAGTTTTGACGTGGTAGTCGGAATGGATTGGCTATCCGACGTCCGAGCTGAAGTTCTCTGTTTCGAAAAATCTATCCGTATTCCGCTCCCTAACGACGAAATCTTGACGGTGCAAGGCGAGAAGGCAGGCGCCGTCACAAACATCATCTCTTACATGCAAGCGCAGAAGTATCTTCGGAGGAAGAACTCCTTTGCCTTGCTTGCACTGGTTACCGAACAGCCTAAGGACGAGAAACGTATAGAAGACATCCCCGTCGTCCGTGATTTTTCTGATGTATTCCCAGAGGAGTTACCTGGTCTTCCGCCACATCGACAATTGGAGTTCGAAATTGAATTGGGAACCATGCAACTCTATCGTCAAGGCCCCGTACCGCCTAGCTCCAGCCGAGCTGCAAGAGCTGTCTACCCAACTTCAGGAACTGTTAGAAAAAGGATTTATCCGACCTAGCACTTCGCCATGGGGAGCTCCAGTCCTGTTTGTCAAGAAGAAGGACGGGACCTTCCGCATGTGCATCGACTACAGGGAACTCAATAAGGTTACTGTCAAGAACCGATACCCATTACCTCGCATCGACGATCTCTTCGACCAACTTCAAGGGTCAGGCTACTACTCCAAGATTGATCTACGGTCCGGTTACCACCAGTTACGCGTCAGGGAGGAGGATATCGCTAAGACGGCATTTCGTACTCGGTATGGCCATTATGAGTTCTTGGTCATGCCCTTCGGTCTCACCAACGCACCCGCGGTGTTCATGGACCTCATGAACCGTGTGTGTAAACCATACCTCGACAAGTTTGTCATTGTGTTCATCGATGACATACTCATCTACTCTAAAGGTGAAGAAGAACATGCTGAACATCTACGATTACTGCTGGGATTACTTCAACAGGAGAAACTATATGCCAAGCTTTCAAAGTGTGATTCTGGATTCGGGAAGTTCAGTTCCTCGGGCATATCGTAAATGAAAAGGGTATCCACGTCGACCCTGCCAAGATTGAAGCTATCAAAAACTGGGAAGCACCCAGGACACCGACGGAGATCCGCCAATTTTTGGGTTTGGCTGGTTACTACAGACGTTTCATCGAGGGATTTTCAAAGATCGCGCAACCGCTTACTACCCTCACCCAGAAAGGCATCAAGTATGCTTGGGGTGACAAGCAGGAAGCGGCATTTCAATTGCTGAAACAGAAACTTTGCAGTGCACCCATTCTGTCCTTGCCGGAAGGGACAGATGATTTTGTAGTATATTGTGATGCTTCCATTCAGGGATTGGGATGCGTACTCATGCAACGCGATAAGGTCATCGCGTATGCGTCCCGAAAATTGAAGGTTCACGAGAAAAACTACACAACACATGACCTGGAATTGGGAGCAGTAGTGTTTGCACTTAAGATTTGGAGACACTACCTCTATGGAACGAAGTGCACAATCTTTACAGACCACAAGAGCCTCCAACACATCTTTGATCAGAAGGAGTTGAACATGCGACAGCGTCGCTGGGTCGAACTCTTGAACGATTATGAATGTGCCATTCGGTATCACCCGGGTAAAGCTAACGTGGTAGCTGATGCCCTCAGTAGGAAGGAACACTTGAAACCTCGTCGGGTACGAGCACTACAGCTCACTATTCATTCGGGTTCCCCGAACAGATACGCGACGCGCAGTTAGAAGCAGTTAAGGAAGAAAACATCAAGGCCGAATCGGTGGGAAAAATGGAACGCGATTGGGAAGTAAAACCCAATGGAGCCCGGTATTTCATTAATCACATATGGGTACCTCTCTACGGAGACCTCAGAAAGCTAGTCATGGATGAAGCTCACAAATCCCGATACTCTGTCCATCCTGGTTCGGATAAGATGTATCAAGACCTTAAAGCTGCGTATTGGTGGCCCAACATGAAAGCTTGATATAGCCACCTACGTGAGCAAGTGTTTGACTTGTGCAAAAGTCAAGGTAGAGTATCAGAAACCATCGGGGCTACTTCAACAACCTGAGATCCCAGTGTGGAAATGGGATCAGATCTCGATGGACTTCATCACTAAACTCCCGTGAACTTTGGGTGGTTGCGATACCATCTGGGTGATTGTGGATCGTTTAACTAAGTCCGCACACTTCCTAGCTATTAAAGAAACAGATAAGATGGAGAAGTTGACTAGCATCTACATAAAGGAAGTAGTTTCTCGGCACGGAGTGCCAACGTCCATCATCTCAGACAGAGATGCTCGCTTCACGTCCAACTTTTGGCAGTCACTTCAGAAAGCGTTGGGCACACGCTTAGATATGAGCACATCTTATCACCCTCAGACTGATGGTCAAAGCGAAAGGACCATACAGACCTTGGAAGACATGCTTAGGGCATGCGTAGTAGACTTCGGGAATAGTTGGGAAATCCACCTGCCTTTAGTGGAATTCTCGTATAACAACAGTTACCATACGAGTATATCGGCAGCACCGTTTGAGGCATTATAAGGTCGTAAATGTAGATCACCGGTCTGTTGGGCAGAAGTCGGTGACAGTCAACTCACAGGCCCTGAGTTGATACTTGAGGCTACTGAAAAGATTGTACAAATCAGAAACCGCATGGCGGCGGCACGAGATCGACAGAAAAGCTACGCTGATCAACGACGCAAACCGCTCGAATTTCAAGTAGGCGACCGCGTTCTACTGAAGGTGTCACCCTGGAAGGGTGTAATCCGCTTTGGAAAACGAGGCAAACTAAACCCACGGTACGTAGGCCCGTTTGTGATCTTGAAACGTATTGGACCCGTAGCTTATCAATTAGACCTTCATGCCGAACTCAGTGGAGTTCACAACGTTTTTCACGTGTCAAATCTGAAGAAGTGTCTATTAGATGAAACCCTAGTCATTCCATTGGATGAGATCCAAGTGGATGAACAACTGCACTTTGTGGAACAACCTATCGAGATCATGGATCGTGAGATCAAGACTCGAAGGCATAGCAAGATTCCGATCGTCAAGGTTCGTTGGGACTCTAAGCGTGGACCGGAGTTCACATGGGAAAGAGAGGACCAAATGAAAAGCAAATACCCACACCTCTTTGCAGCTGAGCAACAAGTTAACGATACCAGCAACTAAATTTTCGGGACGAAAATTCTTTCAACATGGGGATGATGTGACAACCTGGGAATTTCTTGTAATTTCGCGTTACCATTGTTAACAAACTAAATCTTTGTGCGTGGCACTCTAAACATGTACGCTGCATTCTAAACCGCGTTTACTCAATTTTCGGGACGAAAATTCTTTCAACATGGGGATAATGTGACATCCCGGTTTTTCAGATATCTTAAACGCACTACTTCACGGTTATTCGTTCCTACGTTAAATTGATTCGGAGACTTAAATTGCACGCTAGAAATAATTACGATAATTTAGTGAACTTGTCAAATGAATTACGTGCTAAGTGTGTTAAACGTTTATAAGTTGGTGAGTTATTATGTTACGTCTTGATTTCATGGTGTTTATTTATAAAAGATATAGTAAATATATAGACGAATCGAACCGAGCCGCGACGCGAGCCGACCTCATTTCCTTGCGACTCAAGGAGTTAACCAAAACTTGGGGATCAAGTTTTAGACCCAAACCGACCCACCCGAACCACTTGCGGCCGCGAGCACTCAAACCGCAAACCCTTCTCTTTTCCCTTTACCTCTTGCGCTATATATACACACACATGCATGTGCATTGTTTCAAAAACAAAAACACACAAACCCTAATAGCTAAACAGCCGACGGCAGCCCTCCATTCAGTCTCTCGATTGCAAAACAGCTTTGCTACATCCCTCTTGATCGCGGCAGCCCTCCCCTCGCCATTCTCCTTCTCGGTCGCGATTTTCCTTGATCATCGGCTCCCATCTCACTCACGGTTCATTGATCTTCGGTGTAAAAGGTTAGGATTTATCATTGTTTGCAAAGTTATACTAGGATTATAAACTCTTGATCATGCTTGAATGTAGTGTTATGATGTTAGTCAATTAATTATGCTAGTTGCGATTATGATGATTAGCGGAATCAAGAAACATTAGGCTGCGTTTTGTGTAATAAAAACTATATGTTATGATTAGGGTTTGCATGGGTATGATATATATGATGATATATGATTGGTAATTCTGTTCTTGATCGCTTATATTTAACGTATCGATTGTTTAAACGGATTAGATTGCGATAAAATGCTGAAATCAGGATGCTGAATGGTGTTTACAGCCAACTTCAACTGGCTGTAACTATGTTATTATTTATTGAAAAACGGATTTTCTGAAGTCTAAAACGTAGAGTTTTGAAAAACGCTTCTGATGGCCTGGATTCATATTTTTCTGATGTCGTTTGGTACTTTTAAGTGGCCAATTAAGTTCAGTAACTGAAGCTGTGAAAATTATGAAAAATTGTTAGTTGTTTATCGAGTCGGATCTAATAATCTGTAGAGAGTCGAATCATGAAATTTGTACAGAAGCTAGATATGGAAATTTCCGGGAAACTCCCACTGGAATTTTGTTAATTGGACGAACGGTGATTTTTAAATAAATTCTCCCGTGGACTGCAGTCAGAAAGCGACGAATCTGACTGCAGCCTAGTATATTAATATTTATGAATAATTGGTGAAGTGTTAGGACTTGAAAAATTTATATAAAATTCTACATTATAGTTGACACCTTCTGTAAAATAATTGGAATTTTTGGAATGTTGGAACTATTTTATAAAAAGCCTCGAAAACAGCCTAATTATGAGTATATAAGCTGAAACTTGATAACTTGCGAATGTGTGTACCAAAGTGTTGTATGGATTGATTGTGTTCATGAGAAATTTTTTTGATCACTATATTGCATGATGATACTTGCATGCATGATTTGAGTCTTAGGAATTGTCATTGTATGTACCGCATTGTGTGTTAGTATGTGTAGGACTTGTATCAGTGTGATCACACACTAACTCTAAATCAATTGACTTGTTAGGACGCAATTAGCGGTCCCATCATTTGCTACATCTGTGTTACCCTAACCGAGCAACTAAAGGTGAGTTCACGGCCCCTAATTTTATCCGGTTTTAAACAACAAGGGGAGAAACATGTATACACTCTACAACTCTATCTCTTTACGTTATACGAAATTAACGTCATTAAACTATTCGGTAACTAAGTTAATGTTTATGTACGTTATGGTCACTAAGCAGCTATATCACACAAGTCCTCGACAATCTCTCAGATCGTTAGTATTGGGTTAGATAGCGGGGAAATTATAAGTAGTACTACTGGGCCGACAAGCCCCATCCGAGCTAGTCGCGCTAGCCGACCGGGTATGGTCAACGGGTGAATAATTTGGCCTAACTTCGCCATGGTCAGTGATAGGCCTGGCAACACGGAGGCACAACAGTCAGCTTCGATCGCGAACACTTACGTGACATAACTTTAGGCTAGCTACCTACATGTTAACATTGAACTTAATTACGAATCAACAATATTATCCCGGGTTAGGGATAATGGAACCAACACGTTATTATTCCAGGTTAGGAATAATGGAACATCATTATTATTCCGGGTAAGGAATAATGGAACTATCAGTATTATTCCGGGTTGGGAATAATGGAACTAAATCGTTATCCCGGGTTAGGGATAACGGGGGAAACAAACTTATAACCGAATAAGCAAATTTATGAAAACCTGTGAACTCACTCTTCTTTAATGTTGACACTTGTTTCTTTACATGTTTCTCAGGAAGCTAGGAGCTCTAGGTGCACTCACTTGCATTGATCAAGACATCTTTTTATCGAGTCTCATTTACAAACATTGTTTTGGGTTTTTCTTTAGTTTTGGCGTTTGTGTTGGCGCCCGTTCCTATTACTTTATTTTTATGCTTCCGCTCGACTTTAAAAACTAATGCTTCCGCTAAACATTGAAACCAAACTAAGGCAATCTAAAATTAACTATGAATGGTTAAACAAATGATTTTGGAAAACGTATTAATGAATCATATAGAGTCGTTCGACGTTACTAGTGTCTCAGATTCGGGTTTGTTCACACGCCTCGCCGTAAAACTCCGCAAGTGGAAATTGAGGGTGTGACAAACTCTAATGCTAGCCTAGCTTCCAACCAGTCAAGTGGATTTCAATCGTTTGCTTCCTTCAATCTAAACAATCACCAAGGGCAACAATCGTCTCAAAGTTACAATCAACCACAAAACAATCAGCAAAATCAATCCAGTTCTAACCAGCGAATTTTGCAGTGTAACATCGCAGTAAACCTCCAGAATGCTCAAGACTTCAATGAGAAAACCGCTAAGCAATAGGTGTGCTACTTGCAGCAGTTCTGGAATCTTATGAAAGCCTAGTAGCTGGGAGAATCAGAAATCCGGAAATGACAAAAGAAGATTATGACCAAATTGATCCGGAAGAAATGGAATTAATTGATATTATGTGGTGTATGGCATCAGTGGTTCGAAGAGCTCAGCGTTTCATGGAAATTACAGGGAGAGATGATTTGAGAGGCCTTGATGGAAAATTAGGAATTGATAAATCCAAAGTTACATGCTTCAAATGCAGGGAGAAAGGACATTTCAAGCGTGAATGTCCAAATCGAGAAGTAAAGGGAAATCATAATCCTTTTGGAGATGATTATTACAAAAAGGCAATTTACCATCGACCACAATCAGAGAAAAGAATGGTGCAGCTCGAAGATGGACCTTCGAACACAAAAGACAAAGCCCTTGTTGTCACACAAGAAGATGAGGGGTTCAATTGGAATAATTTCATCTTGTTCTTGTCGCTGAAATTATGGAAGAACCTGAATCATCAGAAGAAGTCTTAGAAGAAGAAATGGAAGAATTCTGGAAGACTACTTCAGATCATCAGCGGAAGAAGAAGAATGTCTCAGAGGTACTCCTAAACCCTGTTTGTTTGACACAATTCTTAAAACGTTTGCAGGTAGCTTCGATTCTGGTCACAAAGAAGAAAGTCCTGAGGAGACAAAGACAGAGTGTATGGAGGTGATTGATGTAACCAAGCCTGTAACACTGGAGAGCTTAACCGACATTGCCAACAAAGCACTCATGGCCAATACAAACGAGGTAGTCAGTGTGGAAGAACAGGTAGAAAAGGTTGAAACAGTAAAAGAAACGATCGAATATCAAACTGTCGAAATGGTCAGCCCATGTCTGAAATGTGACATGGCATGTGAACAATGCGCTCAAAAGAAAAAGATTTTAAAGATCTTAAAACATAGATGATAAGTTGTCATATGATTATAACACCGTAAAAGAATCATATGATAAACTTAGCAGGACCATTCGATCGTATGAGAAAACTGTCAAAGAGGATGACAAAACACTTTCAATGCTCACAGCAACTGTGATGGACAAAGAAATGGCCATTAATATGCACATTAACACAATTGCTGAGCTAAAAAGTGAGCTGGAGAAAACTAAAATTGAAACGGAAAGAGTTAACAAATTGTTAATCAGTTATTCTACCAACATGTATGTCCTTGATCACATTCTTCCAAAACCAGAGAACAGCAAAGAAGGTAAGAAATGTGATATAAACCTTGGATACGATCATGTTCCACCCCCTATGTGGAATAGCTATGCTAAGAAACATCCTGACGGGATGGATAAGGCACTAAACTTAAATTTACTCACTGAAAAGAGTAACGAGTTGCCTGAAAATCTTGACGTAACATATTCCAAATCTGAGAAGGACTGTGAATCCGAGGTGGTAACCAAAGTGTTGAAATGTTTTTGAAAATGAGTCTGATAGCACAATTTATGAAAGTGCCGAGTCAAACAATGAAAAGTCAGAATCAAGTTCACTTTCTGGAAGTGAGAAAAGTTTTCATGAAAATTTTATCACAGCATCAGAAAATAGTTTAAATGATAATCCTAATGTTGTCATCTACAAACTAAAAGGATCATATAAACTATATACTGATGAAGATTTTCCAGTCCAGAATGTTAACTTTGATTGCGTCGATATATTTTTTAAACTCATTGAAGTTGAAAATTCTGATCTTGAGAAGAAAGTTGCTGGTTTCTACTCAAAACCAAAGAAGTCTAACAAAAACATTCATCCCAGAGGTAGAAGTTATCCAGAAAACAAAAGGGATGGGTTAGGGTTTGAAAAGAAAAGAAATATCAAATCATGAAAACCAGATTTTACAAAGAAAGTTGAGTTTGTTTTTGGAACAAGTATTGTTGACAAAAATGAAGTCATTAATAAACAAACCAACGATGAGTTTAAAAAGGAACAGGAGCTTTGTGAACAGGCTTTGGAACACACTGTTGGAAACGACAGTAGAACGTGCTACAGATGTAACAAAGTTGGGCATATTGCACGACAATGTTCTCAAAATCGTCCAAAATCTGTTCATGAACAAAGAAGGTTGACAGTAGTTGAGAAGAAAAAGGGTCCAGAGTTTGTGACAACAAATATTTTAAAAAGGAAAAAAGATTCCAGTCCTAATATGGAACCAACAAATGAAATCATTTCTAAGTTTGAAGTTGGTGAAACATCAAAGAAAAATGAAAAGAAAGAATCGAATCTTTACATCAAAAAGGCATTTTCAAAGGCACAAACCTGGGTAGCCAAAGCAAAAACATCTCCTGTGACCACAAAATCAACCATTGTCCCAGTCAAATAAAAGAAAAGACTGAATCAAAGACTGGACGATGGGTTGAGATTAAGAAAGATATCGAAGTTGTCAATGTTCCAAAGATTGACATTGCCATCCCACCCAAGACCGAAAGGGCTTGGGTCTCTCTCTTTAAGTAATATGTTTTTCATGTGTGCAGGGGCTTCCAAGGTCAATCATTTCAGAGTAGATCATGAATAGTGGAGCTTCTAGACACATGACAGGGATGTTGGCTTTGCTGCGTAAAACCCATTAGGGGAGGTTATGTTGGGTTTGCCGGAACACAGGGCGGCAGGATCGTGGGAGAAGGAATTCTAACAAACATAGTTGTATCTTTTGACAAACCAGGCCGGGCCCTACGGGCGGGCATCCCCCGCAACGCAAGCAGCATTGTTCGCCACCACCCGAGAAGCAAAAGATTCTAGAGTCCAGGCTGAAAATACATGCATAGATAGTGGTCTAATGACAAGGCCGACGTAGTGAACTACATTGCGAGCTTGAGAACAATTTGTTGAGAATTTCACAGATCTGTGATAAGAAGTTCACAACTCATTTCAATAACAAAGAGTGTCTTATTCTTAAGTCGGTTTCATAATTCCCGAGGAGTGGATTCTCATGCGCGCTCCATGTGAAAATGATTTATATGTCTTAGACATGAGCGTCGCATCCACTACTTCAAAGGAAGGACAGTGTTTTGTATCAAAGGCCACTAAAAAAGAATCAATTCTTTGGCACAGGAAGATGGGTCACATTCACCTAAGGAAGATGAATTTTCTAGTGCACAACGATCTAGATGAAGGGGTGAATCTCAAAAATTTTCATCTGTCAGATGACGGTATTAGCACAAAAAGGGGAAGCAACATAAGAAGTCACACCCCAGAAAGCTTCTTAATTCTATCAAGCTTCCACTGGAAAGGCTTCTCATGGTGACATGCTGTCGAAGTCTCACGCAAATTTAATCCAATTACAACTAAATAGCTAGCGGTAAGTAGGTATCGAACTCAGGGAGTTTGTGGAATATGTGTCTGTTTTGTAGCTTTATTGATTGACTAAATTATACTAATTTGCAAAATACTAAATTTCACGAAGTTTGATTGTTTGGTTTTAAGAACTAAATTACTAACTACTTGCAAATCATATTTGGTTGTTTAACAGATTTGGAGAAAATGACCATCTTAGGTTCCAGTTTCCATTAACAATTGTGTATAATCCAACTAGAAAGAGTTACATAGACATAACTCATGCATAAACAGTTGTTGTGATAAAAGGGAACGAAGTACTCGAATCAAATAAACGCGAGGTTGTTACCCGATGACCAATCAAACAATATCCAACCTAACCCCTCCCGTGATATCTCGATTGTCAACGACACCAAGAACGTACGTTTAGACTAAGATCAAAATAATAATTAACAATTTACAATCAACCATTCATGCACCATAATAAACATAGCAAATAACCAAGTTTATTATTCTAGAAATAAGATTCAACACACAAAGGTCATAAAGAAACCTTCACCTAAGATGATCACGAAAGTTTAGCCGGACATTTCTTGGTGAATCATCATAACATTCAAATAAGTGTTCATCGAAATTAAAATACAAACCAAATGTTTAGAATTGTTCACAAGCCAAGAAGAACCCCAAATTCGCCCCACAACTGCTGCCAAAACGTCCCCAATTATGAGATAGATGAAAAGACACCTCAAAACTGATTAATATGACAGTTACAAAATTTCTCGCAGCTCCGAGCCGTAACCTACGGCCCTAGCCGTAGGCTACGGCCCACCAACTACGCGGTCCTACGGCCTTTAGGATCTGTCTTACGGCTAACATTTGTATGCAGTGAGGGCTGTAACCTACAGCCCTGGCCGTAGGCTACGACTGTGCCTGGAAAACCCTCTTTTGCCCTTTTCATCAAGCTTTTCTTTCTCACTTTGATCCAGCAAGGTACAATCTCCCATCCAAGCTTCATAAAACCGCATGTTACTGCCCGTTTTCACCTGAAACACCAAACATACCGTAGTTACCATATTCTAGCGAATAAACCGAGTAAAGCATGAGATGTTGATCATTTTATAACATTTAAGGGTTGTCCTATAGACCACCCGTCACATCCCCACACTTAACCGTTGCTTGCCCTCAAGCAACACACTTAACTAATCCCAACTCACAAAACAATCTCAATTCAAACGAAGCAATAACGCATCAACCTTTTACTAACTTACATCATACCATATAACACACCCCTCACAATCAACTCTCTTCTCGGTGACAACAAAAGAAACTAGCAATATTCATGCTAGTACCCTCAATGCAAATGTGCTAGTGTGCGACAATATGCTTGTGTGCAGATCAAATCTCCGCCCAACACATGCCTAACTTGCTTGTAAATCAAAAGGACTTAATGGTTGTAACTGAGCTAGGCGAAATGTAAGAATGAGGGAATATATACAAGTAGCTCGTTGATTTGATTCGGTGATACTATAACAATAAAGAAAAACAAAACAAACACTAACTATATAAACAACTACCTTCCGTCTTTCTTTTCTTTTCTATTCTTCCACTAACTAGCATCTTTATTCCATCTTTCTGGACTTTTCGGAATTTTTTTTAACATACATAGCAAATAAACATAGACAACGTTGCAATAAGGCACTACTAAATAACACTACTACACCGAATCAAATCAGTTGGGTAAATATAAGGAATTAGGCATGGGTCACAAACGAATGGCTAAAAGCTCAAACTGTAACATTTGTGTAAATCGGGTTTCGAAAACCCGCACCAATCTATCAACCAAAGTGTATTTTTATCGTGCAGTTATTTTTTATTCTTTTTAATATTTCATATATAAATACTAATAATAATTAATGTCTAAAAACAACCTTAATAAAATAATATAATAAATAAACAATAAATATTATATAGACCATTAAAAGACTTAATAAAAAATAATAATAGGATTTAAAAGGGTGGCCGGGATTCGAACCCACGCCAACCTGGTTCGGGAATTAGCGAAACACACAAGAACCAGTTGGGCTAAGCCCTCAGCCGTTTCAAATCCAAACTGTTTAATATTTATATACAAATGTAGTTCGAGCTTGAATACCAATTTCCCGCCAAGACGTAACCCAACGAGAACACAGCCTTTACCAAGCTGTCAACTTTCCATAGTTGTCGTCGCTAATTCTTCGGGATTACGACTTTTGGTTCATTACCATAACTTAATCAATCAAGAACTTGGCCAAGAAGTGACCAAATTCGATACGGTGAACACCTAAATACCCGACTACACTTCAACAATTCATCCTCAACCCATATCGATCCTCTCACTCCCCCTCTCAACTTTCTCTCTCTGTTTCTGTTGGACAAACCAAAGCACGCCGGAAAACCCGCTCAACCGCCGGTATTCACTGGAGAAGACGAGGACTCGCCGGAGGAATCGGTAACTCGCCGGTCACGCCGCGTTTCTTTGTTTTGGTATAATCTTGATCCTTGTCCTTGTTTGTTTGCAACCGCTTTAACTTGAACTAACGATTAATCCAACGGAAACTCGTTATTGTTAAACTTCAGTATACGTTTATTTGTTTTAAGTGAAGAAGACGACAGTTAAAGGAAGCTTATAACTAATAAAAACATAAACATCAACACCAAACTTGGCATAGCCCAGCGGTGTTTGGCGCGCCCGAAATGAACGGAGGTACCGAGTTCGACCCTGGCTTGCTCCTGTTTGTTCGCTGTTGTAACTTGGTGCTCTGTTGGGACGGTTCCTATGTGGGCTAATATTTTTTTTATGTATTATTCTTTCGAGGCCAACATTTTTAGTTTGGCTGTTTAAAAATAAATTGTTTATGTAAAAAGTCTGAAATCAGTATCTTCATGTTTAATTAGTAAAACTTATAAAATTATTATTATCATTAGTTCTTATTTAGAATCAGTATTTTTTTTATAAAAATTGTAAAGTTTGTTACTTCAAATATTATCATTTGTTTTATTATTAATTATAGATAATTATTACTGTTATTATAAATCTCATTATTATAATTTATTAATGGTTTAATACTAACTTGTAAACTTGTATTAATACATCTTGCCATGAACCTTATCGTTATAATCTTTTAACCTTGTCAAATTTAAGCGTAATCGAAAGCAAATGATTAAAACACCACCTAAAATAATCAACTTCATACCATTCCGTAATGTAATTCAAAAACCTTGACGGATTCACTATTTTAATCTAGGTTAAAATCTTTGTCGATTATTGAACTTTACTCGTGTGATATCCAAGAATCTATACGCAACCTACGGTGAGTGAATCTCTACAAATTCCCTGTTTTAATACGTTTTTGGGTGTATCATGTGTCGTACCATTTCTAAATTTTATTTAACACTTGTGCTAATATCATTTCGTGATCAAATGTGTATTGTTTGTTATATGATTATTATGTGGATACGTCTTTTAGTGCAATCATTTCATTAGGCCCATCAGCTCCTCGTGGGATACGGGTTGAGCATCAGGTGCCTCATTAGATGGACTCCGTTTGATTGAGCCTTGATCTCACATACATCATCCATTATGTCATATGCTCATACAATGTGGTTTGTGGTTTGTGATTTGTTACATATATACATTTGCTCACATGTGATTTATGCACAATTTTATATAAACAATAGTAATATTTATATACTTAATTGTTTTATCAAGGTTCACTCGCCAACTTTTGTTGACCCATATTTTCTCTATTTTACGCATGATACAGGTGATCAAGTTGAGGAAAGAAACACCTAGGATGGCCTTAGTAGAATAATCTAGTTATTTAGTTGGGACAATATGTTAGTTTATTGTTTGTATTTGCTTAATTTATGTGTTGGATATTCAAGGTTAATTTGGAATTAATAAATATGATACTTATTAGTAAATATCATGAGCTTTGGTGATAACCCAATTATGCCCCGACTTCTATTCCGTTGCGGGTCAGGGTGTGACAGATTGGTATCAGAGCTTGTGACTATAGGGATATAGGATAGGTTATTAGACCCTTAGAGCCTATACTATAGTTGATTAGATTTTAATTGTTTATGTGTTACATGCAAAATTCATGATGTTTATATGTTTCATGTTTATTTTCACACACAATATTATGCAAGCACTCTCACAAGTACATGTTAATATGCAATGCTCATCATAGTTCATATCCTCATAACATATCATATCCATGAAAGCACGCACCTCACGATTTCACAATTTCCATGTTTTCTTTTCAAAAATTTTTGCAATGTTTTCATATTTTTCAAATCACATCAAAGTGAGTTTTCACGACGGGCATGTAGTAACTGAAGGGTACGAGTACCGGTAGTCGGAACGTCCTGTCTAGGCTTGGCATTCGTATAAATCCAAAATAAAGGACCAGTTTGCCTACCTAGGGACTAATGATGAGAGTACGAAGGACCTATTAGGCCAAAGCATGCTATACCAAACGTTGTGTGAACTAACCCCACTTTGAGTTGTCATTGTGTCTACACCTGGACACCCTCCGACCTTACATCTCGCAATCATGTTTTACGATTTTCATTCGGGTGATGCGAGTGTTAACCAGCCGACACCAATGTGAACCCTACCAAGCTCAATAGTCATGGGGGCCCACATGACTATACAGGCAATGGTATGGAGACATTTGGAGGCCCAAACATGAGCAAGCCCAAGACATCCAATGGATATAGTTAAGTTATTTTCAATTATTATAAATGTTGTTTTCATTCCTTTTTACGACACATGACACCTAGGAAATTCTTGGACTCACAATCTCCCTACATATATTCCTGTAGATGTCTGCTAGGCAATTACGTGGAGGTAGAAGGTCAGGAAAGTCAAACGAACGCTTGGCCACGCAAATTGCTAAACAAATGGCCGCAGTGCTTCCTGACATCGTGCTACAAGTTCAGCAAGCTCTCACCGCTAATTCCATCAACTCTCCCAACCAAGAAGACCTAAACGTCGCCAACCCTCCTCCCAAAACCCCCAAATGCACCTACAAACACTTCAAGTCCTGCGATCCCCCAAAATATGAAGGGACTGAAGGTGTCACCGCTCTCCTTCACTGGTTTGAGAGATGGAAAACACCTTCCTCAATTGCGACTGTCCTGAGGACCGTAAGGTACGTTACGCGATGGAAGATTGTTTGGGGTAGCCCTTACCTGGTGGAACACGGAAAAAGGTAAGCGAGGTGTAGATGATGCCATGGCTTTATCATGGGAAGAATTAAGAGAGATCATGACAAGACGTTTCTGCCCTAGAAGCGAGATCAAGAAGCTTGAAGATGAATTCTATGCTCTAAAGCAAAAAGAAGGGGATCACACTCCTACAACAAGAGGTTTCTTGAGTTGAACCAAATGGTTCCCAATCTGTTCACCCATTATACCACTTAATTGAACACTACATTGAGGCCTCCCCTCGAAAATCCAAGATTCGGTTTTAAGCACTTCGCCTGCAACACTCGAAGCCGCAATGGAGTTAGCTACGGAACTCACTGAAAATTGCATTCGAAATGGCAATTTTAAGGATGAGAAGAAGAAAACACCCATTGAGACTCCAATTCCAAACCACTCAGGTTCATCCTCGAAGTTTGCTGGTAAGAGGAAGCGAAATGGCAAGAACTTTGCTGTCACCCAAACCAACCCTCCCATCACTACTACTCCAATCACCCAAGTTGCCCCTCCAGCTGCACCATTCAAAAGGCCATACACTTGCCCACACCCAAAGTGTAACCGTTGCCAATACCATCACCCTCATGAAAACCCTTGCCAACATTGCACAAGTTGTGGCCGTGCGGGTCACACTATCCAAACCTGTCGTACCCTTCAGCGATCAAACCGTAGTCAACCTCCAACCCAAACCCAAAATCAAATGGTGGGCCAAGCCCAACAACCTTACTTCTACCACCTGCACAACTCACAGCCCAACCTTACTACCAACCCAACTACCCCATGATGTAATCCATACGAGCCTGTTTTAATTATGGGGACCCAAACCACTTCAGGAATACTTGCCCACTCCTGGTGAACATCATCCAAGCCCAAGCTCAAGCAAACCCGGTAAACCAAGCTAACCAAGCTCATCCACCTGCTAGAGGAAGAGCTTTCAATATCAACGCCAACCAAGCCAGGGCTGACAACAATGTGGTCAACGGTACGTTTCTCGTAAATGGTAGTTATGCATCCATATTATTCGATACTGGTGCGGATAAGAGCTTTGTGTCTTTAGAATTTGAATATATTCTCAACCTACCTCGTGATAATCTCGTTTAATCTCTGACGGTGGAAGTTGCTGACGGAAAACCATTTCATTAAATTCTATTATACGCGATTGTACTCTCACCCTAAATGATCACGATTTTTCGATTGATCTCATTCCAATGAAATTGGGAAGTTTCGATGCATCAGTATGGACTGGCTCAGCCAGCATCACGCTGAAGTGGTGTGCCATGAAAAGTTCATTCGTCTTCCTCTCGCCGACGGTCAGACACTACGTATCTGTGGGGAAACTCCTTCGAAAGGGTTCAAATTGATGTCCTGCCTTCAAGCCCGAAGTTGTCTTCGCAAGAATTACGTCGCATTTCTAGCTCACGTCGTCAAGAAGGAAGGCAAGGAGAGGAAGCTCGAAGATGTTCCAATTGTGAAAGAATTCCCGCAAGTTTTTCCCGACGACGTTTCAGGACTTCCTCCTGCGCGAGAAGTCGAATTTCGAATAGATCTTGTGCCTGGTGCTACACCGGTCGCAAAATCTCCCTATAGGTTAGCCCCATCCAAGATGCAAGAGTTGGCCAGTCAACTGCAAGAGCTGACTGACAAAGGATTCATACGTCCTAGCTAATCGCCTTGGGGTGCGCCCGTTCTTTTTGTGAGGAAGAAAGATGGAACGTTTCGCATGTGAATTGATTATAGAGAACTTAAAAAATTGGCGGTTAAGAATCGCTATCCGCTGCCTGGTATTGATGACCTTCTAGACCAACTTCAAGGCACCACCTGTTTTTCAAAAATTCACCTTCATTCTGGTTATCATCAGCTTGGAGTGCGCGAAGAAGATATTCCAAAAACTGCCTTCCGAACTCGTTATGGTCATTACGAGTTCATGGTTATGCCCTTCGGTTTAACCAACGCCCCCGCTGTCTTCATGGATTTGATGAATAGGGTATGCAAACCCTATCTCGACCGTTTCGTCATAGTCTTCATCGACGACATTCTTATCAACTCCAAGTAAAAATCCGATCATGAGCGACACCTTCGACTCATTCTTACACTCTTAAGGACTGAAAAGCTTTACGCTAAGTTCTCAAATGCGAATTCTGGTTAAGAGAAGTACAATTCCTCTGTCATGTCGTCAATGACAAAGGGATTCATGTCTATCCTTCGAAAATTAAGGCAGTACAAGAATGGCAAGTGCCACGCACCCCTACCGAAGTTAGGTCATTTCTTGGCTTGGCTGGTTATTACCGACGCTTCATTGCCAATTTTTCCCATATCACCGTTCCGCTCACGACCTTGACCCACAAGGGAAAACCCTTCATTTGGGGACCTAAGCAAGAGGAGGCCTTCCAAACTTTAAAACAAAGGCTTTGTGACGCACCTATCCTTACACTCCCTGAGGGTTGCGATGACTTTGTGGTTTATTGCGACGCATCAGCGCATGGTCTAGGCTGTGTATTAATGCAAAGACGAAAGGTGATAGCCAATGCCTCTAGGCAACTCAAAGTTCATGAGAAAAATTACACCACCCACACCTGGAACTTGGAGCCGTTGTGTTCGCTCTCAAGATATGGAGACATTATCTTTACGGTACCAAGTGTGAAATATACACTGACCAAAAGAGTCTCCAGCATATCTTCAATAAAAAGAGTTAAATATCAGGCAACGAAGATGGGTCGAACTGCTCAACGATTACGACTGCGAGATTCAGTATCATCCCGACAAGGCAAACGTGGTGGCTGATGCGCTCAGTCGAAAAGGATATGCGAACTCTATTCGTCTTCTATGTTCGCAAATCATAACCGATATCAAGGATCGAATCCGGGCAGCTCAACATATCTCTGTAATGGAAAATGACGTACGCGATGAGCTGTCATGTGGAGCTGAACTCAAAATTGAAACCAAATCCGACGGTATTCTATATTATTTAAACCGCATATGGATTCCCGATCGCGACAACCTTCGTGACTTCCTCATGAATGAGGCACACAAAACGCGATACTCTATACACCCAGGAGCCGATAAGATGTATCAAGACCTACGATACACCTACTGGTGGCCTGGCATGAAAAAGGATATCGCTGTTTTTGTTTCCAAGTGCCTTACATGTTCCAAAGTGAAAGCTGAACATCAAAGACCTTCAGGACTTCTAGTCTAACCCGAAATACCTGTATGGAAGTGGGAAAACATAACCATGGACTTCATTACCGGGTTACCTCGCACCTCCTGTGGGTATGACACCATATGGTAATGATTGATCGTCTTACAAAATCATCTCACTTCATTCCGATTCGCGAGGGCTTCAAGAACGAGAAGTTAGCTCGTATCTACATCAACGAGATCGTAAGCCGTCATGGTGTACCGTTAAGCATCATTTCAGACCATGATGGTCATTTCACTTCACGAACATGGCGAGCTGTACAAACCGCTTTGGGTACACGGTTATACCTTAGCACCGCCTTTCACCCTCAGACTGATGGTCAATCTGAACACACCATCCAAACCCTCGAAGACATGATTCGAGCATGTGTCATAGACTTCAAAGGAAATTGGGATCTCATCTACCGTTAGTCGAGTTTTCGTACAACAATAGCTATCATTCAAGTATCAGCATGGCTCCTTTCCAAGCTTTATATGGTCGTAAATGCCGATCTCCAGTATGTTGGCACGAGATTGGTGAAGCGCAAATCACCGGACCTGAATTGATTCAAGAAACAACCGACAAGATCCTTCAAATTCGAAACAATCTTCTAGCGGCTCAAAGTCGTCAAAAGAGTTATGCTGACAAACGACGAAAGCCCTTGGAGTTTGCGTTGGTGATCAAGTACTTCTGAAAGTATCACCGTGGAAGGGAGTGGTTCGTTTTGGTCAAAAAGGCAAGCTAGCACCACGTTACGTAGGACCTTTCAAAATACTTGAAAGAGTAGGTCCTGTAGCCTACAAGCTTGACATACCAGAAGAACTCAACAGGATACATCCCACTTTCCATGTATCAAACTTGATAAGTTCCTCGCCGACAAAAATCTCCACATCCCTCTGGAAGTTATTCAAGTCGATGAATCAATGCACTTCGTTGAAAGACCAGTGGAAATCATGGATTTCGGTGAAAAACGTTTAAGGCGAAGTCGTATTCCAATCGTCAGGGTACGCTGGGAGTCAAAACGAGGACCCGAGTTTACTTGGGAACGTGAAGACTCAATGCGCGAAAAGTACCCGCATCTTTTTTCGGTTACAACTACTACTTAAATTTCTGGACGAAATTTCTAAAAGTAGGGGATACTGTAACATTTGTGTAAATCGGGTTTCGAAATCCCGCCCCAATCTATCAACCAAAGTGTATTTTTATCGTGCAGTTATTTTTTATTCTTTTAATATTTCATATATAAATACTAATAATAATTAATGTCTAAAAACAACCTTAATAAAATAATATAATAAATAAACAACAAATATTATATAGACCTTTTAAAGACTTAATAAAAAATAATAATAGGATTTAAAAGGGTCGCCGGGATTCGAACCCGCGCCAACCCGGTTCGGGAATTAGCGAAACACACAAGAACCAGCTGGGCTAAGCCCTCAACCGTTCCAAATCCCAACTGTTTAATATTTATATACAAATGTAGTTCGAGCTCGAATTCCAATTTCCCGCCAAGACGTAACCCAACGAGACACAACCTTTACCAAGTTGTCAACTTTCCATAGCTGTCGTCGCTATTCTTAGGGATACAACTTTTGGTTCATTACCATAACTTAATCAATCAAGAACTTGGCCAAGAACGTGACCAAATTCGATACCGTGAACACCTATAAATACCCGACTACACTTCAACCATTCATCCTCACACCCATCTCGATCCTCTCACTCCCCCTCTCAACTTTCTCTCTCTGTTTCTGTTGGACAAACCAAAGCACGCCGGAAAACCCCTCAACCGCCGGTATTCACCGGAGAAGACGAGGACTCGCCGGAGGAATCGGTAACTCGCCGGTCACGCCGCGTTTCTTTGTTTTGGTATAATCTTGATCCTTGTCCTTGTTTGTTTGCAACCGCTTTAACTCGAACTAACGATTAATCCAACGGAAACTCGTTATTGTTAAACTTCAGTATACATTTATTTGTTTTAAGTGAAGAAGACGACAGTTAAAGGAAGTTTATAACTAATAAAAACATAAACATCAACACCAAACTTGGCATAGCCCAGCGGTGTTTGGCGCGCCCGAAATGAACGGAGGTACCGAGTTCGACCCCGGCTTGCTCCTGTTTGTTCGCTGTTGTAACTTGGTGCTCTGTTGGGACGGTTCCTATGTGGGCTAATATTTTTTTTTATTATTATTCTTTCGAGGCCAACATTTTTAGTTTGGTTGTTTAAAAAATAAATTGTTTATGTAAAAAGTCTGAAATCAGTATCTTCATGTCAAATAAGTAAAACTTATAAAATTTTTATTATCATTAGTTCTTATTTAGAATCAGTATTGTTTTTATAAAAATTGTAAAGTTTGTTACTTCAAATATTATCATTTGTTTTATTATTAATTATAGATAATTATTACTGTTATTATAAATCTCATTATTATAATTTATTAATGGTTTAATACTAACTTGTAAACTTGTATTAATACATCTTGCCATGAACCTGTATCGTTATAATCTTTTAACCTTGTCAAATTTAAGTGTAATCGAAAGCAAATGATTAAAACACCACCTAAAATAATCAACTTCATACCATTCCGTAACGTAATTCAAAAACCTTGACGGATTCACTATTTTATCTAGGTTAAAATCTTTGTCGATTCTTGAACTTTACTCGTGTGATATCCAAGAATCTATACGCAACCTAAGGTGAGTGAATCTCTACAAATTCCTGTTTTAATCACGTTTTGGGGTGTATCATGTGTCGTACCATTTCTAAATTTTATTTAACACTTGTGCTAATATCATTTCGTGATCAAATGTGTATTGTTTGTTATGTTATTATTATGTGGATACGTTTTTTTAGTGCAATCATTTCATTAGGCACATCAGCTCCTCATGGGATACGGGTTGAGCATCAGGTGCCTCATTAGATCGGCTCCGTTTGATTGAGCCTTGATCTCACATACATCATCCATTATGTCATATGCTCATACAATGTGGTTTGTGATTTGTTACATATATACATTTGCTCACATGTGATTTATGCACAATTTTATATAATCAACAGTAATATTTATATACTTAATTGTTTTATCAAGGTTCACTCGTAACTTTTGTTGACCCAAATTTTCTCTATTTTACGCATGATACAGGTGATCAAGTTGAGGAAAGAAACACCTAGGATGGCCTTAGAAGAATAATCGAGTTATTTAGTTGGGACAATCTGTTGGTTTATTGTTTGTATTTGCTTAAATACTGTGTTGGATATTCAAGGTTAATTTGGAATTAATAAATATGAAACTTATTAGTAAATATCATGAGCTTTGGTGACAACCCAATTATGCCCCGACTTTTATTCCGCTGCGGGTCAGGGTGTGACACAAACATGGTTACTACGGACCAAACCCCCGCCCCTTACATTACCAAGCTCATATATATGATGTAAGAGGACCAACCCCCCAAATACCACACTCACACTCGTCCAGACGAGGCCACCTAACTGCATTTATCATCTCTACAAGCAAACAAGCTAAGGCCTTAAAATGCATCTACCAATAAGTTCTGTTAACACAATAAGCACATTGCCACTCAATCAAAAAGAAATTTTCTAATTCATGTATGTGTGTGGCACAAAACTCACCAAGAAAGAAGGTACAATGGGTTACCAATGTGTACTATGGATTGATGAAAACTTTTCAAATTTTTGACACTCTTATGCTTGGTTGAAAATTTCCAAAACTTCAAAATTTTCCTCCCATCCCCACACTTGGGATACATTGCCCAAATGCATGGTTTTGGAAGATCTCCTCATTCAACAACCACAATTCACATTTGGTTTTCCCCTCAAATCCCAATTTTTTTTCATAAACAAACATAAACTCCACCAACTATCACAACCCATTAACATAAACTCAACACCACCTTTCCACCCAACTAACAACATAAACATAAAAACAAATATATACATAAATGTACAAATGAAGAAAGAACACCACCTGATCAATAATAGCGAGGTTGGGGCGGCCCAAAGATTGATGTCATCATATCTGAGAACTCACCGAACCCAAAAGCTCCACTACTACTCCCACTTTCATCCCCTCCTTGCTGTGGTTGCATGTTCTCTCTAGGATCTAACCATTGCGAATGATGCAATGGTGGCGTGGGATATGAAATACTACCATCATAAGGTGGCAACTCCGAATAATTAACCGGTGACGGGTCAACAACAACTGGTCGTCCTGCATGCCAATCAGCGTGTAGACGACGGTTTTGGTCATCAACATATCGGTTATTTATTTTTTGTTCGCGAGCATAGGCGTGAGTGCGGTTCCAGACTCTTGTCTATCAAAACTATACTTGAGAGGGTGCTCCATGCTTGCACCCATCCAAGTTTGATGGTCAAAGAATGTCCTTTCGGACCAGGACCAACTGTCAAATATGGATGGTAACGGACGCTGATTCTGAATTACTTCTTGCATTGTTCCTTGATGAGCCCAATTCGGTTCATAAGACCGCTCCGTATAATCAAAGAATCCGCCTCCATGCGTATGACTTCCACTCGCACCCCCTTGATCCACATCCATTGGGCCCGCATACGGGTCATCCATGTAGTCCTCATCACCACTTGCAACTTCCTTCTTACTTTCGGGATCATCTGCTTCCCCTGAACGGAACAGCCTTGCATCCGCCTTAAGAACCCTCCACCTTTGTTCTTCACTCTTAAGCTTATGGTACCGTTCAGATTCAGAATACTTCCATCCACTACCCAACTGCTTTATATCGAATGGCGTGAATTTTTTATACGACCCTTTATCTTCAGCACCGATTGCCCCATACATCCTTAATAGAGCAGTGATAAGTCGGCAGTGTGGAATGATCTTTCTTTCAAAACTGTTTCTACTTATCCAAATGTGGTTTAGGACCAAGGAACGGTATAGAATCAATGGGGAGCCATTAAGCAAGGAGTACAAAATCGGCACTTCCGGATATTCGAACTTCAACCTTGTCACCCCGACTGGAATGACATTCTGTGTCACATTTACCAACATAAGTTTCGCCTCAGTTCGTAAATTCTTCGAAAAATCCTCCCACTAGTTGTTCCAGGAAAGAACAAATAGCTTAACATATCATTCCATCTAGGATGCTTTTCCGGCTCCAAGTATAAATCCTTCAAGCTTGGAATCATATACTGATTGTTGGGCTTGCTGTCAAACTTGGCGATTCACTTCAATGTCTTGAATGACATTTCCACCTCAATGCCATTTACCGCCTCGATTAACTTTATCTCGGAAGCTTTAGTGAAAGGTGGACATTTCAACGTTGCCATCCACTCCTGTATCTCATCATCATACAAATTTCTTCCCATTCCATCATAACACTTAAGGGCGGCTTCCCAAACTAAAGCTTTGAATTTGTCCGTAATCCCAAATGGTCCACAATCAACTTCTCTTATTTCTTTTTCACAAATAAACGCTTCCATCCGTTGAGCCAACTTGTTCATCTGATCGTGAAAAAGATCCGCTCTCCATTCTTCTGGTTGGTCTAGTAATGAACCTGTTGTCCACTTCGGTTTTGGACCCCTTTGTGGAGAATCTTCTTCCGAGTCCGGTCACCCACCCGAACCAATCTTCTCTTCTTTTGTTGTGCCTCTTGTGGATTGCTAGATGACCTCTACCGCTTTACCTTTATTCCTTCCCATTCCTACACACATCAAACAACAATCACACAAAAGTCCCATAAGCTCATAACACTTTCCCCACACTTGCTTGACACTATGGGTGGAGATGCAACTAAACACAAGTTTATTTATTTATTTATTTTTTTCATAAATTTTAGGCATGATGTCTCTATATTCTTAAGATTTCTCAACAAGTCAACAATTTTTAACATCATCTTAACAAATACAACCATAGCAACCTTGTGAATAACAACCTCATATCATCTAACATGGACAAGCAAGTGTATGTAAAAATAAATAAAAGCAAATAGAACATAAACCTTGCAATTCACAATGCATCACTAACATAGCTGAGAGTTACATACCTTTAGTTTGTAGATGCAAGGAATACTAAAAACCCTCAGGAACAAGAAACCCCCAAAATCTTCGGACCTATAGCTTGAAAATCGATCCAGAAAACAATGTTTTTCCTCAAATCCCAACCCAAAAACAGAAAGCTTGTGAAATTCTAGTCAAAATGGACCCAAAAATCACTTGATTTGGACAAGAGATGAGAAAGTTATGAAATCTTGAAGTTACGGAGGTTGAAAGGGAGATTAGGGTTTTTTGAAGATGAAAGTGAGAGATGAGATGATCTGTGTGGATGGGGTTCAATGCAGAAAACTAAGTGGTTGGGGTTGATTTTCGGAATTATCAATTATTATTATTATTTTTTTATAGAAAACCAAAATCGTAAATGACCTATCAGCACGAACCGTAGCTTACGGTCCCCGCCGTAGGCTACGGTTCAGTTGATCAAGAATATATGTCCGTAAAGCAGATTCGAAAGGCCGTAAGGCACTTCTTTCAAGCCCAGACCGTAAGCTACGGCCCTATCTGGGCATTATTTTCCTGAATTTTTTTTTTCAATAAGCATGAAAAATTACCTTACCCCCCATGAAAAACCCGTGTTGTCCTCAACACTATGTTAGAGAAATTCGGAAGAATATCCCCACATTTGTTTCAAACACTGGTTCAACATAAGAACGGTAAAATAAATTAAACTTAAACTAAACTAAAATACATATTTACACTACCAAACCTGGGCCTCTTGATCATTCCTCACATACAGAGCGTAGAATGTAGCCCACCTTATCAAGCTCGAGATTGTTGATGTCGTTCCCTTCCATGTAGGGTTTTAGCCGATGCTCGTTTACCGCTTGCTTTTTGTTAGTGCCAACTTCGAAAATATCAACATCACCGAAACGAACCACTCACATAATCTCATGTGGACCCATCCATTTACTCTTCAATTTTCCCGCAAACATCTTCATACGCGAGTTGTATAACCAAACCCTTTGACCCACTTCAAAGGTTCGCTTCCTAATCTTCGCATCATGAACCTTCTTTAACTTGTCCTTGTAAGCGGATGCACATTCATATGCTTCATCAAAAATTTCCTCAATCTCGCTCAATTGTAAATTTCTAATTCGACCCGCTTCGTCATAATCCGCATTCACCGTTTTGATTGCCCAATGCGCCCGATGGGCTAACTCCATCGGTAAATGACACCCCTTCCCATACACCATCCGGTAGAACGTTGTACCAATTGGAGTTTTGTAGGCCGTCCGATACGCCCACAATGCATCGTCTAGTTTGCTTGACCAATCTTTCCTATCCGTTCGTACTGTCTTCATAAGAATTTCTTTGATTTGGCCGTTGGAAACTTCAACTTGTCCGCTCATTTGCGGATGATAAGGCGTAGCGATTCGATGATTGACATTGTACCATTTCAAAAGCTTCCCAAAATTAAAATTCTTGAAGTGTGAACCACCATCACTAATTATAACTCTAGGAATTCCGAACCGAGCGAAAATGTTGGATTGAACAAATTTACAAACTACCGAATGGTCGTTTGTCCTCGTAGGTATGGCTTCAGTCCACTTCGATTCATAGTCTACCGCCACCAAAATATACACAAAACCATTCGAGTTCGGGAAAGGGCCCATAAAATCTATCCCCCAAACATCAAATATCTCCACCACCAAAATGGGATTCAAAGGCATTTCATCCTGCTTCGAGATACTTCCCATTTGTTGACATCTTGTACATTGACGAGCATATTCGCATGCATCCTTAAAGATCGTAGGCCAATAGAACCCACACGTAAGTACCCGATATCCCGTCTTTTGACCACTAAAATGACCCCCACAAACGGATGAATGAGCGTGGGTCAAAATTTCTAACACCTCCGTCTCGGGAATACATCTTCGAATAACTTGATCCGACCCAATCTTGAAAAGATCCGGTTCATCCCATATATATTGCTTAACTTGAACTATAAATTGTTGTCATCGTTTCTTGGTCCAATGATCCAGAATAGCACCCCTGGCCAAATAGTTCACATAATGGGCATACTACGGTGCAATAAAGTAGAAACGACCAAAAGTTGCTCATTGGGAAACCGTTCATTGATCTCGCTCATATCATCGACACCTTCTAATGGAATCCGAGACAAATGATCCGCTACAACATTTTCACATCCCTTTTTGTCCCGGATTTCCAAATCAAACTCTTGTAGTAATAATACCCAACGTATCAATCGGGGTTTCGCGTCTTTTTTCTCCATCAAGTATCGAACCGCGCTATGGTCCGAGTACACAACCACTTTGCTTCCCCAAATATATGAGCGAAACTTGTCCAAGGCATACACCACCGCAAGCAACTCCTTTTCGGTTGTGGTGTAATTTAGTTGCGCCTCAGACAAAGTTTTGCTAGCATAATAGATTACCACCCGGATTTTTATCAACCCATTGACCCAAAACTGCCCCAATTGTCGTGTCACTTGCATCACACATTATCTTGAACGGCTTTGACCAATCCGGCGGTTGCAAAATAGGAGCTTTGACCAACTGTTCCTTCAAAACATTGAAAGCTTGCAAACATTCGTTAGTAAACTCAAATGGGACATCTTTTAACAACAAATTACATAAAGGTTTAGTAATAACACTAAAACCCTTAATAAATCGTGATAAAAGCCTACATGTCCCAAAAATGATCTCACCCCTTTTACATTTTTAGGCGGAGGCAAAGATGATATTACCCGAATCTTTGATTTGTCCACCTCCATCCCCTTTTCCGAAATAACGTGACCTAACACAATACCCTCTTGTACCACGAAGTGACTTTTCTCCCAACTTAGCACCAATCTCAATACATCTTTTTAAAACTTTGTGTAATTCATTAAGACATGAATTAAAACTTATGCCAAAAATGGAAAAATCATCCATGAATACCTCAAGTGACTCCCCAACCATGTCCGAGAAAATACTCATCATACATCGTTGAAAAGTCGTCGGGGCATTACACAAGCCAAATGGCATTCGCCGGAAAGCAAAAGTGCCATAAGGACAAGTAAAAGTGGTTTTGTGTTGATCATCGGGATGAATGGCGATTTGGTTATAACCCGAATACTCGTCCAAAAAGCAATAATATTTTGACCTGATAATTTTTCAATAATTTGGTCAATGAAAGGCAATGGGAAATGGTCCTTGGAAGTGGCGGCATTCAATTTTCGGTAAACAATACAAACTCGCCACCCAGTGACGGTCGGGTGGCTATTTGTTCACCGTTTTCATCTTTTAAAACTTGAATACCGGCCTTCTTAGGCACAACTTGGGTAGGACTTACCCAAGCACTATCCGAAATCAGATAGATAATTCCCGCATCTAACCATTTAATTACCGCTTTTTTCACTACCTCTCTAAGATTCGGATTCAATCGCCTTTGAGCATCTCTTGTCGGTTTTGCATCTTCAGTTGTGATAATTTTGTGCATAACAATCGATGGGCTAATTCCTTTTAAATCGACAATCGTCCATCCAATGGCCGCTTTATTTGCCTTTAACACCTCCAACAAGGCTTGCTCTTGAACTTTTTCCAAATTAGAGGCAATAATGACCGGTAAGGTGTCATTATCCCCTAAAAATGCATACTTCAAATGACTTGGCAAGTCCTTCAACTCCAATGTTGGTGGCTCTTCCAACGACGGTTTTGCACCCAAATTAATTTCCACCAGTAAATTCTCAAACTGGTGGGTCCATGGGGTCGACCCTCTTTTACCGCTAGAGCTTCCAATTTTTACTCCTCTATCCTCAACGCACAAGCATGTACCTGTTCAGAAAAATCACAAACACAAGTTTCCATGCTATCTTCCTCAAACTCGTGCGGGTCGCATCCATGGACTAAACTGCAATAAAACACTCATCAACACCTAAAGAATTAGATATGCTAGTAAAAACATTTAATCTCATTTTCCTATTACCGAACGTCATGTCAACCGTACCAAATCGACAATCAATAACGGCATGTGGGTGCTCAAAAATGGCCGACCCAAAATGACGTTTGTTGTTGTTTTGGGTCCGCGGATGAGTAATCTAAGACCAAAAAGTCAACAGGATAGTAAAATTCATCAACTTTTACTAAACATCTTGTACCATCCCCCGTGGCAATTTATGAGACAAATCGGCCAACACCACCGTTGTCCCAACCCGCGCCAATGGACCAAAATCATATTGGTCGTATAATCCCCCCGTTAAAATGCTTACTCCGGCTCCAAGATCTAATAACGCCCTCGACATTGGGAAATTTCCAACTTGAATGTTTATCAATGGCATTCCCGGATCTTGGAGCTTAGGAGGAAGATCCCCTTTAAGCACCGCGCTTACTTGACCAGTTAAATCGACCTGCTTAGGCATCTTTTTCTTTTATTGCCTTTTTGTGTGCATAATTCTTTTAAAAATTTTGCATAAGCGGGGACTTGCTTAATCGCATCAAGCAACGGAAGATTGACCTTAACCTGTTGAACACATCGAATAATTCTTCTTTTTGAGACCCCTTGTTCAAATAAAATTTTTCTTACTCGGGTCAAGTAAAGCCGACGGAAATGGAAATTGGCTTGTTCCCCCTTCTTCATTTTTATTCTTTAAAACTTCACCCAACCTCGATTTCTTAATTACCTTTTCAACATTAGGGTCCTTAGACACAATTGAAGGTGACCCCTCATCCTCATCACTTTCATTACCCGTAATATCCCCAACCTCCCCATAAACCAAACTCGGTGATAAATTTGCTTTAAATTCTTTACCACTTCTCAAGACACTAACATGGTTAATAGGAATATTACGTGAATTATTATGAGAGGGAATTTACCTTGGTGTCACTAGGAAGTTGCCCTGTACCTTTTTTATTTCCACTACCTCGGATGCAAGTTGACCTATTTGAGTAGTCAATGTTTGGATGCTTTTATCACGAACCTCATCTTTTTGCATCCGGACCTCATTGAGTTGGTTCCTCTGTTGCATGTCTTGTTGCATCATCCTAAGCATCTCCATAACTTCGTTTTCACTCGACGAAGTTTGACCCGAATAACCACTTTGACCACCACCCGATTGTTGTTATTGACTTTGGTAGCCTTGATTGTTCCCGCTTCTAAAATTACCTTGATTGTATTGTTGGCGCGGAACAAAATTTCCTTGAACTCCTTGGAAATTTGGGTTAGTTTGGTTCGCCGGATTCCCGTAACGTAAGTTTGGATGATTCCTCAAACCGGGGTGGTATGTGTTCAAATTCATACCAAAAATTCTACCAACCCCTTGAATAGCATTCACTTCCTCCACTTGACTTTCAACACATAGCGCCACACAAACATTCCCCTCATGCCCTATTTCATTACAATTAGTGCACACATTAAAAACTTGGTTAGTTGTATGTACCTCTACATCCTCCATGGCGTTCACTTTGTGGTCTTGTAACCACATACTTTTTATTTCTCGATGCTTGTGCTTGTCGCTTGGAATTGAATGACATTTGTTCCAAGAAGGCCCAATTGTCTTGTTCATAATTTGTACCAAATGTACCATTAGAGACGGACACTAAATCGTGAGCATCACCATCACTCAACCCTTCACGAAAAGCATGTAAAAGCTCCCAAAGAGCAATACCATGATGTGGACAACTTTAAGCATATGTTGAACCTATCAAACGCTTCGTGAAACATCTCACCCACTTGTTGCCGAAATTCCCGAATACCTTTTCGAGCATCATTCGTCTTTTGAGTAGTGAAAAATTCTTCTAAGAACCTTTGTTGCATTTCGCCCATGTATAGATCGATGCGGAAGGTAATGTATAAAACCACCTCTTTGCCTTGCCTTCCAACGAAATTGGAAAAGAACTAACTTAACTTCATCAGATGAAAATCCTTGACCTCCAATGGTGTTGCAAATGGAGTCATAAGCTCTAAATGGAAATAAGGTTCTTCCGATGCTAAACCTTTATACTTAGGCAAACTTTAGAGCGCATTGGTTCTCACCTCAAAAACCATCCGGATGATGAGGAATCAGCACCGGCGAACGATTGTTTGTGATAACCGGTCAAAAATGAGCTTCAATTCCCCTCACCACCTCTCTATGGTATCTTCGTGGTGCGCCTAATGGTACTATTGGGCGACCCATTTGAGGTGCAAATTGTTGATATTGAGGTTGTTGCACCACCAGTTGTTGTATCGGTCGTTGAACTTCTGGAGGTTGTTGAAACGGTGGTTGTTGATATTGCGGCGCACTTGTTGCAAAGGCATAAGCCGTTGAAACTGTGGCCCATGTGGACGAACTTGTTGTACCCACGTTGGTTGCCTAACCACTTCTTGAATCGGTTCCAATTGTTGCCTTGGTACATCACACCTCCTTGAGATCCCAAATTACCTCCTTCTCCCCCATAATAATAATACCCTTCTTCATCGTACCCTCTAAACTCATCATCATACCCATCATAAAAACCTTCTCCTCCAACACCCGAAGATTGTACGTATTGAGACGATGGTTGATAAAAACCGTTTGATGTGAAGGTTGCAAAGTGAATGTAGTATGAACGATGGTTGAATTGGGTTGGAATTGATTTGGTGATATTTGTTGAGTAGAAGATGATAGACCAGTTGATGGAAAGAAAGATGAAAATGGCGGAACCATGGTTGTTGCGGTAAAGGTGAGAGCGGGTACGGGTTGAGTAATTACGGGTGATGTGGTATTAGTGGGTTGTACTTCCAATGTAGAAGTAGGATTAGGTGAAGGTGTGGATGGTGATGTTTGACTCGCAGTAGGAGTTGGAAAATCCATGATGACTTTGTTTTCTCAAAGTAAAACTCGGTTTTGTCGTAAAGTTCCTGAATTTTGGGATCAAATGCTAGCGGAGATGACTTGTAGAGCCTCTAGTATGCATACACCTGTAAAAAGTACCTGCACACTAAACACAACCAGCGTAAACCCGAAAATAACAAACAAAAGCTACTAAATTAACACAGTTGCGCACTACTCCCCGGCAACGCGCCAAAATTTGACGTGCTGTGGAAGTCTCACGCAAATTTAATCCAATTACAACTAAATAGCTAGCAGTAAGTGGGTATCGAACTCAGGGAGTTTGTGGAATATGTGTATGTTTTATAGCTTTATTGATTGACTAAATTATACTAATTTGCAAAAACTAAATTTCACGTGGTTTGATTGTTTGGTTCTAAGAACTAAATTACTAACTACTTGCAAATCAAAATTGGTTGTTTAACAGATTAGAAGAAAATGACCATCTTAGGTTCCAGTTTCCATTAACAATTGTGCATAATCCAACTAGAAAGAGTTAAATAGACATAACTCATGCATAAACAGTTGTTGTGATAAAAGGGAACGAAGTACTCGGATCAAATAAACGCGAGGTTGTTACCCGATGACCAATCAACCAATATCCAACCCTAACCCTTCCGTGATATCTCGATTGTCAACGACACCAAGACCGTACGGTTTAGACTAAGATCAAAATATTAATTAACAATTTACAATCAACCATTCATGCACCATAATAAACATAGCAAATAACCAAGTTCATTATTCTAGAAATAAGATTCAACACACAAAAGTCATAAAGAAACCTTCACCTAAGATGATCACCGAAAGTTTAGCGGACATTGCTTGGTGAATCTCATAACATTCAAATAATTCAAAAACAAAATACAAACCAAAATGTTTAGAATTGTTCACAAGCCAAGAAGAACACCCAAATTCGCCCCACAACTGCTGCCAAAAGTCCCCAATGATGAGATAGATGAAAAGACACCTCAAAATGATTAATATGGCAGTTACAAAATTTCTCACAGCTCCGAGTCTTAACCTACGGCCCTAGCCGTAGGCTACGGCCCCAACTCGGGGTCCTACGGCCTTTAGAATCTGTCTTACGGCTAACATTTGTATGCAGTGAGGCCGTAACCTACGACCCTGGCTGTAGGCTACAGCTGTGCCTGGAAAACCCTCTTTTGCCCTTTTCATCAAGCTTTTCTTTCTCACTTTGATCCAGCAAGGTACAATCTCCCATCCAAGTTTCATAAAACCACATGTTACTGCCCGTTTTCACCTGAAACACCAAACATACCGTAGTTACCATATTCTAGCGAATAAACCGAGTAAAGCATGAGATGTTGATCATTTTATAACATTTAAGGGTTGTCCTATAGACCACCCATCACATGGATCTCTTTGGGCCTGTCAATGTGAAAAGTATCACAGGAGATCTATACTTCCTGGTCGTAACCGATGACTTTCAAGATTCTCATGGGTTTTCTTTCAAGAGAGCAAGATTGAAACATTCGAAAATTTGATGATCTTGTTCGAAGATTGAAAACCTTTACCATTTGCCTATCAAGAGAATCAGAAGTGACAATGGTACTGAGTTTAAGAAAACAAGATGCTCGAATTCTGCAATGCTAAGGGTATTCATCATGAGTTCAGTGCCCCTATACTCCTCAACAAAATGGAGTAGCTAAACGAAAGAACCGAACGCTTACCGAGACTGCACGCACGGTGCTTGCTAATTCAAAATTACCTATTAGCTTTTGGAGCGAAGCAGTTGCATCTGCATGTTACACCCTTAACCGCGTAATGACTGTCAAGAAACACAAAAATACATGCTTTGAACTTCTTAACCAGTGAAAACCTAATCTAGAGTTTTTGGAGCCTTTTGGATCACCGTGTACTGTATTGGACCCTGAAGGAAAATTCGGAGCCAGATCTTTGGAAGGATTATTCGTAGGGTATGAAAGTCCTCAAAAGAGAGTTTATATACCAAGCTGAATCAGGTTATCGTTGCTCAACACGTTGATTGCCAGAGATACACAACGCCCATGCAAAAACCTGGAGATTCTTGGTTGTTCAATTACGAAGGGTTGCGGAATTCGTTTGAGCTACCAGAAGAATCATCCGAGGGAAGAACTTATCTTGCTATTCTAGAAACATCAGATACCTAATCAAGAGCAAGTTATAGGACCATTGGTTATTTCTCCAACAACAACTCCTTCCTCAAAAGTAGGCCCGAGCAACACTCAGCCAGAACCGGTAGTTGCACCAGTTCAGAACACTGCAGAACCATCTTCCACTCAACCAGCAAATGCAGAACCTAAACGTACTCCTACTTTTGATGATGGGGGATCCAATTCGATGAAGGAACATAAGAGATTACAAGTTATCTCAACAACCAAGCTGGCGAAACTAGTGCTAGAAATGAGGCTACTTCTTCAGAACAAGTTGCGGATCAGAATATCACAAACTTAGAAAGCTCAGTAAATGTTCAGGCGAAGTAATGCTTAGATCAGTCTCCTACCATCCGACAACAACATCACAGGAGAACTGCAAGGTGGCATGAAAACGCGAAATCAGATCAATAAGGATCTAAGTTGCTTTTATTCTAAAGTTACTCCACTTCAAAATAGATTTTCTCATAGTTGTTTTGTTTCTCAGGTAGAACCAGGAAACTTCAGAGATGCTCTTAATGATGAAAGTTGGGCGGAAGAAATGCAGGAAGAATTATTGCAGTTCCAAAAACTTAGAGTCTGGGAACTTGTTGACCTACCACCAAAGCAGAAAAAGATAAACACTCGGTGGGTTTACAAGTGCAAAAGAGATGATAGAGGAGTGGTTGTAGCAACAAAGCTCGGCTCATAGTTCAAGGTTTTCGTCAGCAGGAAGGGATAGACTACAACGAAGTCTATGCCCCAGTCGCACGTCTAAAGCTATCCGCAGTTTCCTGGCATTCGCCTCATGGAAAGGTTTCAAAGTGTATCAATTGGATGTGAAGTATGCTTTTCTGTACGGTATGGTAAAAGAGGAAGTATACATCGGCCAACCACCGAGGTTTGTCGATCCGCTTCACAAGGATAAGGTCTACTTGCTGAACAAAGCTCTGTACGGTTTACACCAGGCCCCAAGAGCCTGGTACGAGACGCTTTCCAAACATCTTCTGGCAAACCCCTTCACCAAAGGAACAGTAGACATCACCCTCTTTACCAAGGAAGTAGATGGACATCTGATTATTGTGCAATCTATGTGGACGATATCGTCTTTGGATCGACAAATGAACAGCTATGTAAGGACTTTGAGAAATTCATGAAAGAAAAATTCGAAATGAGTGCTTGGGTAAGATGAAATTCTTTTTGGCTTTAGGTTGAACAACTGCCAGACGGTATTTTCATTCACCAGACGAAGTATGTTCATGACGTGTTAGAGAAATTTGACATGACAGGAACTAAACCCGCATCTACCGTTTAGCTACAAACCACTGCATTATACCGTTCAACGATCGGATCCTTGATTGCCTCACAGCTTCAAGACCAGATATCATGTATCCCACATGCCTTTGCGCCAGATATCAGTCAAGCCCAAAGGAATCACATCTGTTGATCGTCAAAAGAATCATGCGCTATTTGAAAGAATGCCCAAACACCAGCTTGTGGTATCTACACCAAGGCGATTTCAATCTTGCGGGTTACTCGGACTCTGATTTTGGTTGCTGCAAGCAGAACGCTAAATCTACAATGGCAGGCTGCCAGTTCTTCAGAACACATTTGGTAACGTGGCAATGCAAGAAATAGACCGCGGTCACTCTCTCTACTTGTGAAGCTGAATACGTTTCAGCATCCAGTTGTTGTTCCCAGATACTGTGGATACAACAACAGATGAGAGACTTCGGACAACAATTTCTTGATACGCCCATATACATAGATAACAAGGCGGCTATTGATATCACTGTTAATCCTTGTCAACACTCACGCACTAAACATATAGAGATTCGATACCACTTTATCCGTGACTGTCATGAGAAAAAGTTGATACGAATTGAGAAAATCCACACTGATGAACAAAAAACAGATTTTTACACCAAAGCTTTTGATAGAGCAAGATTTCGAAATCTTTCAAAATTAAATGGTTTAAAGAATCTGACATCAGGGGATATTACGAGGTTGAATTTGAGGAAGACGATATTGGGATGTGATCCTCACTGGTCAGTCAAATGTTTTCTGTAAATAGTTTCCATGCTTTCTTTTAAATTAAAATCCAAAAAAATATGTTTTTGATTTTAGGGGAGAAAAAGTTATGAAAAATACAAAAAACATTAAAAAATCATGAAAAATACAAAAAACATTAAAATTCAAAAAGAGTTTTGTGTATAAGAGGAGATGATAGTACATCAGTGGACCGTTACAGTACGCTAAATAAATGTATTGTTTAAAAGCGTCTAAACAGGTCCTTCTAAGGATGTGCCAGTAGGCTTCGTACGTTCAGTAAACTACTTTCAGGATATAAACCTAAAAATATAAACTGGTAAATCTGTGGCTTAACATCTCTCGGATATATGGGCTTGGTACCCGAAATTTCGTTTGAGAGAATGCCAGATTCTGAGATACTAGGTCTTTATATTTAGTTGATATCTGGGGTATTATACGAGTTCTTCTGATTTTGCGTCAACAATGGCCTAGAACATGTATAATACTTTCGCATTATTCACCCCAAGCTGCATAAAAAATGAAGAAAAATGTCATAAAAAGATACGACATTCTGCAGCACAAAAATTAAAAGATTCCTAAGAGGAACACCACCTAAAGTCTAGCCTTCATCTCTTTCTCTGTATGGAAGTACTAACCTGAGCTCTCAAGATTTCGCAATTCACCCCTCTACATATATCAGTTAGATATATTCACCTGTGAGATGAAATCTAGGGAATCTCGATGCGGGAGTATATTCTGAGGTGGGAAACACAGATTAGGCCATGTTGCTAAAAATTTACCTAACATATCTTGAAGCTATTGAGAAACATGTAGAGGTTTAAGTGGATCAGTATACTGATAATCTAAAGAAAATCTGTTTAAGAACTTAAAGTTTTATCTAGAGCAACGGTGCTGGTAACGTGTCTCAATAAACTGATATTATCCTCTAACACAAACTCTCAAAAATATGTCTGTAAATATGTTTGTACATATTGCTTTAAGTATCTTTAGTTTAGAAGTATTCAAAAATTCAAAAAGATTTTATGTTTCTACTTTAAGTTTTGACTCCGGTGATGGAGAGGAAAATCTTTTGAAATACGAGTTGGGAGCTAATCTGGAGACAAAGTCTGGTTTCAAACGTTTAAAAGTTCATTAATTTGAAACTTGAAATTCAAAAGAAATTGTCTGTTTTGGTCAAAACGTGGTCAACCAAGGTCATTAACCTGGACTTGGTAGCCAAAACAATTAAACTAGGTCATTAACTTGGACTTGGTTAACTGTGTGGATAATTAAAACTGAAAACGAACGAAAAAGTTGGACAGTTTAAAAGTTTTCAGCAAAGAGAAAATTTTCGCACGAGTTGTTTTTAACTCTTTAACTTTTAACCTTCATATTTAACCTTATACTTTTCAACCTCCATGTTTAACCCTTTAACTTTTTAACCTTTCATATTTAACCCTTATACTTTTCATTCTTTTTTCTACTTTTTAATCTTATACTTTTAATCTTTCATGTTTAACCCTTATACTTTTCATTCATTTTTAAACTTTTTAACTCTTACACTTTAAATCTTTAAATGTTTGTCACAAAGAGTTAATGGTCACATATATTTTATGGTTTAACGGCCCATTATCAACGTGTGGTTCCTCAGTTCAGCTAATCCATTACGGGTTTCTGGAAGGCCTTTGAAGAGGAGAGGTTAAAAGAGCCCAATCCAGGTTTAGCTGTTTCAGGCAAGAGTTGCTTAAAATGAGTGTTGGTCATAATTTTCGTACGAAAATGGCGACCATATTTTCGCACGAAAATGTCAAGGCCTACATATAAGAATGAGGGAAACAGATTTTGTACGAAATCTGATAGATGTTTTGGTGCGGATTCTCTGAGGTGATTTCTTGTTTCATCTCATTCTACTCACTTTCTGACTTGTTTGACACATTAGGGAGGTTGATTCGCACACCTATTATAATGGTGAAGGTATACCATCAAGATCGAACCGTAAACTTGAATATTTTGGACGAAAACGGACTAAACACGTAGTTTTAGGATAACCTAGCCGGTAAAACTTAAAATTGAACTCAGTAATGTTAAAATCGGCTAATTTAACCTAGGTTCAAAGTCTCAATTTCATGAAAATCACAAAATTACAAGTGTTTTAAGTTGGTTCTAAGTTATGTAAACTGATGGGGACGAAGGATATTTTCGCACGAAAATATCATATTTTCGCACGAAAATTGTTGTGGTAAAATGTTAGAGTTTGGTTTGTAAATTTTCGCACGAAAATTCAGTGATAAATTGTAAAGTCATTTTCCTACGAAAATTGTGAGGAATTTGATTTTCTGAGAAATTTTGTCTAACTTTTTCATATCTCTTGGTTTCACATAAAACCGTACATGAGTTCCACCCTATGCACAACTCATGTGCCTATTGATAAAGATGTGCCAGAGTTTGCTCCTTTTTCACAGTATCTTGATTTTCTGGAAAGGCTGCCGATATATAATGCTCTCACACATAAGCATAACGCTTTTGCATCTCATGTTGACCGTTTTTGGAGCGCAGCTGAGCTTCAAACCGAACCAAGGGCTATTACTTCAGCAGTCAGAATCGGGAAGGATGATGTAGTGGTTACTATCACAAAAGATCTTATCCGAACAGTGTTGCATCTAAGAGATGAAAGCGACTTTCCTACGGGCTTTACAGAGAAGTTGGTCAAAGGATACTTCTACAGAATGGGGTACAATGGTTACGTGAATTCAGCTCCTTTCAAGATCAATAGACTAGGACTGCCTTACAGATTCCTAGCTCACTGTGTTACACGTGCCTTAAGCCACAGAAAAGGGGGTTGGGACGATCTCGTTGATTATCACATGTGCATGATTGTGGCAGTCATTCTGAACAAACCTTACAACTTCAGTAAGTTGGTTTTCGATCAGATGGTGATGAATTTGGGAAAGGGTCGATTCTTACAGTATCCGAGATTTATTCAGATGATCCTCGACCACCTACACCCCAATCTTGAGAAGAAGAAAGACGATATATTGGATCTAGAGCACATGTCTCTGTCGGACCTTCACAACATAAGCAATTACCGAAAGGGAGGAAAGGCTCGAGCATTCAAGCCTATCTTTGGAACTTTCGTAAAGACAGTTATATCGCTCCGCTAGAGGGAAAATGGAGAAATGAAGGTAGTGGCAATGAAAGTGAAGAGTGGAACATGATGGAAGATTTTATTGAAAAACGAAGCACATGGTTTATAAAGAGTGAGGGATAAAAGGGTCATTATGGTTGAAAGAAAGCTTTAGAAACCTCCTCCTCAGCACCTAAGCGCCAAAAGAAACAGCCAAGCATTGGTACAGGTTTGATTGATGAACCTGATATTGTAGAAGTACATGTTGAAGAAACAATGCAAACTCACACACAACACATGTTGAAGAGTCTGTCGAAGATACCACCGCAGATATTGAAAGAATGGTTGGTGGGAATACGAAGCAGGTGGTGGTGATAATGAAGGGCCATATCTAGTACTGATTCTAAAGAGAGGAGGGAAGGTGAAAGAAAAGATAGAGAAAAGAAAGAGAAAGAGAGAATAGAAAGAGAGAGAAAATTGGCTAAGGAAAGGAAACGCAAGGCTACAGGAAATGATGATACTACATATGAACCATCTGAGTCGGGAAAAAAGACCCCATTGTGAAGTCGGTTAAGAAGAAAGCCGGAAAGAGGGTTAAGCATGCTGCTGCAAGAAAACCAGAGTCTACCATAAAGAAACTCAATCATACAAAGACTGTTGATACTCCAGTCTCAGTAGAGACTGCATCTCAACGTGTTCTATCTCCCTCTCCCATAGTTGATCCTCTAGTTCAGTTTCCTCAACGTGCTCCATCTCCTCCTCCAACAACTCAGCCTTCTCCAATAGTCAAGCCACCAGTTGAATCTTCTCAACGTGTTCCATCTCCTCCTCCTGTTGTATCTCCTGTTGTTACTTCTCAGCCTCAGACAACATCGTCGGCTCATCCTACACAACAACATCCTTCAGCAAACAGAGTCTTTGATGATTATTTATTTGATTATAGTGCTATCCCAGGGGAGAAGGTCTCACGCTGATGATGTATACGTTGGGAGACTTGAAGAATTGGAAACTAAACTAAAGAATGCTGATGAGAAGATCAAGGTGCTTGAGTCAGACTGGATAGTATCAGGGAGATCCTAAGGGTAGTCACTGATGATAATGAGAAATTCTTTCAAGCTGCAAAACAAGTCACTGTTTACGAGGAAAGAATCAAAGTGCAGGAGAATGAGAGAGAAATTCTGAAGGCAACTCTCAGGAGCTATGAAACGGAAAATCAAAGAATGATAAAGAAAATGGAAGAATATGAAGCTTAGAGAGAGTCAAACAACAAACAGGTTGAGTTGATGAAGAAAATACTTGTCAGAACTCTGGGCATCTCTCTAACGGATGAGATTGAGAAGATTGAGAGAGATGAGGCAAGATAAAGGGTTACAGATAGAGAACAAGCTTCGAAAGCTTTATCAGATGCAAAAGGCAAGGGAAAGCACAAGATTGATGATATTCCTATCCTTAGCCAGCCTGTGCATGAAGCTGTCATTTCCTCGGATCCTTTGATTGAGCAAACTGCGCCCGGAAGCCAAATCCGTGCCAGTGTCTTCTGAGATAGTTGTTTATGATCCAGCCAATGATATGGAGAAAAGGTTTGTACTTTAGGGCAAATGGGTCTTATATTCGATGACGAAAGAGAAGGCCATAGCTCAGAGACAGTTAGAAAGAAAGATTGATGAAATGGTAGATGAAACGTGTGAAATGATAGAGAAGGAAGGAACGAATCTGTACTTAACTTGTTTGATAATGAAAGTATGATTGTTGATGCTTACATGAATGACTCTATAATTGAACTGACAGATGAACAGGTTCAGGGGGTCATCGATCGATATTAATGAGACAGTGCCAAAGCCCAAAGTCATTTATCTTGAGCACGATGTCGAAGAAGGGGAGTATGTTCACAACTACTCAAAGGCTGATCTCGCTAAGTTGTTGGAAATAGATGAAGAATCATTTGAGTTCGATTTTGAGGAAGAGATGAAGAACACAAGCACAGAGCCAAATAATTATGTTTTTGAAGATGTCCCACAGGCAAATGATTATGATAGAGTGATTATTGAAGATTGGGATTCAGATGATGATCATGAAGCGGCAACGTATACAGATGAAGGAACAGATGTCTTTCCTTCCTTTGCAGAGATGTCCTTTGAAGTAAACGACGATCTGCTAAAGCGCAAAGTAGAAGATGCAGTGAAAGATGGTACAGCTCCTAAACCACCGTCAAAAGAAGAGATCATAGAAATGAAGAAAAAGTGGTTGAAAGAAATTCCTCCAGAAAGGAAGTTCCGACGTCCGTTAGCTTTCTTCACAAGAGACCCTGATGTTTCTTTGGGTGACATTATCAGTTGGGGATGGATTGAGGAACTAGATGTTTATGCACTGAAACGCGAGTTTGGAGTTCAATACTTTAGACATCTGGGTGATATAAAGACTCTGCCAGAGTGTGATGTGAAGGAGTTTGTTCAAACTAAGTCGTTCAGTTTGAAGATGAAGCAAAATGATCAACATCTTTGGAAGATGATCAAGTTTGAAGCTGCTCATGGTTTCAACTACGGAAGCCACACAAGCCGCGCACTATCACAAAGATCGATCCATCACACAAGAAAAGGATGTGACCTTGATTGTCAAACGACCACGTGTTATGAAGAATATGCCTTTAAAAAGATGGAACAAGATTTTTACAAAATCTTCAAATGGTGGCACTACGATTCAAGTATTGGAGAGGCTGTTATCTATGTAGAGCCTGATGAAGGATCATGGGATATGTCTGAAGATCTATCTAAACCGTGATTATGCACAAATGAATTTATGGGTTGTGGGTGCGATCAGAGTCTTGGATCCTATGTGGCTAATCAACTACTCAGAGAAAGATATCGAACGACTATTCTTCATCAAGATCAGTTATAAAGAAAAGGAAAAAGAGTAGGCCTTGTAGTTCCAATGAATGTAAATGTGTGTTATGCTAACAATATTAATTCAGGTAAAGACTGGAACACATCCTGGAGAAAGCTTGAAGCCAAAGAGAAGAAAAAGATAGATCAGAATGAAGAAAGAATCGAGCAAGACAAAAGCTGGCTTCTCGGAAAGATTCAAGTTTGGCAACACGTACAATCGACCTCCTCCAATAGATCAAACTCCCATTGCTTCAGAGGAGCGTCGAAAGCCACCTAAACGCTTTTTCGGATGATCAAGTCAATTATGTTTGAAGATTTTTGCAAGAAAAGTTTTGAAGACTGTCCAAGACTGTGGCAACATCCAAGGGGGAGTTTGTTGGTGCACATATGTCTATTGCCTACGTCTAGGACGAGTCTGTTGTATAGATAGGGTTTCGCAATGTCAAAAGTTATATTTTGAAAGTTTTTAGTTTTGTATAAGTCAGGAATTTTCGCACGGAAATTCCTATGGATTTTCGCACGAAATTTTCGTGCGAAAATCCTTGGTAAAATCCTTGGTCCTGAGTCATTTGGTGCTGTCATGTCTTGCCTATAAATAGGTGACTTAGGATGTTTGTCTAGCATACTGTTTTGTTGATCAGAGGTGAAGCCCTGCTCGAGTCTGTAATCTTTCCAAAGTTATTAATACAAGATACAGACGGTTTAACAGTAATCATAATACTTATTCTTTGTTTGTTCACCCGGTTAACAATGGATTCCACCTCTGTTAGCTGAGCAAATCTCACCGGAAGCTCACGAATTGGGTCCGATCCTACACCTACAGAAATATCATGGAAGCACTGAAATGAGGAAGAGCAAGAAGGCGTTGTTGAAGAAAGAGTTTGACATTTTCAATCTTATGAAGGGAGAATCCATGAAGCAGCTAATTGAATGATATTGTCATCTAGTTGTCCTGTTGAAGAGACATGGTATTCTATGGACTAATGAGGAGCTTGCAGATAAACTGGCAGATGCTCTGCCAGAGGGAGAATGGTTCAAATATTTGATGGTATTAAAGAATGGAATTGAATACAGTGGATACAATCTACCACAGTTTATCGAGAAACCTGAAGGTCATGAAATGGAGATGGCAAGATCTAAGAGTGCATAGATAATACAAGATGTTGGTTTGTATTACAAAACTGGATCATCTGAAACACAAAGCCCAAAAATACAAACAACATTTAGTGCTAACACTTCTGGAAATTCATTTTCAAATCAATTAAGTTCTCAATCATTTTCAAGCTTCAATCAAACACTCCTCAGACACCTCAAAGCTCAAACTATTTTCAAAGCCAATCAAATCAACCAAGTTAAGCAAGTTCAAATCCAAAGATTTTAGTAAATGCAACATTGCTGTAAATCTGAACAATGCTCAAGATTTTACAGATGAGACAGCCAAACAACACATTGCACTACTTGCATCAGTTCTTGAGTCTTATGAACCCTAATTGCTAGAAGAATTGGAAATCCAGAAATGACAAATGAAGACTATGATCAAATTGATCAAGAAGTGCTAGAACCGATGGATATAAAATGGTGTATGACATCTATTGTTTGACGAGCACAAAGATTTATTGAAATCATGGAAGAAAGGATTTGGGCACTATGGATGGTAAACTTGGGTTTGACAAGTCGAAGGTTACGTGTTTTAAATGTCGGGAAATGGACATTTTAAGAGAGAGTGCACGAATCGTGAAGTTAGTTGTAATCAGAATCCTTTTGGCAATGACTATTACAAGAAGGCAATCTATCATCAACCATCTCCTTCTCGTTTAAGGGTTATTCAAATAGAAGATGGTTCATCAAATTCAAGAGAAAAAGCCTTGGTTGTAGCACAAGAGGATGAAGGATTCAACTGGAATAAATATATCTCCAAAAATGAAAGCTTGGCATTACTGGCAGGAATCATTGAGGAACCAAAATCTGAAATGGAAGAATGTTCGGAGAATGTTGTCTTTGATGAAGAAGCATTGGAAGAAGTTATTTTAGAGGAATATCTTCAACAACGATGTGAGGAAGAAAACATTTTCAATAATGCTTTTAAGAATATAATTCCACCTGGATATGATTTCTTCTTTTGCTGGATATTTCAGTACTTGATTCCATGGTGAGACAGTGGAGACACTGAAACCAGAGGTTGAAGAAGTGATCAACGTTGAAAAGGAAACGACGTTCGGAAATTTGACAGAAATTGTAGATAAAGAGATGATGACCAATTTGAAAGAGGTAGATTCTGATATAGAGGAAAAGAAGTCAGATAATGAGAAAGAATTGGTAAAGGAAGTGGTGAAAGTGCAAATTGTCGAGGTTGAAAAACCTTGTACAAAGTGCACTAAGCATGTGAAAATTGTGTTGAAAAAGATAAAATCATTAAGGAAATTAGAAAACATTCAGAAAATTTCAAATATGATTACAGAACAAGAAAGAAGCTTATAATAAAATAAAAAGAATTATAAGATGGTAGAACAAGCAAATTTGGAAAATGGTAAAACAATGGATATGTTGAAAGCAACCGTAATGGAAAAACATATGACAATTAACATACATCTAAATACGATTGCTGAACTTAAGAATGAATTGGAAAAGATAAAAATTGAAACTGAAAGGGTAAATAAACTTTTGATCAGTTACTTGAGCAGTTCATATGTCATCGATCACATTCTACCTAAAACTGAAAAGGGAGAAAATGATCAAAATGAAAAGAAAGTGAAGAGTATAGACGTGTTCCACCACCCATGTGGCAACGTTATTCTAAAAAGACACAAGATGGGATGGAAAAGGTGCTTAACATAAAACTCAAAACTGAGATGATTGATGAGCCGCCTGAGAATATAGACATAAGATACACTAAATCTAAAAATGACAATGAAACTGAGTTGGTACAAATGTTGTTGAAAAAGTGTTGGAAAGTGACTCAGATGATTTAAATTTGAAAGTGGTGAATCAAGTTTGAAAAGTTTTGAATCAAACTCACAATCAGAAAGTGAAGATAGTGTTCATAAAAATTCTTTTGTATCGTTAGAAGACAATTTAAGTGATGATCCTAATGTTGTTCTTTACAAAGTTAAGGATTATGATAAATTGTATTTTGATTAGAAATTTCCGATTTAGAATGTGAAGGAAGATCTTATTGATAAACTATTCAAACTTGTTGAAGTAAACTCAGCTGATCTTGAGAAAAATGTGAAAACGTTTTATTCAAAACCTAAGAAGACTTTCAATAATTATTAAGAAAGGGTGGAGATTATCCTGAGAACAGGAGAGATGGTTTGGGTTTTGAACAAAACAAGAATGAAAGAAAATTTCAAAAACAAGAAGATTGAATTTGTTTTTGGAACCAACACGGTAAGTGAAAAGGAAAACATTGGTAAAAAACCCAATGATGAGTTCAAGAAAGAAAAAGAGCTTCGTGAACAAACAAAGAACATCCAAAATTGCTGATAATAGGACTTGTTTCAAGTGCAATGAGATTGGTCATATTGCATGGAAATGTCCTAAATCTAAGTCTGTTCATCAAGACAAGAAGAAAACATAAGATGTTAAGTTAAAGAAACCAGATTTTGTTCCTAAATTCATCTTGAAACGAAACCATGAAATACCACAAATTGTAAATTTTTCGAACTATGAAAAAGGTGAATCTTCGAAAAGAGATGAACAAAAAGATTCAAAATTTTATATCAAAAAGGCACATTCGAGATCACAAATCTGGATTCCAAAGACAAAAACATCTTCTGAGGTTCTAAAATTAATTGTGACGGTAAAATCCAAAGAAAACCTTGAATTAAAAACTAACAGTGGGTTCCAGTTAAAAAGGAAGTGAAAGTTCCGACATCTGACATTCCTATCCCACCCAAGACCGAGAAGGCTTGGGTCTCCCTGTTTAAGTAATTTCTTATTTGCATGTGCAGCGGGGCTTCCAATGTCTATTATATCTAAGTGGATCATGGACAGTGGAGCTTCCAGGCATATGACAGGGATGCTAGTTTGCTTTATGACGGGTCAAATCAATCAAAAGAGGCTATGTAGGCTTTATAGGGAATCAAGGAGGTCGGATAATCGGAGAAGGAAAGTTATCATACGGAGTGGTATCATTTGATAGAGTGAACTACATTGCAGAGTTGGAAAATAATCTGCTTAGTATCTCCCAGATTTGTGATACAAAGTTCACCACTCATTTTAATGACAAAGAATGCATGATTTTGAAGCCAGGATTTAAGATTCCGGAGGAATGGATTCTTATGCGCGCCCCGATAGAGAACGATCTTTATGTGCTAGAAATGGGCGTAGCTACCACAACATAAAGTCGACACAATGTTTTGTTACTAAATCTACAAAGAAAGAATCAGTGTTATGGCATAGGAAGATGGGTCACATACATTTGAGAAAAATGAATTTTCTGGTTCATAACAACCTAGTGGAGGGTGTGAATTTGAGAAGTTTCCATTTGAACGATGATTGTCTGAGCTGCAAGAAAGGGAAGCAGCACAAGAAATCTCACCGAAGAAGTTATTGAATTCGATCAAGTTACCAAAAGAAAGGCTTCACATGGATCTCTTCGGACCTGTCAATGTTAAAAGCATTTCTGGAAATCTATAATGCCTGGTCGTTATAGATGATTATTCAAGATTTTCGTGGGTATTCTTCAACAAAGTAAGGATTAAACTTTTCAGAATCTGATGATACTCTTCCGAAAACTTGAAAATTTGTGTTATTTGCCAATACGAAGAATCAGAAGTGATAACAGAACGAAATTCAAGAACAATCGCATGCTTGAATTTTGCAATGATAAAGGCATTCTTCACGATTTCAGCGCCCCATATACTCCTCAACAAAATAGAGTAGCTGAACGTAAGAATCGCACACTTATTGAAACTGCTAGAATAATGCTTGCGGATTCGAAGTTACCTATAAGTTTCTGGAGTGAGGTTGTTGCGTCTGCATGTTGTACTCTAAACAGAGTATTAACTGCCAAATGTCATAAAAAGACATGCTTTGAACTTCTCAATCAACGGAAGCCGAACTTGGAATTCCTTGAATCTTTTGGATCTTCTTGCACGATTATTGATCCTGATGGAAACTTTAGTGCAAGATCTTTAGAAGGATTCTTCATTGGCTATGCTAGTCCATTTCGACGTGTATTCTTACCAAGTTTGAATCAAGTGATTCTAGCATAACACGTTGACTATCGAAGATATACAATGCCAACACAGAAGGCAGGTGATTCTTGGATGTTCAATTATGAAAGTTTATGGAACTCTTTTGACCTACCAAAGGAGCCAAACGAAGAAGAACTTGAAGTGTTGTATCATTTACATCAAACTTCAAATCAAGAACAAGTTCCAAGGCCAATAGTGGTAACTCAACCATCTACTAGAACAAACGATTCTGGAGAGGTCCAAGTAATTAGCAAGATGAATCAGTTGTTAAACTAGCGATAAATTCAACAGAGCCCAATCCTTCTCAAACAAATGATTCTGATTCTGAAGATACACCGACTTATGATCAACATGGCGAATCTTGTTCCGATGAATCTGAGAAATAACAAATTTGTTAAATCAATTTGTAGGTCCTAGTACTCAAAATGAAGCATCTACAAGCAACACAGTTGCTGAATCACTGGTTGAACAAAACATCATTAATCTGGTGAACGAAGTGGTGGTTTCTGATGAAGTGATGCCTAGGAATCTATTTTATCATCCCTCTGACAATATTATTGGCGAACTGTGTGCAGGAGTTAAAAAAAGAAATCAGATTAACAAAGCTCTTACTTGTTTCTATACTGGAGTAGCTTTTATTCAAGAATATTTTCTTATAATTGTCTTACCAAAGAATGTAAAAGAAGCAATAGTTGATGAGAGTGGGTCAACGCTATGCAGGAAGAACTGCAGCAATTTGAGAAGTTAGGAGTCTGGAAACTTGTAGATCTTCCCGCAAATCAAAAGGCCATTGATACTAAATGGGTCTTCAAGTGTAAGCGTACGATAAAGGAGTGATTGTCAGAATAAAGCTTGGCTTGTTGTCAAAGGATTTCATCAACAAGAAGGAATTGATTACACAGAAGTCTATGCTCCGGTTGCAAGACTGGAAGCCATCCGTATATTCCTGGCGTTTGCGTCATGGAAGGGATTCTAGGTGTACCAGCTAGATGTAAATCAGCTTTTCTCTACGAAAAGGTGAAGGAGTTAGTGTATGTCGGACAACCATCGGGGTTTGTCGATCCACTGAACAAGGACAAGATTTATCAACTCAATAAAGCTTATATAGTTTGCAACAGTGGATAGCACGCTCTTCACATGAAAAGTTGGTAGTCACTTGCTGATAGTACAAATCTATGTTGATGACATCATTTTTGGTTCCACAAATGATGAACGATACAAAGAGTTTGAAGAAATCATGAAGAAGAAGTTCGAAATGAGTTCAATGGGAGAAATGAAATTCTTTTTGGGATTACAGGTTGATCAACTGCCGGATGGTATTTTTATTCATCAAACAAAATATGTTCATGACATTTTGCAGAAGTTTGAAATGACTAGCACTAAACCGATTTCAACACCATTGGTGATCAATCATGGAATCTGCCCAGATGAACATAGAACAATCACGAATAAAGTGATATCCGTCAATGATAGGATCTTTGATGTACCTGACTGCTTCACGTCCTGACATCATGTATCCTACCTGCCTGTGCACCCGTTATCAGTCCAGTCCCCGAGTATCACATTTGATGATCGTGAAAAGAATATTAAGATATTTGAAGGGTTGCCCTTGCATCGGCTTGTGGTATCCATAGAACGACTACTTTGATCTCACGTGATATGCTAATTCTGATTTCGGTCGTGACAAGCTTAATGCAAAGTCTACAACGACTGGTTGCCAGTTCTTGGAACACGCTTAGTAACGTGGCAGTGCAAGAAGAAAACCACAGTCGCTCTCTCAACTTGTGAGGCTGAATATATTTCAGCTTCCAGTTGTTCTTCACAATTACTGTGGATTCAACAACAGATGAGAGACTTTGGATTGCAGTTTCCTGACACAGTTGTATATGTAGACAATAAGGCAGCAATTGACATAACTAAAAATCCAGTTCAACACTCTAAAACCAAACATATTGAAATTCGATATCACTTTATTCGTGATTGCTACAAAAAAAGGTTGATTCGAAAAGAAAAAATCCACACTGATGAACAAAAGGATGATTTTTATACCAAACCATTTTCTTTAACAAGGTTTAAGTACTTAATGAGATTAAATTGTATGAAAAATCTTTCATCGGATGCGGAAGATGAGGTTGAATACGGATCGGATGACGAGTTTTCGTGATCCTCATCGGTTTTGTCATTTTTATTAGGTTTTAGAATTTCTTTCTTTAAATAAAAAAACAAAAATCTAAAAATATGTTGTTGATTTTAGGGGGAGAAAGTTTGGAAAATACAAAAACATTATAAAATCAAAAAAGTACATAACATAAAAAAAGACAAAATGAGTTTTCGTGAGAAAAGAGGAAATGATTGTATATCAGTGAACTATCATAGTATGCTAAAGGTTTGTAAAGTTTTAATGGTAGTTAATGTGCCAGTATGCTACGCACATTCAGTAGATCGATTCTGAGATATAAACATAAAGAAATAACTTCTTAATTTGTGGGTTACATCTCTGGATATATGGACTTGGTACTCCGAAATTTCGTTTGAGAGATTGCATGTTTCTAAGATACTAGGTCTTTATAGCGAATTGATATCTGGGGTATTATACAAGTTCTTCTGACTTTGCGAAAGCAATAACCTAGAACTTGTAGAATACTTTTGCATATAAACCCAAACAACTGCTAAAAATATTGAAAGTATCGATATCACAATAAGCAGTTCAAAAGATTCTTAAGTGGAACACACCTTCAAGACAAGCCTTCATCTCTTTGTCGATATGGTGGTACTAACCTGAGCTCTCAATGTCTCGCACCACCCAGATTACAGATATCAGTTTTTATATTCACCTGTAAGATGAAATCTAGGGAATCTTGATAAATCGGATGGGAAACACAATTAAGTATGTTCCTAAGAATACCTAATGTATCTTGGAGTATACTGACAATCTAAGTGAATTTGTTTTGAAACGTAAAGTCAAAGATAAAGGTCAACGGTACTGGTAAAAACTGATATCATCCTCTAACACAAACTCACAAAAATTTCTGTAAATATGTTTGTATATAGTGTATTACATTTCGTTTCATTTCATTTCAGAAAACCCAAAAAGATTTTCAATGTGTTTTAGCGTAAAATTTTGGAAAAGTCAAAAATATTTAATTTCTATCTTAGTTTCGACTACCGATGATGGAAATCGGATCTTCAAAATCCGAAATGTTGTCTGCTGATGAAAATCATGAGACAACGGGTTGGGAGCTAATTGGAAGTGATGAAAATGTTTTGAAAAGGTTAGAAAAGTTCCTTAATTTGAAACTTAACACTGCCGAAAACATCAGTTCGATCTAAAAATGGTCAACCAAGGTCATTAACTTGGACTTGGTAGACAAATCAGTTAACTAGGGTCATTAACTTGGACTGGTTATCCAGTGGGTTGTTAAAACTGTTTAAAATTTGAAAATTGAAAAAGTTTGAAATTTTGAAAAACTAATTCGTATGAAGAAATCAATTCGTACGAAGTGTATGAACTTGAGATAACTTTGGTGCGAATTGAGTAAAATTGCAATCCAGACGTCGTTATACTGCCAAATTTTCATTGATAGGGTTGATTTGCACACTCTATTCAATGGGAAAGGTAATAGATCAAGGTTTAACGTTGATTTTGATGTTTTCGAACTGGTGGACCTTAAAACTTAGATCTAGGATGTTTAAACGGACAAAATCTAAAATTGAACTTAGATTAACGATAATCGGCGTGTTTAGGTTATTATGGAACATTCAATTGTCAAAAATATTGAAGAAATAAATTGGAGGTTTGTTTGGGGAAGATGATCACTTCATACGAAGTGTCAGGTCGTACGAAGTGCACATATGATGATCTTACAAATCCAATTCGTACGAACTGGCTGATTAAAACTGAAAATGTTAATTCGTACGAAGTGCTTTATGAATTGTTGGAGAGTTGTTAAAATCAAATCTTACGAATTGATTTTGAACCAGTTCATATGAATTACAAATGCAAATGCAAAAAATGAACTTTTTGAAAAATTGTTTAAGTGTTTGATATGTTTGTGATGTGCAGGAAAAAAATCAAATCACTCGAAGTTTCATAACACATGCTGTGTGTTAGACAAGGAGAAATTTCCAAGATTGGCACCATTTGCTGATATTCTGGGTTTTATGGGACGTATTCGAGTTACTAAGGCTTTGACACATCATCATACTGCATACAGATCACATGTAGAATACTTATGGAATGATGCAAAGTATGTTGAAGCTGAAAAGACTTTATATTCTGCGTGAAGTTTGATGATATAGAGGATACGCTAATGCTACTACATGGAAGAAAGGAAACCTTGGGCGTCCATACAGGTTTTTTTTTCACTCGTTAGTACATGCGTTGAGTCAAGAAAAAGGTGGTTTCGATGATATACAAGATTATCAAATGTGTATAGCCACGACATTAGTGTTGAATTTTCCGTTCAAATTTTCACACGTTATCTTTGACTACATGACGAAGAATACTGGTGTTGATAAGTTTCTTCAGTATCCAAGATTTGTGCAAATGCTACTCGATGACAAATTCAAGAATTTGAAGAAGGTGGTTAGTGATATCTTGTACTTGCATCACATGGATGATGATACATTATTAAAGTTGAATCAGTACTTGAGGCAAGCTACAGAGCAACCTTCGAAGGCAATATTTGGTGCTATTGCAAGCAAACATTATGTTGCACCTGAAGAAGGAAAATGGCGAAAAGATACTAGTGGAGACGAAAAAGATGAGATAGAATGTTTGGAAGGTTTTGTCTTGAAGAGGAGCCGTTGGTATACAAAAGCTGAACCAGAAAAGAAACACAAACATTCTGTGAAGAAAGCTCCTAAGACTACACTGATTGATGAATGTTGAAGGTGAAGATCATGGGGTTTTCCCTGCTACTTCTGACAAAGATGAGTCTGAAGATTCGACAGATGTTCATGAAAGACAAATTCGAGAGGAATTAGAGCAGGAGAAATTGAAAAAGAGGGGAGATGATGTTTATGTACCGCCAGAGCCTGAATATGAAAAAGAAAGGCCGAAAAAGAGAACAAGACGTGTTAAGATAAAAGCAGGGGAGGTGAAAAAGACTACAGGGTTGCCAGCTGCGAAAGCTAGAAGGAAGATGATGAAAAAGTCAAAACATGTGTCTGAAATAACTGTTTCTACTCCACCAACCTCACCCACACATACTAGACCACCTGTTTCTCCCACTCACATACAACTCCATCCACTACAACATAACCGCCTATATCTCCTCAACCACAATCTATTCCAAAACAAACAACACCTAAATCAACCCCAAACATTCAACTCCAAAGTCTACATCTATACAAACTGCACCTCAAAGCCAAACTTTGCAGCGTGAATTTCATGATGCTTTTGGAAAAATTCCCTTAACACCAGAAAATTTTGCATCAGGGATAACAACAGATGAATTGGCATATTTGTTTAATGAATCCAAGATCGTTGAGTTGGAAAAACGAATCAGAGTATTGGAAGATCAGATTAAATCTAACAATGTTGAGAAAGAGGTTTAGAGGAAAGAATCAAGTTTATAGAGAATGATCGGGAGTATATGAAAGCTATTATTAAAAGCTTGGTTACAGATAACGAAAGATTAAGGAAGGTTGTTAACGATTTGGAGAATGAACGAGCGCAAAGCAACAGAAGGTTTGATATGCTTCAGCGTGTGCTTGCGAATAATTTGGGAATAAATTTTGCTGCTGAGTACAACCGTTTGGAAGTAAAACGAAGCGAAAGGGAGAGTTAAAGAAAGACAAAGAAAGGCCGCAACAGATTCAGCAATGCAAGGCAAGGGAAAGGTGGAACTGGAGGAATTACTGAACTATTAATGATTGATCATTGACAACTGGAAAGTTCAAAGATTTTTGAAGAACAAGTGATGGAAATGGTTGTAGTAAGTCAAGTAGTCGATATTGTTGATAATCCTGTGTTACAAAGGATTGCTGAACTACGACATCTAAGAGCCGAATGAGCTAAAGCGGCAGAAGAAGAAGAAGATGATGATAAGATAACAATGATGACGAATCAAAGAATGATGATGACAAGAAAGACGATTCAGATAAGAAAGACGAGATAATCTTGTGTTACAAAGGTATCCAAAGAACGACAACTTTGATCTCACGTGATATGCTGATTCTGATTTTGGTTACGACAAGCTTAACGCAAAGTCTACAACGGTTGGTTGCCAGTTCTTCGGAACACGTTTAGTAACATGGTAGTGCAAGAAGCAAACCACGGTCGCTCTCTCGACTTGTGAGGCTGAATATATTTCAGCTTCTAGTTGTTCTTCACAATTACTGTGGATTCAACAACAGATGAGAGACTTTGGATTGCAGTTTCCTGACACACCTGTATATGTAGACAATAAGGAAGCAATTGACATAACTAAAAATCCAGTTCAACACTCTAAAACAAAACATATTGAAATTCGATATCACTTTATTCGTGATTGCTACGAAAAAGGTTGATTCGAATAGAAAAAATCCACACTGATGAACAAAAGGATGATTTTTATACCAAACCATTCTCTATAACACGGTTTAAGTACTTAATGAGATTAAATGGTATGAAAAAACTTTCATCGGATGCGGAAGATGAGGTTGAATACAGATCGGATGACGAGTTTTCGTGATCCTCATCGGTTTGTCATTTTTAGTAGGTTTTAGAATTTCTTTCTTTAAATAAAAAAAACAAAAATCTAAAAATATGTTGTTGATTTTAGGGGGAAAAAGTTTGGGAAAATACAAAAACATTATAAAATCAAAAAAGTACATAACATAAAAAAGACAAAATGAGTTTTCGTGAGAAAAGAGGAAATGATTGTATATCAGTGAACTATCATAGTATGCGAAAGGTTTGTAAAGTTTTAATGGTTAAAAACAAGTCTCACTAATGATGTGCCAGTAGGCTACGCACATTCAGTAAATTGATTCTGAGATAAAAACATAAAGACATAACTTCTTAATTTGTGGGTTACATCTCTCGGATATATGGACTTGGTACTCCGAAATTTCGTTTGAGAGATTGCATGTTTTTAAGATACTAGGTCTTTATAGCGAATTGATATCTGCGGTATTATAAAAGTTCTTCTGACTTTGCGAAAGCAATAACCTAGAACTTGTAGAATACTTTTGCATATAAACCCAAATAACTGCTAAAAATATTGAAAGTATCGAAAGATATCACAATAAGCAGTTCAAAAGATTCCTAAGTGGAACACACCTTCAAGACAAGCCTTCATCTCTTTGTCGATATGGTGGTACTAACCTGAGCTCTCAAGGTCTCGCACCACCCAGATTACGGATCAGTTTTCTATATTCACATGTAAGATGAGAGCTATGGAATCTTGATACGGGAGTATATTCTGAGATGGGAAACACAATTAAGTAAGTTCCTAAGAATACCTAATGTATCTTGGAGTATACTGACAATCTAAGTGAATTTGTTTTGAAACGTAAAATCAAAGATAAAGGTCAATGGTACTGGTGATATGTCTCAAAAACAGATATCATCCTCTAACACAAACTCACAAAAATATGTCTGTAAATATGTTTGTACATAGTGCATTACATTTCATTTCATTTCATTTCATTTCATTCCATTTCAGAAAACCCAAAAAGATTTTCAGTGTGTTTTAGCGTAAAATTTTTAGAAAAGTCAAAAAGATTTAATTTCTATCTTAGTTTCAACTACCGATGATGGAAATCGGATCTTCAAAATCCAGAAATGTTGTATGCTGATGAAAATCATGAGACAACGGGTTGGGAGCTAATTGGAAGTGATGAAAATGTTTTGAAAAGATTACAAAAGTTCATTAATTTGAAACTTAACACTGTCGAAAACATCAGTTCGATCTTAAAAAAGGTCAACCAAGGTCATTAACTTGGACTTGGTAGACAAATCAGTTAACTAGGGTCATTAACTTAGACTGGTTATCTCAGTGGGTTGTTAAAACTGTTTAAAATTTGAAAATTGAAAAAGTTTGAAATTTTGAAAAACTAATTCGTACGAAGTAATCAATTCGTACGAAGTGCATGAACTGATCAAAGAGTGTATAAAAGGTAGCAATTCATACGAATTACTCACCGATTACTGTTTAAACTTGAGATAACTTTGGTGGCGAATTGAGTAAAATTGCAATCCATACGTCGTTATACTGCCAAAATTTTCATTGATAGGGTTGATTTGCACACTCTATTCAATGGGCAAGGTAATAGATCAAGGTTTGGCCGTTGATTTTGATGTTTTCGAACTGACGAACCTTAAAACTTAGATCTAGGGTGTTTAAACGAACAAAATCTAAAAATTGAACTTAGATTAACGATAATCGGTGTGTTAAGTTATTATGGAACAATCAATTGTTAAAAATCTTGAAGAAATAAATTGCAGGTTTGTTTGGGGAAGATGATCACTTCGTACGAAGTGCACGTATGATGATCTTACAAATCCAATTCATACGAACTGGCTGATTAAAACTGAAAATGTTAATTCGTACGAAGTGCTTATGCATTGTTGAAGAGTTGTTAAAATCAATTCGTACAAATTGATTTTGAACCAGTTCGTACGAATTACAAATGCAAAAAATTGAAAATTTTGAAAAATTGTTTAAGTGTTTGATTTGTTTATGACGTGCAAGAAAAGAAATCGAATTACTCGAAGTTTCATAACACATGCTATGTGTTAGAAAAGGAGAAATTTCCAAGATTGGCACCATTTGCTGATATTCTGGATTTTATGGGACGTATTCGAGTTACTAAGGCTTTGACACATCATCATACTGCATACAGATCACATGTAGAATACTTATGGAATGATGCAAAGTATGTTGAAGCTGAAAAGACTTTATATTCTGCGGTGAAGATTGATGATATAGAGGATACGTTAATGCTACTACATGGAAGAAAGGAAACCTTGGGCGTCCATACAGGTTTTTTATTCACTCGTTAGTACATGCGTTGAGTCACAGAAAGGTGGTTTCGATGATATACAAGATTATCAAATGTGTATAGCCACGACATTAGTGTTGAATTTTCCGTTCAAATTTTCACACGTTATCTTTGACTACATGACAAAGAATACTGGTGTTGATAAGTTTCTTCAGTATCCAAGATTTGTGCAAATGCTGTTGGATGACAAATTCAAGAATTTGAAGAAGGTGGATAGTGATATCTTGTACTAGATCACATGGATGATGATACATTATTAAAATTGAATCAGAACTTGAGTCAAGCTACAGAGCCACCATCGAAGGCAATATTTCATGCTATTGCAAGCAAAGATTATGTTGCACCTGAAGAAGGAAAATGGCGAAAAGATACTAGTGGAGACGAAAAAGATGAGATAGAATGTTTGGAAGGTTTTGTCAAGAAGAGGAGCCGTTGGTATACAAAAGCTGAACCAGAAAAGAAACACACACATTCTATGAAGAAAGCTACTAAGACTACACTGATTGATGAACCAGAAGATGAGCCAGAGAACATTGTTGAAGATACACCAGAGACAAATGTTGACACTGAGAATGTTGAAACAGAGAATGTTGAAGGGAAGATCATGGTGTTTTCTCTGCTACTTCTGACAAAGATGAGTCTGAAGATTCGACAGATGTTCGTGAAAGACAAATTCGAGAGGAATCAGAGCAGGAGAAATTGAAAAAGAGGTGAGATGATGTTTATGTACCGTCAGAGCCTGAATATGAAAAAGAAAGGCCGAAAAAGAGAACAAGACGTGTTAAGATAAAACCAGGGGAGGTGAAAAAGACTACAGGGTTACCAGCTGCGAAAGCTAGAAGGAAGATGATGAAAAAGTCAAAACCTGTGTCTGAAATAACTGTTTCTACTCCACCAACCTCACCCACACATACTACACCACCTGTTTCTCCCACTCACATACAACCGTCCACCCACTACATCACAACCGCCTATATCTCCTCAACCATAATCTATTCCAAAACAAACAACACTTAAATCAACCCCCAAACTTTCAACTCCAAAGTCTACATCTAAACAAACTACACCTCCAAGCCAAACTTCGGAACGTGAATTTCCTGATGCTTTAAAAAATTCGCTGAACACCAGAAAATTTTGCATCAGGGATAACAACAGATGAATTGGCAGATATGTTTAATGAATCAAAGATCGTTGAGTTGGAAAAAACAAATCAAAGTGTTGAAAGATCAAATTAAACCTAACAATGCTGAGAAAGAGGTGTTAGAGGAAAGAATCAAGTTTATAGAGAATGATCGGGAGTATATGAAAGTTGTTATTAAAAGCTGGGTTACAGATAACGAAAGATTAAGGAAGGTTGTTAACGATTTGGAGAATGAACGAGCGCAAAGCAACAGAAGTTTGATATGCTTCAACGTGTGCTTGTGAATAATTTGGGAATAAAGTTTGCCGCTGAGTACAACCGTTTGGAAGTACAAGAAGCAAAAGGGAGAGTTGAAGAAAGACAAAGAAAGGCGGTAACAGATTCAATAATGCAAGGCAAAGGAAAAGGTGTAACTGAAGGAATTACTGAACTATTAATGATTGATCCATTGTCAACTGGAGAAAGTTCAAAGATTTTTGAAGAACCGGTGATGGAAATGGTTGTAGTAGGTCAAGTAGTCGATATTGTTGATAATCCTGTGTTACAAAGGATTGCTGTACTACGACGTCTAAGAGCCGAACGAGCTAAAGCGGCAGAAGAAGAAGAAGAAGATGATGAAGATAACAATGATGACGAATCAAAGAATGATGATGACAAGAAAGATGATTCAGATAAGAAAGACGATCATGATGATAATCAGGGAGGAGTTGGCATTACAGTGGAAATTGCAAAGTTTACTGGTGAGTTTGATTATGATGCAATTCTAAACGATGAAGTTAATGTAGAAGATGTTCAAGCTCAGGGGGAGCAGAAAGGGCCAACAGAGTCTGATCAAGCATCAGGAATCTTCATAGCTACTCCTTATACAGTTGTTCCTGATAGCTACAACCAAAGACGCTAATGCTAGAACACAACATAGAGGAAGGAGAATATGTTCACAATTATACAAAGGAAGAATTGGCCAAACTGTTCGAAATTGATATTGATTCGATCGAGTTTGATTTTGAAGAAGAATTGGTGAATATAAGCATGTTTGAGCCTAACAGTTATGTATATAAACGAGTACCTGAAGCAGATAACTACGATCAAGTGATAATCGAAGACACTTCAGATGATGAAAGGAATGTTAAGAAATATACTGGTGCTGATACAGATAGTTTTCCTACGTTGAAGAAAGAATAAGCCAGATAGATCAAGAGTTTGTTAAAAAGAAAGATTGATGAAGTGGTTAAAGATGGAAGTATTCCTAGGCGCATGACTAAAGAAGAGATTGCTGAAGCAAAGAAATCATGGTTTAGGGAGTTTCCGAAGGAAGAGAGTTTAAACGCCACTGGCGTTTTTCACAAGAGATAAAGAAAAATCTTTGGGAGATATTTTGAGCTGGAGATAGATTAGAGAACTGAATGTTTATACTATCAAGCAAGAATTCGGAGTTCAATACTTCCGATACTTGAATGATTTAAAGAGTTTGCCATTCTGGGATGTGGAAGAATTGGTGCAGACAAAGAACATTAGTTATCAGATGAAATTCCACGATCAACGACTATGGAAAGTGATCAAGTATGAAGCAACTCTTGGCTTTAATTAGTGGAAACCTTTCATTTTGAAATGCAGAATCAAGATAGACAAGGTGACGAAAGAAAGGGATGGTACGTTAGTAATGAAACATCCAAAAGCTATAAAGAATATGCCACTAATGCGGATTGAACAAGATTTTCATTCATATTTTCTATGGTGGAAAATAGATCCTGAAACGTGTGAAGCAGTGATAGTATTACGAGCTGAAGATATTGGGATATCACAACAGAAATGACTCCAAAAATGATTGAGAGAAAGAGGATCTGGGGATTGTGGAGGACAATCAGGATAGTAGACCCGATGTGGCTAGTAAATTGCTCAAAAGATGACATGAAATGTTTATTCTTCAACAAGATTTGCCACGACAAGCGAGACGAGACATAAGCGAAGCAATACTGATGTACTGTAAAATACATCCATTTATCATGTAGAGTTTGTTTAGTTTTCGTATCGTTTTGTTTTGTTTCGTAGTTAGAATAGTTTCTTTTGATAGTTTTTTTATACAGGTCCCGGTTGCTGAAACGAGCTTAAAATGTATGAAATCTGATGGAAAAGAGTTAACGGTTGAGTTCGGGACGAGTTAGAATGGATCGGGAATGCAAAACGAGGAAATCTGGAGAACTAAGGCCTAGACGCTACGCGTAGGCCCGAGGAATTGAGCTACGCGTAGCTGTTAAAAATTGATTTCTGGAATCTATAGCGCCGCGCTGCGCGACGGCTTGTGTGAAGACCCTACGCGCTACACGTAGGGTAGGTTTTCGCAGACAGGGTTTTGGTTGCTGCAGATTTTGAGCTTAATCAACCAAAACCCTAACTTGATGAATTAAGAGCAACCTGGGCGAATTTAGAGCATTGAATCAGAGGTTTTGTGCGTTCGGAGCTATTGGATGAAAGATTGAAGTCGAGGAAGCATTCGGTTTGCATTCGTGACGTTTGGGTGTCTTTACTTTCGCTACCTTCTTACTTTACCATGTTTAGCTTGTTTGAATACGATTTGCTTTCTTTGAATCTCATGACTTTGTTCGGCTAAACCTTTTAACTACCTAGATTAGATGATTGTTTAATAAAGCTTCGATTTTTATTATGGATTTATGTTTTTTGAGGGTTGTTTATAAGTTGTAAACGATTTGTTCTATTAATTGGATGTATTTGCGTACTTGATAGTGTTTGATTATTGTTTATTGCTTTTCATGAATCTTGGTGACGGTCTTTATACATAATAGAGTCATGTTAGGTTCTAGGTTTTGGTGACTGTCTATATCACGTAATAAAGCTAGAGTCTTTAGGGTGAAACTGAGCAATTAACCTTTAAAGTAACAATTGGTAATCTTATAAAATCAAGTGGTCTACTAATCATCAATAGCTGGAAGGTGCGAGGTTATTGCTAGGTCTAAGTCATTAAGCCGGAAGGTAGGAGCTTTTTAGGAAGTAAACCCATTGGCTATTGTCTAGCAAGTCCAATTGAGAAAACAAGTCTATCCTTTGTTTAGATCTCGACAGGGAGTGACCTTGTAGGATACTTTTATAAATCCATTAGGTGTCTTGACAGAGAGTCTAATAACCGGTAATCTCAACAACCTCGAGGGTGCTATAGCGTGCTCTTGAGAAGGGTTAGCGGTCCTATTAGATATCCCGAGAGGTGAGAATACTATGATCCCGGTTCCTCATTAATCAATTTCCAAATAAAATGGTTACTAAAATCAATCAGGATTCTGGTCTAGGTAGTGTTTCCACCATCTGAGTAAAGTCTAGTTTAATTCGTATTCTTTAGTTAATTTAGTTAATCTAGTTTATTTTTATTGCATTATTAGGAATTGTTAGAAACCCCCAACCAAATAAACAAATTAGTACGTCCGTGCCAGTCATAGTTTAGATCGAGTCGTTAACGTAATTAGTAGAGTCTCGTGGGTTCGATATCCGGACTTACTTTAGCTATACTAGAGTCGATCGGTACACTTGCCAGTTAGTAGTTTAGTGCGTTTTAGTGAGTCTAGAGTCTAGAATTAGGTTAATTCAGTTTTTTTATTAAACTACTTTTTAGCATATCAAGTTTTTGGCGCCGTTGCAGGGGACTCTTGGCGATTGCGTTAATTACTTTTTTTACATGCTTGATATCATACGTGCTATTTGTCGTGTTTGTGTCATAGGACTCTAAAATAGTGTTGATTTCTTTTTGTTTTGTTGAACCATTTTTGGTTTTTCAGTGGATGCCCCATACGCGTTCGCAAGGACCTCCGCTGAAGCCGCCTACGAACAAGCCTTCCTTCTCATCTTCTTCATTCAAGGTAAGTACTTCTACACCTTCATCTTTCACCCGTTCTGACTCCACACTCCCGTCTAAACCACCGAACTTTGACTTCACACCAAAGTCATCACCCCACAATTCCCCACCACCCTCCCGTGCCCAAAGCCCACTACCAGTTGTCCAAATGGCCAACCGCACCGTTTACCAACAAGCCACCACCGGTTTCACCGGAGCAAACTCACCCATCACCTTACCCGACATCACCAATGACAAATCTTGGCAAATCCCATCCTACATCATGACCGCCATTACCAACTCGTGTCAGTTTCACGGTCTTGAGGATGAGGATGTGCCTGCTCACATCAACCGTATCACTCGCTTGTGTCCACTTTCTCCATTGAAGGTGTTAATATTGATGCTCGCTATCTCCAGGTATTTCCATTCTCGCTTGCTGGTCGCGCAGCCATCTGGTTCGATTCACAGCCAGCAGGTTCTTTTACCACATGGGTAGGTTTACGAGATGCTTTCTAGCCAAATACTACCCAATCGCGAAGGCATCTTGTTTACGTGATCAGATCCATGCATTCCGGATTGAATCTGATGAGTCGTACCACCTGACCTGGGAGAGATTTCAAACCCTACTCGCACGTTGTTCGCAGCATGGTTTGTCAGATTGGGCACTTGTAGAAAAGTTCTACAATGGTCTCACCCTAGAGATTAGAGCCCGGTTACTTCAGCTGGTGGGCAGCTCATGGGTAAGAAATCAGTAGCCCGAGTGCAATGATCTTTTTGAGAGTTTCGCGCATTCTGACATGGACTATAGCGCTACCAGCAGGACTTCTATTCCTATGACTAGTACCTCTTCGACTTCTCGAGGGGTATCCCAAGTTTGCTTGGTTTCATCGGTAGCTACTGCTTTAGACATGATTCTAAAACCTTCACTAGGGAGTTAGATGAGATTAAGAAAAAGGTATATCGTTGTGAGGTTTGTAAGGGAGGCCATGGTACCATAGATTGTCCCACCATCACTTTAGAGCAGGTAGATACATAGCTGGTCGTCTAGGGGTCCGATTAATAATAATAATTCCAATTACAACTCCAACTGGCGTAATAATAATAACAATTTCCGCTCTTCCGGTAACCCCCTGGTTTTCCATCCGGTCAATATCAGAGTAGGGCAGGGTTTGTTTACTAGCGCAGGTTCAGGACAGCAGGTCAGTTTGGTGGTTCAGGTTCAGGGGTTAGTTTGCTAGTGGGGGGTCGAATCTGGAGGGACAAGTTAGTGATAAAGGTTCAGGGGCTAGTCTAAGTAGGATTGAGGAGATGTTTGCTCAGCTTATGGTTAGGGACCAGGCCACTCAGAAAACCCTAACCGAGTTAAGTGGTTTCGCTAAAAATCAAGATCAGTTAACTAAGAGTCAAGAGCTTCACAATAAAAACCAAAAAGGGCCGCACTCTTAGATCTTCAGAGACAAGTAGGTGGTCTAACTAAGCAGTTACAAGAGAACCCTCCTGGTCAGTTTTCGGGCAACACTTACCCAAACCCGGATAATCTTTCAGCTAAGGCTATTACTACTCGAAGTGGTAGGAATTTAGGAGAGGTTGTTAGAGAGAGAGAGAGTAGAGATAGAGGATGAGGAAGAGGTAGATGAGGAGATCGAGCTAGAAGCTCCTGGTAAAGTGTAGACCCCGCAAGTACCGCACAAACCGAGGAGCCTCAGGTAGAAAAGAGGGTAGAGAAGCAACCAGTAGGGGTAAAGTCATCACCTTTAGTTGATCATTCACGCATTCCATACACCGCCCGCCTTAAGCATCAAAAATATGCTAAGGAATACGAGCATTTTCTCGAGATGTTCAAACCGTTGAAAAACAATCTTCCGTTTATCGAGGCACTCCAGTCCATGCCTAAATATGCTAAATTTGTTAAGGACCATCTCAAGAGAAAGGATAGTTCAGGTGAGTTTTCCAATATTCCATTGACTGGAGGTTGTTCCGCGGTAGTCATGAATAAGCTACCTGAGAAGTTAACCGACCCGGGCACATTCACTATTCCGTGTCTTTTCGGGGGTGCCTTTGCCCCTGCTCATGCTTTAGCCGATCTAGGTGTAAGCATCAATTTGATACCTTTCTCTCTTTACGAGAAATTAGGGTTAGGTGAGCTTACTCCCACGCACATGTCATTGTCCTTGGCCGACCGCTCGGTCAAATATCCTAGAGGGGTCATAGAGAATTTGCTTGTTAAGGTAGATAAATTCGTGTTTCCGGTTGATTTCGTGGTTTTAGACATGGAGGCCAACGAGAGAGTTTCGATTAATTTTAGTCCGTCCATTCCTTTGAACCACAAAGGCGGTTATAGATGTTTTCGATGGTAAGATTTCACTTAGAGCGGGTGATGAGATTGACACGTTTGAGATAGATAGAGCGATGCAACACCCGAGTGGGAGTGACGATTATATTGGTCCTTCTCATTCCGTTTACTTCCTAGATTCCTTCATTTCATGCGTTGATCAATGTCTTAGTTACATTAGTGGGCCGATCTAGTTAGTGAGGAAAGAGTGATGTAGTGAGTGAGATTGAGGGAGTCATAGAGGACCCAGATTGGATTTTGGAACCGTTAGAGTTGTGCGAGGTTAAGGAAGAGAGTGAGAGCAAACCCATAGATACTTCGTCCTTAGAGCTCAAGGTCCTTCCCTCCCACCTAGAGTATGCCTTTTTAGGAGAGGAGTCTAGTTTTCCCGTCATCATCTCATCTAAGTTGACGGAGGAGGAGAAAAGTAGGTTGATTGAGGTGCTACGAGAGCACAAGGATGCCATAGCTTATAAATTGTCCGACATCAATGGAATTAGCCCCACTTTTTGTACCACCGGATTCTCATGGAGGACGAATTTAAACCAGTGGTGCAACCTCAAAGGCGTTAGGCCATGAAGGAAGTGGTTAGGAAAGAGGTAATTAAGTTGATGGAGGCCGGGTTGATCTATCCCATTTCCGATTCCGCATGGGTAAGTCCTACCCAAGTCATCCCTAAGAAGGGAGGGATGATCGTTGTCACGAAAGCGAAAAATGAGCTTATTCATTCCCGTATGGTCACCAGTTGGCGTGTGTGTATCGATTACTGCAAGCTTAACAACGCCACCTGGAAGGACCATTTTCCATTACCATTCATCGATCAGATGCTCGAGCGTCTCGCAGGCCAGTAGTTCTATTGTTTCCTCGACAATGTTTCGACTATTTCTAAATTCCCATCGCACCGGAGGACGAAGAGAAAACGTCTTTCACATGTCCATACAGCACATATGCGTACCAATGCATGCCTTTTGGATTATGTAATGTGCCGGCTACTTGTCAGCGGTGCATGGTTGCTATCTTTCAAGACATGGTTGAGACTCTATGGAAGTCTTTACGGATGACTTCTCGGTTTACGGTAATTCTTTTGACCAATGTTTAGGTAATTTAGAGAGGATGATGAAGAGGTGCATGGAAACGAAGTTGATGTTGAATTGGGAGAAGTGTCACTTCATGGTGACGAAGGGAATTGTGTTAGGACACAAGATTTCGAGGGTAAGGATAGTGGTAGATAGGGCCAAGATAGATACCATTAGCCGGTTGCCCCCACCTGCTAGTGTTAAATCGATCCAGAGTTTTCTTGGTCATGTAGGCTTTTATAGGTGTTTCATTAAGGATTTTTCTAAGATCACTCGCCCCATGACCCGTCTTTTGGAGAAAGATGTTCCATTCATCTTTGACGAGGAATGTCTAAAAGCTTCAACTTTTTGAAGGAGAAGCTTGTGAGTGCCCATATTCTTATCTCGCCCGATTAGAGCTTGCGTTTGAGCTCATATGTGATGCGAGTGACTACGCCGTTGGAGCGGTATTAGGACAAAGAAAGGACAAGCACTTCCATCCGATCTACTACGTGAGCAAAATGCTAAATGATGCTCAAGAGAACTATACCACCACGGAAAAAGAACTCTTAGCGTAGTATTCACTTTCGACAAGTTCCGCTCATATCTTGTGCTTTCCAAAACCATCGTCTTTACCGACCATTACGCGTTGCGTTTCCTCTTTCAAAAGAAAGACGCTAAACCCCGACTCATTCGGTGGATTCTTTTGCTTTCCGAGTTTGATATTGAGATTAGGGATAAGAAGGGAGCCGAGAATGTAGCCACTGACCATCTTTCGCGCTTAGAGGATCCTAGTAGGGAGGAGATTCGTGAGGGGGCGATAGGAGATAGATTCCCTCACAAATCCATAGATTTTATTGAGGCCGAGAAAGAGGGTTTACCTTGGTTTAGCGATCTAGCGAATTATTTGGCCAATGGGTATGTCATGAAGGATATGAATGCCCAACAAAAGAGGAAGTTTTATAGGGATGCGAGAAGGTACATATGGGATGATCCATTCCTTTCTAGGATAAGGGGAGATCGTATCCTTAGGAGGTGTGTAGCTAGGGAGGAATGTATAGACATTCTTAAGCACGTCCATGAGGGGTTGATGGGTGGTCATCATGGTGCACACACTACCGCACAAAAAGTTTTTGATTGTGGTTTCTATTGGCCCACGGTAGTGGAGGATGCTATAGATTTCTTAGGAAGTGCGATGCTTGCCAACGTACCGGCAATATCTCATCCAAGAATAAGATGCCCCAAAATCCAATCCAAGTTCTAGAAATATTTGATATGTGGGGCATCGACTTCATAGGACCTTTTCCCCGTCTAGTAGGAATAGGTACATACTCGTGGCTATCGATTACGTTTCTAAGTGGGTGGAAGTTCAAGCTTTGCCCACAAATTATGCCCGAGTAGTGGTGAGATTTCTTAAAAAGTTGTTTACGCGATTCGGTACACCCAAAGCCCTTATAAGTGAACGAGGTTCGCATTTTTGCAATGCCATGATGGAGAAGGCATTGGAGTGTTATGGAGTCACCCACCGTTTGTCCACCGTATATCACCCACAAACGAGTGGTCAAGTTGAAAATGAGAATATGGGAGTGAAGAGAATCCTAGAAAATACGGTAGGGAAGTCTAGGAAAGATTGGTCGGATAGGCTTGATGATGCTTTGTGGGCATTTCGTACCGCCTACAAAACACCTCTAGGGACCACACCGTTCATGATTGTCTATGGCAAAGCATGCCATCTTCCTGTAGAGTTAGAGCACCGAGCACTTTGGGCCATCAGCGGCTAGGAGAAGATACTTCCAAATCCATGAATTGGAAGCGCTTAGAGATGCGGCATATGATCGATCATGGAGTATCAAAGAAAAGTCGAAAGCTTTGCATGATCGGAGGTTGAAAGAGTTGAAGGAATTCAAGAATGGAGATAGGGTACTTCTTTACAAGTCAAGGTTTAAGTTGTTTCCCGGAAAGTTGAAGTCGAAATGGACGGGACTATATATTGTGAAGGAAGTGTTTCTGCATGGTGCCATAGAGGTATACGATGAGGCTACTAAACGTTCATGGAAGGTTAATGGCCATAGGTTAAAGCACTATCTAGGTGGCCCGATTGATAACACCGAGAAGGAGGAAACTCCTCTCGAGGACTTGCCAAACACCACCACTTAGTGTCTTGAGTTAAAGCTCAAGTGTAGAGTTTGTATCGGTTGTAATTTCGTTTATTTTCGATTATTTTTCGTTGCTAACAGTTGTTTTTGGTAGTTTATCGGTCCATGTTTTGTGTTTTCGAGTCATTTGCATGGATTCATAGCCGAGGATGTGGAGATTTGTCTAGAAAACGAGATTTCAGGTAAGTTCCAGTGTTAGAAAATTTTTGGGTTTGGTTTTGGGAGGTTTGGTAAAAGTCAGAAAGTTTTCTAAGGCATGAAAGTTGCAAAATTTCGAAACTTTCTGTAAAAAAGGGGGTGCGTCTTACGTCTCGTCCCAGACCAAAACGCAGTTCTGAACCAAAGCGCCGCGCTACGCCGAGCCTCCAACCCCTTTGCCTACGCGATAAGTCTAGGTCCCCTTTGAACCGCCTGTTTTTGAACCGACCCTTGGCGCTGCGCGTAGGCCTTACACCTTTGTCTACGCGCTACGCGGCGCCCCCTTATTACACCTCATATACTGCAGACCTCCACCTTCATCCCATTCACCCAAAACCCTAACTCGGAATTTGTTGACGGGACCACCATAAGCCACCATATCCACCTCCATTTTACACCATTTCACTCCCAAATTACACCCACATCAACCCCTGCACTTCCCCAATCATTTACACCATTTATTTCACCCGATCTACGGCTAAATCCATCGAACACGGGACCTCTTTCCTCTGCTTAAAATTCTAAAATTTTTCACTTGTTCTTCACAAATCTGGTATGTTTTCTTGCTTATTTATGTATAGTAGTTATTCTTAGCCAGGTGTAAGTCTAGTTTGCATGTTTTAGGTGTTGGTTCGTGTCGGTTCAGTTTTCTCTCGTAATGTAGTTGGGTTTGTAGTGTTTTCTGGTTGCGGGAGGCGTGGATTGGGTATGACATTGTTATTTGATGATTTGATATAGTTAAGTATCATGAAAAATCCAAGCTTGTGGTTTGAGTTTAACCGGTTAAATACCTTTTACTAGGCGGAATTTTTCGACTTAAATTATGTTTTATCATTAAAGTTTTAATCTTTCCGCAGGTTTGGACTCAATGTCCGGTTTGGTAGGCACTTGGCTCTTAATTAGGACAATTAAAGTGCCGGGAGGGGGTAGTGTACTTTTGAGTCATTGAGTCGTTTAGAGTTTGTTTGGTCTTGAGCTTACTTATATGCACTTACAGGTACAAAACACTTCGCCCGTACTCAATCTCCATTCGGGCGAGGTTGTTTATAACTTATGCTTTGTAACCGATAACCGGTTTTTAATTACAACCGCGAATGAAATGTTATACGGTTGTTTCCACTTTTCTAAAAACTTTTCAAAAAGAAAAAATTAAAAAAGAGAAAATAAAAAAATAGTAGTTGTGATTACTAACCATGCGCTAATATCTTTGTTTGCTTTGTCTTGTCTATATGTTTTTTGGCAGATATATCAGGCGAGGGTAGTTCATCGGGAAGAAGAAGAGGGCCGCCCAAACGTCCGAGAGGGGTGCCGCTCGAGAATCCGCAACCTGCTCCGGACCCTAGGCGTAGACGGATTCGATATGAGGGTCTAGAGCAGGTGAACAGGGCCCGTATTCCACAAAGAAGGAACCATCCGTTCTTACAGTTTGAAGTAAACACCGAAGAATGGACGAAATTGCAGAAAATTATTCGTACTGAATTAATGGAGCATTGGACAATTGATTGGGACTGGTTAGCTAGCATGGGTGCTAGGGAAAGAGTCGAACAGTTGTTAGGGCCAAGGTTGAGGATGATGGTTGATTGTAATTGGCCTCAATATGATGAGCTAGTGGTTGAGTTTCATTCGACCTTTCAGCATAAGGAAGGTGCTTTTGCTGAACGGGATGCGGTTTCTTTCAGCTTGGGTAGGATGCTTCATGATATGACCATCCCACAGTTTGCTGTTGCTAGTGGGTTTTATATAGCCGCGGAGGCTTACTACTCCAGAGGTTTATACAGCAGCGGGGTGCTTATGTGACTCCGAGAGAGTTGTGTTTTAGTGGGGATGATATAGGCAGGTTTCAGGGTACGACAGCGGATGTTGGTTTTGTAAACACCAACTTGATTGCTTCTGTCCGTGATCCCGTTTATGGGTTTGTGTTGAAAGTGTTTTCTACCACTCTGGTTGGTAGGAAGTTGGGGAAGAATAAGGCGAACTGGGTTGATCTGTTTCTGTTGATGTGTTTGGTTGAGAATAGGAATATGAATTTGGCTTATGTGTTGGCATGGTCTTTTAGTCGATCTATGAGGAGTGGACCGAGGGCTGCTTGGATATGGGTCCTTATATTACTAGGTTGGCAGAGAGTCTAGGGGTGTTTAGGAAGTACAATTTGGATACATTGCTTGTTGGTACAACATCTAGGCATTTCCGGGTTATTGATTTGTAGAAGGCAGTTATACTTAGTGTGACCGAGCCTCTTACTTGGTTAGATCCTAGACAGGGGCCACATGTCATGCCCCGGTTGGACACCCAGCAGATGATGTGATGCAGGGTGCATTTCCTCCTGGTCGCCAGCGAGCTACTCAAGACATCAGATACCGACTCCTCAGTACCCTTGGAGACAGTCGCCACCAGACCCACTTATGTTGGCATCGCTTTATGGCCTTTGGATCTGGGTTTTGGTAGGATTGACTTTAGGCAGGACAGACAGGATGGTGCTATCAGGTACATGATGGGACGCATGAGTATGAATGTCCTTGACTTTTTCTAGTCGTTTGTTAATCCAGGGTAGTTTCGATGCCAGGAGGGTATCATCCGAGTGACCCAGGTAGTTCAGGTCAGCAGGGAGGTTCAGGTTCCAGTCAGGGTGGTTACGTGGACCCGACACCAGAATTTCCGGTTTATAAGCATGGTAGTAGTGATGATAGTGAAGAGGAGGAAGAGATGGAGAGTGACGATGAGGAGTAGTGTGGGGATGATAGCAGCTGGAGCATGATGCAGTATCTTCTATGTTTTTATTTTCTTTTTATGTTGTTTTTATATCATCCGGTTTGTACCCCTAATTTTGATACTATGATACTGGTTGGTTGGGTTGGGGTAGTTCGGATAGTTAGTCTGTTTGGTTGGATGTTTGAGACACTATTATGCAATCTTTAAGCGTGGGGATGGGATACGTAGTTTTCAGTGCTTGTTTGAGTCAAAAATTTGGAAATAAAAAAATTGAGAAATAGAAAATGTCTTTTGAATAAAGAAGTTTGCAAATAAGAACGGAAAATGATAGAAAAGATGGGTGTTTGTTCGGGTTCAAATAATAATAATATGAGAATAATGTAGTCGAGCTTAGTGTCTAGTTTGGGATATGCGGGTAGGCTCGACTGGTTCTAGGTTCCTTTGATCTTCAATATACCTTAATTGTCGGTTTGCTAGTGGGTGCTAATCTAGGAAAAATGGGAAGTCGAAACCGCCAAAAATAGTATAAAGAATACCGTTATAAGCTAAAATTGTTAGAATTTTTAATCATGAAAAAAAATGGAATAAGTGAGCTTCATTGGAAAAGTAGTCCAGGCCAATGTAATCTTCATTGGGGATAGTGACCCTGACTTAGAATGCCTCTAGGATGGTTGAAAGAAACGAAGAAAATAATTTTGCAAAAATTTACCGATGCCTAAGTTGTCGCTCTCGGGAATGGTGACACTGGTTGAGACAGCCTCTTGGTTAGGTAAAGCAAAGTTGAAAAAAAGAAAGAAAAGAAAAAAATTGATTTTAAATTCTTTTGATTTTGGTATAAAACGGTTGGGAATTGGGTAAATTATTCGTTCCCTGTGTTCTATAAGCTTGAGGCGGGATTAGATGTACTGTGGCTTCTAGCGTGAGACCCTAGGTAGACTGACCGCATTTGAACCTAAATTGCATGATAAGGGCTTGGAACCGAGTTGGGTTTAAGAGGACAAGTATATTTGCAATCGAGGCTAACACAAGTTTTGACTTCAATAAGTAATTTATATTTTTGACCCGAGTGATTGTCTGTCTCTGATTCCGTTTGCATAGATTCTTTTCCGAGGACGAAAAAAAGAGTAAGTGTGGGGCTATTTGATGTATTGTAAAATACATCAATTTATCATGTAGAGTTTGTTTAGTTTTCGTATCGTTTTGTTTCGTTTCGTAGTTAGAATAGTTTCTTTTGATAGTTTTTGTTTATATAGTTCCCGGTTGCTGAAACTAGCTTAAAATGGATGAAATCTGCTGGAAAAGAAAACGGTTGAGTTCGGGACGAGTTAGAATGGATCGGGAACGCAAAACGAGGAAATCTGGCGAAATAAGGCCTAGACGCTACGCGTAGGCCCGAGGAATTGAGCTACGTGTAGCTATTAAAAATTTATTTCTGGAATCTATAGCACCGCGCTGCGCGAGGCTTGTGTGAAGACCCTACGCGCTACGCGTAGGGTAGGTTTTCGCAGACAGGGTTTTCGTTGCTGCAGATTTTGAGCTGAATCATATATAAAATAACTTAATCAACCAAAACCCTAACTTGATGAATTAAGAGCAACCTGGACGAATTTAGAGCAGTGAATCAGAGGTTTTCGAGTGTTCGGAGCTATTGGATGAAAGATTGAAGTCGAGGAAGCATTCGGTTCGCATTCGTGACGTTCGGGTGTCTTTACTTTTGCTACTTTCTTACTTTACCATGTTTAGCTTGTTTGAATACTATTTGTTTTCTTTGAATCTCATGACTTTGTTCGGCTAAACCTTTTTAACTACCTAGATTAGATGATCGTTTGATAAAGTTTCGATTTTTATTTTGTATTTGTGATTTTTGAGGGTTGTTTATAAGTTGTAAACGATTTGTTCTATTAATTGGATGTGTTTTCGTACTTGATAGTGTGTGATTATTGTTGATTGCTTTACATGAATCTTGGTGACGGTCTTTATCACATAATAGAGTCATGTTAGGTTCTAGGGTTTGGTGAATGTCTATATCACGTTATTGATGTGTGCAAAATGCAACATATAAATTACATCAAATAAGGCATAAAACTAACCCTTTTTAGTAGTAATGTTGGAAAAAGCACGTCTCTTTGTTCCTTTTGTATTTTCACGATAAAAATAGCTTAAACGAACAAAAGAAGCAAATAAGCAGCCAAAACCAACATAATTTTGAAAAGGAGGAATAACGAGCCATGCCCAACCCCTCAGCAACACCCCAAAAGACAAACACAAGATTACAGAAGATGACCACGGGGTCGTGCCCAGACGAACACGAGCGTGGTCAGACCCTGCACTTCAAGACAAAACCTGCAGAAGCTTCTACGCCCACCACGGGGCCGTGCCAAGACCACACAAGGCATGGTCAACTATAGATTGCAGAATCCAGATAGTATAGCGAACAGTTGACCCGGGGCCGTGTCTAGAGGCCACGGGGTCGTGTGGGGCCCTCTGCTGTCAGATGCAATAAATGAAGAAAGAGCAGGATGATGGCCATGGGCCGTGCCCACTAGACACAGGGACGTGTCCGAGCCTCTGTTTTGACTATAAATAGGGGTGCTTGGTTCACTTCAAAGGCATCCCTTGGCAAACCACTTCTCTCTCACTTTGCCACCACTCACCACCACTACAACACCAACAGCCACAACTTTAGAGTGTGTAGTAGTCTCGGGATCCAAGATTGATTGTAAGGGTTTTTGTCAAACAAAGGCCATGCTTGGCTAATTTCTTACATCACTTGGTGAAGACAAGTCTTTAATGTATTACTTTTGATTTTTAATCTTTCGGCACTTTGTATTTGGATATATACTAATGACTTTAATAACTAGTTTCTTATGTTGAAAGTGAATTTTCCTACTATTTCTTCATGATGTCATTAATTTGCTCATTCGTGTCTTTACGGTCTATATAAAGCGCGTTAACTAACCTGATAGCGGGTTAGAATGGTGGTTTGGTAAAATTCTTGCCCCGTTCAGTGTATAGATCCTGCGAGGACTTGGTTCAAGCTTACTAGGACCTCCTTCAATGCCCAAAGGTATTGGATGGCGGGGGTGCGAATAGTTTGAACCCCTCATATGTAAACTACTATTAATATTTTAAACTGGCTACTTGGGATTGTATCCCTGCTGACTCAAACCACTGAGTCGAGGGTAATGTCACCTTCAAAAGAAGGGCCTACCACTTTTCGCATTAATAACTTATTTAATTATCTTCCAATATTCCGACCCTTTGGGATTGTATCCCCGCTGACTCAAACCACTGGGTTGAGGGTAACGTCACCTTCAAAAGAGGGGCTACTACTATAACTAAGATAATCTCTTAAAAAGTCCGAAAGTGCAAAAATTATCAAAGGATACATTAAAGATGAGTTGTATCCAAGTGATTCTAACTTGTCTATCTTTTCTTTCATTTTATTTATCTTATTATTTTTGGTTTTAATTTTATGTTTAAAAACTTTTATTAAAAATTTAGATTGATTAGACGTTGATGATAAACCGGTACTAAAAGCTCTTGTGTCCTTGGACGACCTCGATATCTTACCAACAATATACTACGCTCACGATGGGTGCACTTGCCCAAGTGTGTGTTTAGTGTTAGTACAATATCGTGTTTTATAAATTTAAAACTTGACTAATGCGTAAAATGAACTTAAAATGTTAATAAAAATATAATACGCTCTAGCCACACCAGTAATAAATCTAGAGTCTTTAGGGTGAAACTGCGCAATTAACCTTAAAAGTAATAATTGGTAATCTTATAAAATCAAGTGTTCTATTAATCGTCAATAGCTACAAGGTGCGAGGTTATATGCTAGGTCTAGTCATTAAGCCGGAAGGTAGGAACTTTTTAGGAAGTAAACCCATTGCTATTGTCTAGCAAGTCCAATTGAGAAAACAAGTCTATCCTTGGTTTAGATCTCGACAGGGAGTGAGCCTTGTAGGATACTTATATAAATCCATTAGGTCTCTTGACAGAGAGTCTAATAACTGGTAATCTCAACAACCTCGAGGGTGATATAGCGTGCTCTAGAGAAGGGTTAGGGGTCCTATTAGATATCTTGAGAGGTGAGAATATTATAATCCCGGTTCCACATTAATCAATTTCCAAATAAAATCGTTACTAAAATCAATCAGGATTCTAGTCTAGGTAGTGTTTCCACCATCTGAGTAAAGTCCAGTTTAATTCATATTCTTTAGTTAATTTAGTTAATCTTGTTTATTTATATTGCATTATTAGGAATTGTTAGAACCCCCCCCCCAACCAAATAAACAAATTAGTACGTCCGTGTCAGTCATAGTTTAGATCGAGTTGTTAACATAATTAGTAGAGTCTCATGGGTTCGATATCCGGACTTACTTTAGCTATACTAGAGTCGATCGGTATACTTGTCGGTTAGTAGTTTAGTGCGTTTTAGTGAGTCTAGAGTATACTTAGAGTCTAGAATTAGGTTAATTCAGATTTTTTATTAAACTACTTTTTAGCATATCAAATACCAAGGTGTTATCAATGTTTGCTATGCATATGGTATTAATTCAGGGCGTATGTGGGAATTTAAATGGAGAGAAATTGAACGTGAAGAATTTCTGAAGGAAGAGAAACGTTTGAAGGAGACTAGAGAAAAAGGTAAAGGGTGCATCTCAGGAGGTTTCAGTTTATGAAGTGGGCACCTCCAACTAATCAAACACCAATGACCATCAACAGAAAGACGTAAGAAGCCGTATAAGAATTTCTTTGGGCACATTTGAAGCTTTTGAAGACTGATCAAGAGTGCGACACATCCAAGGGAGAGTTTGTTGATCCACGATGTCTATTGTCTGCGTCTTAGGTCTAGTCTTTTGTACAGGGTTAGAAGTGTCAAATATTAAAATTATGTTTGTATGTAAGTCACTTCGTACGAACTAGTCAATTCGTACGAAGTGAATACTTCGTATGAATTGATGCCCTCGTACGAAGTGAGTAAGTCTATAAATAGGTTCGCTAGGTCTTTCATTGTAATAGTTTTTGCGAAGTAGACGGCGAAGCTCTGCCGGATTTCAGACTGATTGTAAACTTAAATATCTCCCAGAGATTGGTCTTTATCTCTTGTGAAAAACGCCATTGGTCGTTTAAACATTCTTTCTTTGGCAACTCCTTGAACCATGATATCTTTGCTTCAGCAATCTCTTCTTTTGTCATTTGCCTAGGAATACTTCCCTCTTTAACCACTTCATCAATCTTTCTTTTTAACAAATCTTTATCTATCCGGCTTATTATTTCTTCAAACGTAGGGAAACTATCTGTATCAGCACAAGAATATTTCTCAACATTCTCTTCATCATCTGAAGCGTCTTCGATTATCACTTGATTGTATTTATCTGCTTCAGGTACTCGTTTATAGACATAACTGTTAGGCTCAAACGTGCTTATGTTCACCAATTCTTCTTCAAAATCAAACTTGATCGAATCATCATCAATTTCTAACAGTGTGGTCAATTCTTCCTTTGTATAATTGTGAACATATTCTCCTTCCTCTATGTTGTGTTCTAGCATTAGTGTCATCGGCTTGTAGCTATCGGGAACACTGTATAAGGAGTAGCTGTGAAGAATTCCTTATGCTTGATCAGACTATGTTGGCCCTTTTTGCTCCCTGAGCTTAAAAATCTTCTACATTAACTTCATCGTTTAGAATTGCATCATAACCAAACTCACCAGTAAACTTTGCAGTTTCCATTGTAATGCCAACTCCTCCCTGATTATCATCATCATCATTGTCTTTCTTATCTGAATCATCTTTCTTGTCATCATCATTCTTTGATTCGTCATCATCGTTATCTTCATCATCATCTTCTTCTTTCTTCTGCCGCTTTAGCTCGTTCGGCTCTTAGACATCGTAGTTCAACAATCCTTTGTAACATAGGATTATCAACAATATCGACTACTTGACCTACTGCAACCATTTCCATCACCGGTCTTCAACTATCTTTGAACTTTCGCCAGTTGGCAATGGATCAATCGTTAATGGTTAAGTAATTCCTTCAGTTACACCTTTCCTTTGCCTTGCATTGCTGAATCTGTTGCGGCCTTTCTTTGTCTTTCTTCATCTCTCTCTCTTTCGCTTCTTGTACTTCCATATGGTTGGACTCAGCGGCAAAATCTATCCCAAATTATTTGCAAGCACACGCTGAAGCATATCAAACCTTCAGTTGCTTTGTGCTCATTTATTCTCCAAATCGTTAACAACCGTCCTTTATCTTTCGTTATCTGTACCCAAGCTTTCAATAACAACTTTCATATACTCCCGATCATTCTCTATAAACTTGATTCTTGCCTCTAACACCTCTTTCTCAGCATTGTTAGGTTTAATTTGATCTTTCAACACTTTGATTTGTTTTTCCAACTCAACGATCTTGGATTCATTAAATATCTCTGCCAATTCATCTGTTGTTATCCTTGATGCAAAATTTTCTGGTGGTAAGGGAATTTTTCCAAAAGCATCATGAAATTCATGTTCTGAAGTTTGGCTTTGAGATGTAGTTTGTTTAGATGTAGCCTTTGGAGTTGATCGTTTGGGGGTTGAATTAGGTGTTGTTTGGTTTGGAATAGATTGTGGTTGAGGAGATATAGGCGGTTGTGATGTAGTGGGTGGAGCTTGTATGTGAGTGGGAGAAACAGGTGGTGTAGTATGTATGGGTGAGGTTGGTGGAGTAGAAACAGTTATTTCAGACACAGGTGTTGACTTTTTCATCGTCTTCCTTCTAGCTTTCACAGCTGGTGACCCTATAGTCTTTTTCACCTCCCCTGATTTTATCTTAACACGTCTTGTTCTCTTTTTCGGCCTTTCTTCTTCGGATTCAGGCTCTGACGGTACATAAACATCATCTCCCCTCCTTTCAATTTCTCCTACTCTAATTCCTCTCGAATTTGTTTTTCACGAACATCTGTCGAATCTTCAGACTCATCTTTGTCAGAAGTAGCAGAGAAAACACCATGATCTTCACCTTCAAGATTCTCAGTTTCAACATTCTCTGTTTCAACGTTCTCAGTGTCAACATCTGTCTCTGGTGTATCTTCAACAATGTTCTCTGGCTCATCTTCTGGTTCATCTATCAGTATAGTCTTAGGAGCTTTCTTCACATAATGTTTGCGTTTCTTTTCTGGTTCAGCTTTTGTATACCAACGGCTCCTCTTCTCGACAAAACCTTCCAAACATTCTATCTCATCTTTTTCGTCTCCACTAGTATCTTTTCGCCATTTTCCTTCTCCAGGTGCAACATAATCTTTGCTTGCAATAGCACGAAATATTGCCTTCGGAGGTGGCTCTGTAGCTTGCCTCAAGTTCTTATTCAACTTTAATAACGTACCATCATCCATGTGATCAAGTACAAGATATCACTATCCACCTTCTTCAAATTCTTGAATTTGTCATCCAACAGCATTTGCACAAATCTTGGATACTGAAGAAACTTATCAACACCAGTATTCTTCATCATGTAGTCAAAGATAACGTGTGAAAGTTGAACATCAAATTCAACTGTAATGTCATGGTATACACATTTGATAATCTTGTATATCATCAAAACCACCTTTTCTGTGACTCAACGCGTGTACTAACGAGTGAATAAAAAACTTTACGGACGCCCAAGGTTTCCTTTCTTCCATGTTTTAGCATTAACGTATCCTCTATACCCCATACGTAGAAACATCCTTTCACCATTCGTTCAGGATAACCAGTTGGATCTGTTTCTTTGACTTTGAAATCCAAAACTCTACAGACATCCAGCTTCCATTATCCTGACTTCAATATCTTTATCATCAATCTTCAACGCAGAATATAAAGTTTTATCAGCTTCAACATACTTTGCATCATTCCAAAAGGTTCTCAGTGTAATTTATATGCCGTATGATGTGTCAAAGCCTTAGTAACTCGAAACGTCCCATAAAATCTAGAATATCAGCAAATGGTGCCAATCTTGGAAATCTCCTTGTCTAACACACAGCATGTGTTATGAAACTTCGAGTAATTCGATTTCTTTTCTTGCACGTCGCAAACAAATCAAACACTTAAACAATTTTTCAAATTTTTCAATTTTTTGCATTTGTAATTCGTACAAACTGGTTCAAAATCAATTCGTACGAATTGATTTTAACAACTCTTCAACAATTCATAAGCACTTCGTACGAATTAACATTTTCAGTGTTAATCAGCCAGTTCGTATGAATTGGATTTGTAAGATCATCATACGTGCACTTCGTACAAAGTGATCATCTTCCCCAAACAAACCTGCAATTTATTTCTTCAAGATTTTTAACAATTGAATGTTCCATAATAACCTAAACATGGCGATTATCGTTAATCTAAGTTCAATTTTTAGATTTTGTCCCTTTAAACACCCTAGATCTAAGTTTTAAGGTTCGTCAGTTCGAAAACATCAAAATCAACGGTTAAACCTTGATCTATTACCTTGCCCATTGAATAGAGTGTGCAAATCAACCCTATCAATGAAAATTTTGGCAGTATAACGACGTCTGGATTGCAATTTCACTCAATTCTCACCAAAGTTATCTCAAGTTCAAACAGTAATCAGTGACTAATTCGTACGAATTGCTACCGTTTATACACTCTTTGATCAGTTCGTACGAAGTATACACTTCGTACGAATTGATTACTTCGTACGAATTAGTTTTTTCAAAATTTCAAACTTTTTCAATTTTCAAATTTTAAACAGTTTTAACAACCCACTCAGATAACCAAGTCCAAGTTAATGACCCTAGTTAACTGATTTGTCTACCAAGTCCAAGTTAATGACCTTGGTTGACTTTTTTAAGATCAAACTGATGTTCTCGGCAGTGTTAAATTTCAAATAATGAACTTTTGTAATCTGTTCAAAACATTTTCATCACTTCCAGTTAGTTCCCAACCCGTTGTCTCATGAGCATACAACATTTCTGGATTTTGAAGATCCGCTTTCCATCATCGGTAGTCGAAACCAAGATAGAAATAAAATCTTTTTGCCCTTTTCCAAAATTTTATGCTAAAACACACTGAAAATCTTTTTGGGTTTTCTGAAATGAAATGAAATGTAATGTACTATGTAGAAACATATTTACAGACATATTTTTGTGAGTTTGTGTTAGAGGATCATATCAGTTTTTGAGACATATCACCAGTACCGTTGACCTTTATCTTTGACTTTACGTTTCAAAACAAATTCACTTAGATTGTCAGTATAATGATCCACTTAAACTTCATCAGATTTCTCAATTGATCCAAGATACGTTAGGTATTCTTAGGAACTTACTTAATTGTGTTTCCCATCTCAGAATATACTCCCGTATCACGATTCCCTAGATTTCATCTTACAGGTGAATATAGATAACTGATATCTGTAATCTGGGTAGTGCGAGACCTTGAGAGCTCAGATTAGTACCACCGTACCGACAAAGAGATGGAGGATCGTCTTGAAGGTGTCTTCCACTTAGGAGTCTTTTGAACTGCTTATTGTGATATCTTTCGATACTTTCAATATTTTTAGCAGTTGTTTGGGTTTATATGCAAAAGTATTCTACAAGTTCTAGGTTATTGCTTTCACAAAGTCAGAAGAACTTGTATAATACCCCAGATATCAATTCGCTATAAAGACCTCGTATCTTAGAAACAGGCAATCTCTCAAATGAAATTTCGGAGTACCAAGTCCATATATCCGAGAGATGTAACCCACAAATTAAGAAGTTATTTCCTTATGTTTATATCTCAGAATCAATCTACTGAATGTGGGAAGCCTACTGGCACATCATTAGTGACCTGTTTTCAACCATTAAAACTATACAAATCTTTAGCATACTGTGATAGTTCACTGATGTACTATCATTTCCTCTTTTCTCACGAAAACCTATTTTGTCTTTTTTCATTTTATGTACTTTTTTGACTTTGTAATGTTTTTGTATTTTCCCAAACTTTCCCCCTAAAATAAAAACATATTTTTAGATTTTTGTTTTTTATTTAAAGAAAGATATTCTAAAACCTAATAAAAATGACAAACCGATGAGGATCACGAAAACTCGTAACCGATCCGTATTCAACCTTATCTTCCACATATGATGAAAGATTTTTCATACCACTTAATCTTATTAAGTACTTAAACCTTGTTAAAGAAAATGGTTTAGTATAAAAATCAGCCTTTTGTTCATCAGTGTGGATTTTTTCTTTTCGAATCAACCTTTTTTTGTAGCAATCATGAATAAAGTGATATCGAATTTCAATATGTTTGGTTTTAGAGTGTTGAACTGGATTTTAGTTTGTCAATTGCTGCCTTATTGTCTACATATACAGGTGTGTCAAGAAACTGCAATCCAAAGTCTCTCATATGTTGTTGAATCCACAGTAATTGTGAAGAACAACTGGAAGCTGAAATATATTCAAGAGAGCGACCGTGGTTTGCTTCTTGCACTACCACGTTACTAAGCGTGTTTCGAAGAACGGCAACCAGCCGCTGTAGACTTTGGTTAAGCTTCTCGCAACCGAAATCAGAATCAATATATCCCGTGAGATCAAAGTTGTCGTTCTTTGGATACCACAAGCCGGTGCAAGGGCAACCCTTCAAATATCTGAATACTCTTTTCACGATCATCAAATGTGATACTCGGGGACTGGATGATAACGGGCGCACATGCAGGTAGGATATATGATGGCAGGACGTGAAGCTGTCAGGTACATCAAAATCCTATCATTGACCGATATAAAGTCTCATCAATTTTGACTCCATGTTCATCTGGAAAGATTCCATGATTGATCGTCAATGGTGTTGAAAGCGGTTAAGTGCTAGTCATCTCAAACTTCTGCAAAATGTCATGAACATATTTAGTTTGATGAATAAAAATACCATCAGGCAGTTGATCAACCTGTAATCCCAAAAAGAATTTCATTTCTCCCATTGAACTCATTTCGAACTTCTTTTACATGATTTCTTCAAACTCTTTGTATAGTTCATCATTTGTGGAACAAAAAATGATGTCATCCACATAGATTTGTACTATCAGCAAGTGACTACCAACTTCTCGTGTGAAGAGAGTGCTATCCACTGTTCCTCTTGTAAAGCCGTATCTTACAGGTGCTGAGAAAAAGTCTCATACCAGGCTCTCGGGGCCTGATGCAAACCATATAGAGCTTTATTGAGGTACTCGTAGAATCAACGTGATTGTTCTTCACTGTCATTTCATTCGCTACATCACTAGTGCTCAAAGAAAAAAAATTAAATTAAATTAAAAAAATTGATGTTAAATTCTCTTGATTTTTGTATAAAACAGTTAAGAAATGAGTCAGTTGATTCGTTCTTTTTGTTCCATGAGCTTGAGGCGGAATTAGGTGAAAACTGCGGCTTTTAGTGTGAGACTCTAGGTAAATTGACTAAACTTGAATATAAATTGCATGATAAGGGCTTGGAACAGGGTTTGGGTTTAAGTGGACACATATACTTGCAATCGCGGTTAACACAAGTTTTAATGTTAACGAGTAACATAAGTTTTGAACCCGTGCATTTATTATGATTATGATTCTGTTGCATAATTCTTTTTCGGGACGAAAAAGGCTAAGTGTGGGGATGTGATGGAGTGTGTGAAACCTGGTTGTTAAAGCGTGTTATATTAAGTGTTTTATTGTCGTTTATCAGATTATACACTTCGAATGTGACAACTATGTATATTTGTGGTTTCATAGGTTAATCGGCATAAATCGGTGATGTTAGAACGCGTGGTGACAAAACGGACCTACCGTGAATGGTATACAATGCGGAAGATGATTCGGGTCGTGTTTGGTTTGAAAAGATATCTTGTGGTGCAAAAGATATAAGTATGAAGAGAGGGCTGTTTGTAATTAACTGAAAGATGAAATGTAGCTTACGGTGGACATATGTAGGCAAGATGTCGGCAGCAAGTTGAAACCGTAGCTTATGGTTTTTTTACCGTAGGTTACGGTAAGCGAGAAGAAGAAAGAGTATTCAAACCGTAGGTTACAGCTCTTTGACCGTAGGTTACGGCAGTATCTCTGGAAATACGCATGTTGACTTATTTGAAGGTATAAAAAGGGTTTAAAACCCTAACTTGAAAAAGACGCACATTCAGGACTTTTTGGTAGATTTATGAGGGCATTAATTGCATGATCATCATCATTCTTGAAAGGAGGCAATTTTTGAAAGTAACAACACACGTGGAGGGCACCATCATCATCATTTATTTTATTATTATTTATAATAAGATGATGAATTTAATTATTGTCCAAGCTTGCAAAGAACGATTCTCTGAGATTAGCGGCTAATCTTCTAGCGGTTTTCTTCGGGTGGAGGATTCTTGTAAGTTAACAGTTTTTATGTATTTAAACTTATTTGTGAACATGGTGATTTAAGCATTCGATGCTTTTCACCTGTTGATTTGTTTGATTGGTTGTAACAATTAATTTTATTTAAACCCTGGTTCTCATTCATTCAATTCCCGAGAGTTCTAGTAATTGGGATATATTTGATAGGGATTAGGGTTGGTAATTTTGGTTGATTGCTTATATGATAACATTCGGTTGTTCTGCAACCCAAGTAAGTAGTCTTTAGGTAATCACTACTGGTTAATCAAATTAAACAATCATGTCTATGTGATTGGCACGATTAAACGTGTAATTAACGTTGCTTTGAATCTGAAATACGGAAGAACCATTGTTTTCTCCTATTTTACAACTTAATTTAGTAATTCTTAGCTTAATCAAACTCTCAACAAACAAAGTTTATATTTTTGCAATTAGTTTTTAGTGCTTAATCCATAATATTTTTCACCAGACTCCTCTGGATTCAATACCCTACTTACCCTAGCTATCTAGGTTAATTAGGCTTTTGCATAACCTTACGACAGTCATCAATAGATCCGATAGAAGTTGGGAATTTTGTTCAAACGAAGTCAACACCTTTTGTGAAGAACATGGAATTAAAAAAGAACTAAATGTTCCATACATTGTGGGATTGGCTAGAGAATAGAGAATTCATGAATATATCATCTTTATTGACCAAAACATTCTAATTTAAAAATGAGGAATGTAACACTATACAATTAATCATATGTCTAGATACTCATATTTAGCATTAATTATATACATTTAGACTTAATTATATAGGTTCGCATTTGACAAATAATAACACTACGTCAAAATAGGGATACAGCCACACAAAAAAAGTGTGACTATATGTCTTGCCACACATATTACATTCGTGTCAAGTGTGACCAAAGCTCGAGTCATCGTAGGTATCATATGACCATAAACTTTTTAGTGGCTGTAGAACTTAAAAGTGTGGCTAAAGGGCATAAACATTTTTAGTTAAAATCTAGCATTTCCTCTATTAAGTGTGGCTAAATGGTTGCAACGGCCACATGAAAATTTAAGTGTGACTGTTTCTATTGTATTGTCACATATATTTACTAAAAAGTATGTTTTAGCTACATCAATTAAAATAAAGAGTGGCAAAAAGGATTGCTGTAATCAAACATTTTATCCATTAAGTATGGCTAAAATGTAGCAATGGCCACATGAGTTTACTATAAGTGTGGCCGGTTCTAATATATCGTCACGTGAATTTATTGTAGTGTGGCTAAAAACTTTTACTAGACACATAAAACACTTTTTGTAATTTCAAGTGTGGCTATATTCTAACTTTTGGTCATACATATTTGTTTTTTCTATGACATTTGTTATTAGTTCGTCACACAATAAAAATAAAGTGATGATAATGTGGCTATTTTCTAATATTTGGTCACACATATTTGTTTTCCCACGGTATTTGCTATCATTCCGTCACACAAACAAAAAATAAAGTGACGATAGTGTGGCTAATGGTTATGTATAGCCATAATAAACTTTGTAATTTTAAGTGTGACTATTGTCTAACCTTTGGTCACTGATAACTTTCTTTTCCCAGAAGTTTGGTATCTTTCCGTCATACAACAAAAAACAAATAACTATGGCATGGCTAGTGGTTAATTATAGCCATACAAAATTTTGTAATTTTAAATGTGATTATTGTCTAACCTTTGGTCACACAAAATTTTCTTTTCCCTTGACGTTTGGTATCATCCCGTCACACAATAAAAAACAAAGTAACTATGGCGTGGCTAATGGTTATTTATAACCACACGAAATTTTGTAATTTTAAGTGTGTCTATTTTCTACTCTTTGGTCACACATTTATTACAGTTCTATGTGGCCATGTTCATGTAATTACCAATTTTATTTTCAATTTTTTGTGTAATAAAAACTGCAGTGAGCATAAGATAATTTATAAAACAAATGATAATAACAATAATAAGCAAAAATCCATACATAAGTTTTCAATTTAAATACAAAGGAAGACATAAACTTCTAATCAAAACTTATCTACAAAAGTTGCAAAGGGAAACAAATGTACACAGAAACTAAGAGCTATTTCTAGGCTGTTTTCTTCAAGTTCGTATATACTCACTACTTTTGGACTTGAAAGTGCCGCAAATTTGTATCCATGGGCTGGTGGGCTACCTTTCTGCTGTTGTGATAGTGAGTAAACTTGTAATAGGTGTCCAATTCCGATGTCTATTAGCCCATCAATGAAACCATCACCTCCAGTTGTATTTATATATATTGTAGCCATCTCACAAACCTACACATAATGTCAAGTGGTCAGCTTCTAGTGCGGCTTGGGTCGGGTTCAACACTTTGTGTTGGGTCAATTACTTCCTTCATTTTGAGAGATAGAGGCGCTGGGAATAAATAAAAAAAACCAAGTGTACCACTGACCTCATCATCATTATCATATAAACAACGACTCAACAAAACAAACATGCATGGCTGCATTACAATAAGACTAACATCACTTAAATATCAGTAAATCAAAAGAAAATTAATCTAGATGTTTAGCCTGTTTGAGTTGATTCATTTATGAATAATTTGTTTAAATTTTTTCATTTTAGATTAAACATAACCCGAATAGACCCGTTTCTAAATTTTCCAATTTTAGATTAATATAAGAAGTGCAGTCCATTAGTAGTACCTTATAATATTCATCCTCCAGCCCATGTAAAAAAGCTCTAGCACTTACCTACCGCCAGTAATTGGAAATATAATTTTGTTCATACTTAAAAGGATAATAATCAATTACTGACTCTCCATAAACTTACATTGATCATTTGGGAAAACCTCCGGATATCAAATAACCACCAATTCCTTTATGCTAGAAGAAAGCCTGCCAATTCTAAATGAAAAAAAAAAAAACATAATATAATATAATAATAATAATATAAATAATAATAATAATAATAATAAATATAATAATAAATAAACAAAGAAGGAAAAGTCAACAGTTACGAAGGTGTTAGAAACAACAGGTCGCTTCTTAAGAAAGTATTTGATTGTTGATGATGACGGCTTGAAAAGATCAATTCTGGCAGCTAAAGCTTCCTCAAAAGGAAGAAAGAAAGAAAGTTAAAAGTGTTATGTGGGGGTGGGATCAGCTGAACATTTAATTAGCATATCTTAGAGTTATAATCTTAACAAAATCACTCACATTTAACCTAATTAACCTCCAACAACCAAAACTGGTGTAAATAACCACAACCAAGGGCTCACTAACCTCCAATTCAAACTCACAATCCATATATGTCCAGCAAAAGTCATAAACATCAAGTCCAATTGACATCTTAGGGCTTTAATCATAACAAAACCACACATGTTTAACCGAATTTACATCAAACTGTAAACTAAAACTACAATACGCCTGAGTAAAAAAAATTTACCGTTTCACTTTAAATCTCTCCGAGTCTCCACCGAAGATGTTTCCGAATTATATCGCCTACATCTACAGGAGGAGGAAAGTGAAAATCGATCTGAGTAATCTCATTCTAGCTTGCTAACTGAATCATACGCTTAATTTGGGTAGCGAAGGAGAGTAGATGAGAAGAGAGCATTGATGGTAAGTGGTAACTAAATCTGGTTAGGATTTTGTGGACGTTGGAATTGGCGGTGGACATGGTGGACACACGGTAGAGATCTCCTGAACTTGGTGGGGATTAATTTAGGTTTTGTGGTGTAACACCCAGACCGCGTAAAATAAACAACCCGCGGCAGAAACGTCGAGGGGTCACGTTACAAATTGATTCAAACACTTGGTAAATAAAGTTTGGTTTTATTGAACTTATAAATTGCATCATGTTTGAGTGTAACATCCTCAAAAAACGGGTTTCCAAAACCCGCTTCATTTATTAACCGAATAGTCAGTCATAATTTTCGTCACGTATATATTGGTTATTTTAATTTTAAACGATACATAATTAATAAACATTGTTAGAATTTAAAAACATAATTAATAAATCATAAAAAAAATAAGAGAATAAAAAATATTTGAGGCTGCCGGGTTTCGAACCCGGGTCAGCCGGTTCAACAAACAACCAACACACCACTCCGCCACACATTCCATTTGTAACAAATACAGAAACAAATAACATTTAAGTAAACCCGAAACTCAAAATCAGTAATCAGCGCGCCCAAATCCGCAGTCGCCGGAAAAACCGAAGATTTCGCGAATCACGACCGTTTCTTTTGACTAAAACGCGTGAGCTAAATTCGACATCGGTTATAACCGATGTCTAACCCCCAATTTCAGTCGTAACCGCCGGAAAAGTTTTGACCGTGAATCAAGACAAAATTTCCGACCCAATACATCCTGTTCTACCCTATAAATACCCCCTCAACCTTCCGGGAATCCTTTCGTTCAAGACCGCACACCTTTTCGTAGTTGAAGTGCTCAGAAACTCGTCGCCGGAGATTTCCAATTTCGCCGGAATTGGTCACCGGAAAACCGAACCCATTTCATTTCTTTGCCTTACTCTAAAATAAGACTTCTAGAACCCAGACAGAAGTCACCACACTCACCTTAAACTTCCTATAGATCCTCTGTCGCAAGTCACACCTCGCCGGATTTTCTTTCAGTCACCGGAACTTCATCGGAGATCACACCTGTTCGGTACAACATCCTTAAATCCTTTTCTGTTTTAATTATTTCCGTTATCAGTAATAATCAAGCAATTAATTCAATAAGATTTGATTAAACAGTCGAGTTATGTTTCTGGGTATTAAGTCGATTGAAGAAGATGAAGTTTGAAATGTGTTTAAAGGAATTTAAAATCGGTAAATATACCGGATTAGACACACAGTCCAGTGGTGGACTGTGTGCAAATTACAAAGCATGCGTCTCGAGTTCGATCCTTGACACAACCCTATCCTCTGAAATAAAAATGTTCTTTTTAAAACCGAAGCCATATTAACTCGCAGTAAGTATATAAGTATAATAAAAATCAATAAAACTAACAGGTTAGACACACAGCCCAACTGGTTGGGCTGTGTGCACACGAACCGTAGGTCGCGGGTTCGAGTCCAGACTCTCACACCGGTTCGATTGGTTTAAAAACCTTTTTAATTAAATAAAATTCTGAATAATCCAAACAATATATAAATATAATTAAAATCAGAAATATTTCGGTTTAGACACGTAGCTCAGTTGGTAGAGCTGCGTGCACGCGTACGGGAGGTCACGAGTTCGAACCTCACTCAGCACATAATTAAACACAGTCCAACCGGTCAACGGTCAACGGTCAAAAAGTCAAAATTTTTATTTTCGTTTTATTTATTATTTTATTTAAAAGTCAATTAAAAACACTTAAAAATAATATTTTTGAAGTTAGAAAATTTCCTTAAACTCACAAAAATAAATCTAACAATCCCATTAAGAACACTAATTAAAAAATATTAATCTCAAATAAAAGTTTTTTTATTTATCGAATTATTATGTTATTATTTAGGTTAGTTTCTCTCGTGGTTAAATCCAAATTCGTGCGCATTCATCATCAATCCAAGAAACGCAACCACTGTGAGTGATTTCTTACAAATTCCCCTTTTTATTCATGTTTTGGGGTGTATCATGTGTCGCTTAAATTAATTCGCTTATTCAAACTCGTGCTATACCATTATATGATATAAAATTAGAATGTAAATATTGTTTGTTGTGATGTAATACATATTGTCAAGTTGTGTGCAAATTATTCATTAGGCCCATCAGTTCCTCGTGGGAGACGAGTTGAACAACGCGTGCCTCAAAAACATTCATTAGGCCATCAGTTCGTTGAACAACGCGTGCCTCAAAATCATTCATTAGGCCTATCAGTTCCTCGTGGGAGACGAGTTGAACAACGTATGCCTCAAAAACAAACATTTGGTGTGTGCGTGTGTATTAATTAATATTATGTGATTTGTGATTTAATTTACATTTACGTTTACTCATATGTGGTTATGCACTTTATTTCATAATTGATACAATAAACACGTTTAAATGGTTTCATAGGATTCACTCGCCAACTTTTTGTTGACCCAAAAACCATTTTTACACATGATACAGGATGGACAGGTTGAAGCAAGGAACACATAGGAAATTGCCTTAGAAGAAAAATAATGAAGTCTTGAAAAATGTATAGAACATGTTGTACTAGTATGATTGATTGTAATGATTCTCCTTTAAAGAGAAATAATAAATATGAAACATTATAATAAATGTCATGAGCTTTGATGAAAACCCAATCATGCCCCGATCATCATTTCCGCTGCGGGTCGGGGTGTGACAGATTGGTATCAGAGCTTTTGACTATAGGGATATAGGATAGGTTATTAGACCCTTAGAGCCTATACTATAGTTGATTAGATTTTAATTGTTTATGTGGTTACATGCAAACTCATGATGTTTATTAGTTCCGTATTTATTATACACACAAATGCATGCAAACACTTCCCAATCATTTTGTGTGATACTTAATGAGTTATACTTATTGTTAAAACTTAACATGCTTACATATACATTCATCATGCATATTTCAATAATCACATATTCAAATCATTCTCATATTCCTTTATTCAAGATTTTGTCGCATTTTTCGTTTTTCAATCTCATCGAAGTGAGTTCTACGACGGACATGTAGTAACTGTAAGGGTACAAGTACCGGTAGTCGGAACGTCCTGTCTAGGTTGGCATTCGTATAAATCCAATATAACGGACCAGTTTGCCTACCTGGGGACTAACGATGAGAGTACGAAGGACCTATTAGGCCAAAGCATGGCACCAAACGTCGTTCGAACTAACCCCACTTTGAGGTATCACCGTGTCCACACCTGGATGCACTCCGAATTCCATACCTTACATACATATTTCTCGATTTTCTCCGGGTTATAGTGTACGTTACCAGGCTAAAACATGCGAACCATATGAAAGACCCGGTAATCATGGGGGCCCACATGATTATGAAGGTGAAGTATGGCGGAATGCAAGGCCCAATTACGAGCAAAGCCCAAGACATCCTATGGATGTAGTAAATTTATTATTCTTCATTTATTTTATGAATGTTCATTCCTAAATACGACACATGACCCCTAAAACGTCCAACTCATACTCTTGATACGTATTTCTTGTAGATGTCTTCTAGCCTCTCTCGTAGGAAAATGAAATCAGGAAAATCCCGCGAGCGCATGGCTGCCCAAATCGCTCAACAAATGGCGGCCGTAATACCCAACATCGTAGTTCAAGTTCAACAAGCCCTTACCGCTAATCCCGTCAACCCAATCCACCAAGAAGATCAAAACATTGTCAATCCTTCCCCAAAAGCCACTAAATGCACCTACAAACATTTCAAATCCTGCAATCCTCCAAAATACGAAGGGACTGAAGGTGTCACCGCTCTCCTCCATTGGTTTGAGGAGATGGAGAACACTTTTCTCAATTGTGACTGCCCCGATAATCGCAAGGTGCGATATGCTACCGGTCGTTTGTTTGGAGTAGCACTTACATGGTGGAATACAGAGAAGGCCAAGCGAGGTGTTGAAGATGCTATGACTTTGACTTGGGAAGAGTTGAAGGAAATCATGACAAGACGGTTTTGTCCAAGAAGCGAAATCAAGAAATTGGAAGATGAGTTCTATTCTTTGAAACAGAAAGAGGGCGACCACACCACATACAACAAGAGATTCCTTGAGTTAAACCAGATGGTCCCCAACTTGTTCACTCCCCTCTACCGTTTGATCGAGCATTACATACGAGGCCTTCCTTCAAAAATTCAAGACCCTGTAATAAGTACCACACCTGCAACGTTGGAAGCAGCAATGGAGTTAGCTACAGAGCTCACCGAAAACCGCATACGGAATAAAGACTTCACAGAGGAAAAGAAGAAGGATAAAGCATCAACTGAAACCTCAAATGCCACCCAAACCGAATCCTCTTCTCAACCCATTTCTAAGAGAAAACGAGATGGGCAAATTTTCGCTGTCACCCAACACAATCAACCAACTTCACAAGCCATACCCCTCCAAGCTATCCCAATCACTCAAGTAGCACCCAACTCAACTTACCCAAATAAGAAACCTTACTTTGGACCTCACCCTCAATGCAACACCTGTTTTTATCACCATCCATCTACCTTACCTTGTCGACTATGTGCGAATTGTGGACGCTATGGTCATTTGAGCAAGGTTTGCCGCACCTCTCAAAACCAAACCTCACCCCCTACTCAAAACATGATCCAAACATATCAACAACCCCAATACCCCATGTTTCCATATGTTCGAGCTTGTTTTAATTGTGGCGACCCTACCCACTTTAGAAACACGTGCCCTCGATTGGTTAACATCATAAACGCCCAAGCTCAAGCAAACCCAGTTAACCAAGCAAATCAAGAAAACCTAACCACTAGGCCACCAGCAAGAGGAAGAGCTTACAACATCAACGCCAATCCTGTTGAAGATAATAACGGCCCAAATGAACCACCCAACTAGTTTTCTTCACCAAAAATCAAGATTCAACTCCAACCGCTTAGTTTTTATGTTTTCTTTATGTTATCTCAATCTTCACGTATCTCAATTATAAATTGGAAATTTATCCAAGAATCTTAATGCGAATTACTATTTCAGTTTTGTTTTATACTCATTGATTTAACATTCATATCATCATACATCTCGACGTATCTCAATCTCATCATTTAAAGAAGTTGGGTTGTGTCTCACTTTTACCTAGACTAACCCCTTCATCATAACAAACGAGAGAGGTACTGTCATCATTTAATCATGTATTCCTTTAGATTTGAGACTCAAGTTTTGGTTTTGTGTTTGTTTATGTTTTAGAGTCACATAGAACTAATCATAATTTACTGATAAAGCCAATGAAAATTTGACAAGAATATGGTGGATACGCCGCTGGTACTTCCTATATATAAGTATTCTTGCCAAAGGATCAGAGGCATTGTCAGGCGGTTATGAGAAGTTCCATGTAGGATTTAGTAATGTCATGGTTGAAGTTTGTTTTATACTCACTGATTTAGCATTCATATCATCATACATCTCAACGTATCTCAATCTCATCATTCAAAGAAGTTGGGTTGTGTCTCACTTCTACATAGACTAACCTCCTCATCATAACAAACGAGAGAGGTACTGTCATCATTCAAACATGTATACTTTCAGAATTAAGACTCAAGCTTTGGTTGTTGTGTTTGTTTATGTTCTAGAGTCACATAGAACTAATCATAACTTACTGATAAAGCCAATGAAAATTTGACAAGAATATGGTGGATACGCCGCTGGTACTTCCTATATATAAGTATTCTTGCCAAAGGATCAAAGGCATTGTCAGGCGGTTATGAGAGGTTCCATGTAGGTTTTAGTGGTAGAAGTTTTGTTTTAGGATATAACCTTATCTTTCCAAACGTATCGATTCTCTCAAAACTCTTGTGCATGAGATCATACCTAGTCAATCAACTCTGTTTATCAATATTTCTTATCTTAGGCATCAAAAAGCGATTCCTGTAGCAGGGTATTCAACCCTTACTGGGTACGTTACCGCCTCAAATAAAATTTAAACTCTCACCCCCTTCTAATTATGAAATTGTCAAAACCACCCTCCCTACAAGTCAAATATACCACTATTACTTAAATTTCGGGACGAAATTTCTAAAAGTAGGGGATACTATAACATCCGTCAAAAAACGGGTTTCCAAAACCCGCTTCGTTTATTAACCGAATAGTCAGTCATAATTTTCGTCGCGTATATATTGGTTATTTTAATTTTAAACGATACATAATTAATAAACATTGTTAGAATTTTAAAACATAATTAATAAATCATAAAAAAATAAGAGAATAAAAAATATTTGAGGCTGCCGGGTTTCGAACCCGGGTCAGCCGGTTCAACAAACAACCAACACACCACTCCGCCACACATTCCATTTGTAACAAATACAGAAACAAATAACATTTAAGTAAACCCGAAACTCAAAATCAGTAATCAGCGCGCCCAAATCCGCAGTCGCCGGAAAAACCGAAGATTTCGCGAATCACGACCGTTTCTTTTGACTAAAACGTGTGAGCTAAATTCGACATCGGTTATAACCGATGTCTAACCCCCAATTTCAGTCGTAACCACCGGAAAAGTTTTGACCGTGAATCAAGACAAAATTTCCGACCAATACATCCTGTTCTACCCTATAAATACCCCCCTCAACCTTCCGGGAATCCTTTCGTTCAAGACCGCACACCTTTTCGTAGTTGAAGTGCTCAGAAACTCGTCGCCGGAGATTTCCAATTTCGCCGGAATTGGTCACCGGAAAACCGAACCCATTTCATTTCTTTGCCTTACTCTAAAATAAGACTTCTAGAACCAGACAGAAGTCACCACTCTCACCTTAAACTTCCTGTAGATCCTCTGTCGCAAGTCACACCTCCCGGAATTTCTTTCAGTCACGGAACTTCATCGGAGATCACACCTGTTCGGTACAACATCCTTAAATCCTTTTTGTTTTAATTATTTCCGTTATCAGTAATAATCAAGCAATTAATTCAATAAGATTTGATTAAACAGTCGAGTTATGTTTCTGGGTATTAAGTCGATTGAAGAAGATGAAGTTTGAAATGTGTTTAAAGGAATTTAAAATCGGTAAATATACCGGATTAGACACACAGTCCAGTGGTGGACTGTGTGCAAATTACAAAGCATGATTCTCAGTTCGATCCTTGACACAACCCTATCCTCTGAAATAAAAATGTTCTTTTTAAAACCGAAGCCATATTAACTCGCAGTAAGTATATAAGTATAATAAAAATCAATAAAACTAACAGGTTAGACACACAGCCCAACTGGTTGGGCTGTGTGCACACGAACCGAGGTCGCGGGTTCGAGTCCAGACTCTCACACCGGTTCGATTGGTTTAAAAACCTTTTTAATTAAATAAAATTCTGAATAATCCAAACAGTATATAAATATAATTAAAATCAGAAATATTTCGGGTTAGACACGTAGCTCAGTTGGTAGAGCTGCGTGCACGCGTACGGGAGGTCACGAGTTCGAACCTCACTCAGCACATAATTAAACACAGTCCAACCGGTCAACGGTCAACGGTCAAAAAGTCAAAATTTTTATTTTCGTTTTATTTATTTATTTTATTTAAAAGTCAATTAAAAACACTTAAAAATAATATTTTTGAAGTTAGAAAATTTCCTTAAACTCACAAAAATAAATCTAACAATCCCATTAAGAACACTAATTAAAAAATATTAATCTCAAATAAAAGTTTTTTTATTTATCGAATTATTATGTTATTATTTAGGTTAGTTTCTCTCGTGGTTAAATCCAAATTCGTGTGCATTCATCATCAATCCAAGAAACGCAACCACTGTGAGTGAATTCTTACAAATTCCCCTTTTTATTCATGTTTTGGGGTGTATCATGTGTCGCTTAAATTAATTCGTTATTCAAACTCATGCTATACCATTATATGATATAAAATTAGAATGTAAATATTGTTTGTTGTGATGTAATACATATTGTCAAGTTGTGTGCAAATTATTCATTAGGCCCATCAGTTCCTCGTGGGAGACGAGTTGAACAACGCGTGCCTCAAAAACATTCATTAGGCCCATCAGTTCGTTGAACAACGCGTGCCTCAAAATCATTCATTAGGCCTATCAGTTCCTCGTGGGAGACGAGTTGAACAACGTATGCCTCAAAAACAAACATTTGGTGTGTGCGTGTGTATTAATTAATATTATGTGATTTGTGATTTAATTTACATTTACGTTTACTCATATGTGGTTATGCACTTTATTTCATAATTGATACAATAAACACGTTTAAATGTTTTCATAGGATTCACTCGCCAACTTTTTGTTGACCCAAAAACCATTTTTACACATGATACAGGTGGACAGGTTGAAGCAAGAACACATAGGAAATTGCCTTAGAAGAAAAATAATGAAGTCTTGAAAAATGTATAGAACATGTTGTACTAGTATGATTGATTGTAATGATTCTCCTTTAAAGAGAAATAATAAATATGAAACATTATAATAAATGTCATGAGCTTTGATGAAAACCCAATCATGCCCCGATCACCATTTCCGCTGCGGGTCGGGGTGTGACTTGAGAATTCGAAACAAAATACAACAACTAATTTTATTTTTAATCAACCTAAGGCCAGCATCCATCATATGTGTAGTATACTTGATCATGTATTAGTACCTGAAACATATGTAAAATAAAGTCAACATTGAATGCTGGCGAGTAACATATGTTTTGTAAGTCAAATTCATGGCTTTGTATTTGTATTGCAATACCTCGTTCGACTACGTGAGTAGATAAGTGAAAATCTTGTAACCAAACTTGTAGTAAATTGGGTTGGTATTGCAACATGTTTAACCCGCTATAAAAGTTTGTATAATTAAGAAAATCTTGTAGCCATGAATTCTGACAAAAGTGTTTCCTTTGTAAAACTGTGGAAATAATCGATTTAAAAGAAAGCTTTGTATGGTTTATATACTTTTAATTGAAAACCACTCGTGTCTTGTCTAAGCCAATCCTTTTTGTTTTATGTAAATCAATTGTTCGTGTTTTAGTCGTCTTTGTGTAAACAAGTGTGGTCGTGTGGTGAATTCACTCAAGCCTGTGTTGACTCGTGTAACAAACCACCAAAGGGTTTATCAATTGCGCAGTTTATGTCGTTCCCCAAAACTTCCCCACAAACCCTGGGAAATTTGGTAACGGGATTGTCGGTCCTATGGTACCATCACATACTACCGATCGGCGTGATCAAAGTTAATGAATGTATTCATGTTATGGATATCGCACCACCAAGCTTCACACCTTATTGAAAACATATTGTATATATATAAACCATATGCATTGTTTTGAAATCTTGAAAATAGTTTAGCACATATGAATCACCCAAAACATTTGGAAACGTAAAAAGGGGGAAAAACTATGTACTCACATAATCACCTCAAAATATGTAAAAAGAGGGGTCTATGTACTCACCTGTAACTTTAGGGTTTTTAACTTAAAGTTTCCTGGTGCAAATTCTGAGTTCCTAATAATAATACAATGCATCACGTGTTAGCAAAATCACCCAAGTCACTTTAGCCATAAAACATGAGACAGAACCCCAACGGACTTAGTCAGGGAGAGCCTTGAAATGCGTTGGTGGGTCCTAAATCAATCGGGTAGGGTGACGAATTAGTGATCGGGGGTTAAAATACTTACAACGGAGCAGAGCTTCGCAAGTTTAGGGGTTTAGGGGGGCTAGGTTTTAGAGCAGAGTTTCGAGAGAGAAAGAATATCGATTTTGAAATCGAAAATGTGCAAATGAATTAGAATTAGGCCGCCTCTTATATACTCAAAGTTGGCTTCTCCCGTGAGTCGCGCGGGGAGACAGGGATTTCCCGCGTGGCATGGGGGAGGTCGACCTGGCCTAGACTGCCACATGTCCAGGGTAGGTATAACACGTGTCGCGACGTCATGACACGTATCCTCAGCCGCCTTTTTCATCCAATCGCGCATTTTTCTCAATTTTCGTGTCGGTCCTTTTCGCCTACGCTCGCTTCTTGATTCCAAATTGTTTGGTTCTCAATTGTGGGTCTATTGAGGGTACTTTTGTGGATTGTTACATTGATTTGGCCGCCGGACTTGTGTTATCACATTTTTGCCATTTTAACCCTGCTATCTTGTTTTTTAAGCTATACAAAGGATATTAAGGCATATGTAACTTGGGTATGGTTCCGGAAATGTTGGGAACATCATGTTGTTCAATCGTAAGATTACGTATATAAACATTTATTAAACACGGAAACTGTCGAAAGGTACAAGGGTTGAAATTTTGCAAATGTTACAGTCTCCCCTACTTAATTTCGTCCTGAAATTGAATCAGAGGAGACTTGAGAGAAAAGATTTGGATATTTCACTTTTATTTGATCCTCTCGTTCCCAGGTAAATTCTGGGCCACATTTGGATTCCCAAGGAACTTTCACAATTGGAATTCGACTACGTTTGAGCTTCTTGACTTCACGGTCCATAAATTCCACAGGTTTCTCGACAAAATGCATAGTGTCATCAATACGAATTTCATCAAGAGGGATGTGGAGGTTTCCATTGGCTAAACACTTTTTCAAGTTGGACACATGGAAGGTTTGATGAATATTTCCAAGTTCAGGAGGTAGTTCGAGTTTGTAGGCTACCTTTCCGATCTTTTCAATGATCTTAACAGGTCCCACATATCGAGGAGCTAGTTTACCTTTCTTTCCAAATCTGACCATACCCTTCCAAGGGGATACCTTGAGAAGAACATGGTCACCAATTTTGAATTCCAAAGGTATTCGTGGTTTGTCAGCATAACTCTTTTGACGACTTCTTGCTATCAAAAGGTTATCGTGGATTTTCATGATGTGTTCAGGTCCGGTGATTTGAGCTTCACCAACTTCATTCCAACAGATAGGTGAACGACATTTTCGACATAAAGAGCCTCGAAGGGAGCCATGTTGATGCTGGAGTGATAACTATTGTTATAGGAGAATTCGATCAAAGGTAGATGCGAATCCCAACTACCACGAAAGTCAATCACATAAGCTCTAAGCATATCCTCAAGTGTTTGGATTGTCCTTTCGGTTTGTCCATCCGTTTGAGGATGATAAGGAGTGCTTAGATTTAATTTGGTTCCCATGGCAGATTGCATGGTTGTCCAGAAACGAGATGAGAAACGAGCATCACGATCTGAAATGATGTTCAAAGGAATACCATGATGAGATACAATCTCACTGATATAGATCTCAGCAAGTTTGTCAATAGAGAAGTCCTCACGAAGTGGCAAAAAGTGTGCTGACTTAGTCAGACGGTCAATGACTACCCAAATGGAATCATGACCTCTAGGATATGCGCCAAGAAGGCTACATATTTCTTTCGTAGGTATTTATGAGCTTGGGTACATGTCATGAGTTTGAGATTACCGGAAGGTTTCTCTCCATGAACTTCTAAGATTTCGCCATATGGAAGAGGTATATGAACAATTTTATCGAAACGGATTACTTCAGCATGGTGTTTGGTTAACCAGTACATTCCGATTATGACGTAAAAACTCCCAAGTTGCATTGGCATGAGGTCAATGGGAAAAAGATGGTTATTGAGGTTTAGTTGGCAATTGAAAATAATCAAATCAAGTAAACGGGTTTGCCATTAGCTATTTCTACCGTTAAAGGTTTTCCTAGCTTAGTTCGGGGCATCGAAAGAAAAGGTTCAAATGCTATGGATACAAAACTTCTATCGGCACTCGAATCGAAAAAATAGAAGCAGGATGATTGTTAACAAGGAACGTACCGTTAACCACGTTATGGTCAGCACAAGCCTCATTAGTATTCATGTTAAATGCGCGTCCGCGAGCTGGATTAGCATTAACAAGCTTCGGGCAATTGTTTTGGTAGTGAGTAAGATCACCACAATTATAGCAGGATCCAGGTGGGTAATGAGGCCGGTTAGGTACTGCTTGGTTTTGAATAGGATTTGGAACAGTTTGGTTCAGGGTAGGTGCAGAACGACATACGTTGGCCAAGTGACCAAACCGTCCACAGACGGTACATTGGCGACATGGTAAATGAGGTTGGTGATGACAGTTGCATCGGTTGCACAAGGGTGCAGTACCAACATATTGTTTCTTAGCATGAGGTTGACCTGGTTGGTTGGGGTTAACTTGGTTGGTTGGGGTAACAACTGCAAAATTCCTTGAAGCCTTACGTTTCCTTTAATTTTTCGGAGGTTCGGTTTTGGTTTCTTTTGGTTGCTCTGGGGTATTTTTCGCAGATTGTTTCTTGTCACCTTTGCAGAAAAGTTTCCCTTTATTGACTTGAGAATCGGTTAGAGTTGCAGCTAGTTCAATAGCTTCCCTAACGGTGGTTGGCTGGCTACTAGTAACTATGTCTTGAACGGGGTCAGGTAGGCCATCAATGTATTTTTCAATGGCCTTATCCAAGGGCGTGACCATAGTGGGACATAGTAGGCTCAATTCCTCGTACTGATCTGTGTAGGCATGATTCTCGCCACTATCTTGCTTGAAATCGTGGAATTCATTCTCAAGTGCCCTTATCTCATTGCGTGGGCATAATTCTTTCATCATAAGAGCTCTAAGTTCTCCCCAAGTTTGTGCCATAGCTATATCCGCACCTCGATCTCTCATGATCCCATTCGACCATGTGAGCGCTCTCTTCTGGAATACGATTGAAGCAAACTCTACTTTGCGTTCATTGGGATACTAACAATGGTGGAAAGTGCTCTCGATGCTTTCAAACCATTGTAGGAGCCCAGTAGCTCCTTTAGACCCATAAAACTTGGGTGGTTTAGCCGAATTGAATTGTTTGAAATTACATAGTACATTGTTGTTGTTATTGTTATTGTTATTGTTGAGTTGATTGAGTTGGGTCACAAGGTTTGGAAGTATCGCAGCCATTTGTTAGGCGATCATAGCTGCCATTTCGGCGTTTTGTGTAGTGTCGCGACGAGGAGGCATTCTAAAAGAGAAGAAAGTATGAGTGAAAATGAATGAGGTTGATAAAGGATAGTTAAAAAGAAATACTAAAATATCGACGAAGCATAAGGAGTGTATCCATTTATTCATTACTTAAAATGAATAAATGACACAGTGACTAATCAAAGTAAATGGGTCTTTATAATGTATAGCGAAGACGTGCTGTTGCCTATAAGTGGACGCTCACCCCAAGAGTTCCTAGGTAAGAGTGAATGGTCTGATTAAGTGGATTTGTACTAATACTCTAGCCTTAGACAGAAAACTCAGGGTACAAGCATCCACCTTTCCAGATTGCACGTGTTCACATTATAAAAACCGAAACGTTGATGAGATTTTGAAAAACTTTTAAGGCTTAAAAGCCTAAAAACAAATCATATAAGGATAGTGATGATTTCTTGTAAAATTTGGGGAAATCATGACTTTTAAGAATGAACGTGAGATTTTGTATTGTTTTGTAATCACCTAAGGATAGGTGATGGTATTGTATTGAAAATCTAGACGCAAGATAACTTGCGTTAGGATCCTAGGAAGGTTATAGTCTAGGTCAAACGAGTTACTAATAACCTAATTCCCTATAACCATTGCTCTGATACCAACCTGTAACACCCAGACCGCGTAATAAAAACAACCCGTGGCGGAAACGTCGGGGGGTCACGTTACAAATTGATTCAAACACATGGTAAATAAAGTTTGGTTTTATTGAACTTATAAATTACATCGTGTTTGAGAATTCGAAAAAAAATACAACAACTAATCTTATTTTTAATCAAGCTAAGGCCAACGTCCATCCTATGTGTAGCATACTTGATCATGTATTAGTACCTGAAACATATGTAAAAATAAAGGCAACATTGAATGCTGGCGAGTAACATAGGTTTTGTAAGTCAAATTCATGGCTTTGTATTTGTATTGCAATACCTCGTTCTACTATGAGAGTCGATAAGTGAAAATCTTGTAACCAAACTTGTAGTAAATGGGGTTGGTATTGTAACATGTTTAACCCACTATAAAAGTTGGTATAATTAAGAAAATCTTGTAGCCATGAATTCTGACAAAAGTGTTTCCTTTGTAAAACTGCGGAAATAATCGATTTAAAAGAAAGCTTTGTATGGTTTATATACTTTTAATTGAAAACCACTCGTGTCTTGTCTAAGCCAATCCTTTTTGTTTTATGTAAATCAATTGTTCGTGTTTTAGTCGTCTTTGTGTAAACAAGTGTGGTCGTGTGGTGAATTCATTCAAGCATGTGTTGACTCGTATAACAAACCACCAAAGGGTTTATCAATTGCGCAGTTTCTGTTGTTCCCCAAAACTTCCCCACAAACCCTGGGAAATTTGGTAACGGGATTGTCGGTCCTATGGTACCATAACATACTACCGATCGGCGTGATCAAAGTTAATGAATGTACTCATGTTATGGATATCGCACCACCAAGCTTCACACCTTATTGAAAACATATTGTATATATAAACCATATGCATTGTTTTGAAATCTTGAAAATAGTTTAGCACATATGAATCACCCAAAACATTTGGAAACGTAAAAAGGGGGAAAAAACTATGTACTCACATAATCACCTCAAAATATGTAAAAAGAGGGGTCTATGTACTCACCTGTAACTTTAGGGTTTTTAACTTAAAGTTTCCTGATGCAAATTCTGAGTTCCTAATAATAATACAATGCATCACGTGTTAGCAAAATAACCCAAGTCACTTTAGCCATACAACATGAGACATAACCCCAACGGACTTAGTCAGGGAGAGCCTTGAAATGCGTTGTTGGGTCCTAAATCAATCGTGTAAGGTGGCCATACTACACGAGACAGAACCCCAATGGACTTAGTCAGGCAGAGCCTTAACATGCGTTGGTGGGTCCTAAATCAATCGGGTAGGGTGACGAATTAGTGATCGGGGGTTAAAATACTTACAACGGAGTAGAGCTTCGCAAGTTTAGGGGTTTAGGGGGGGCTAGGTTTTAGAGCAGAGTTCCGAGAGAGAAAGAATATCGATTTTGAAATCGAAAATGTGCAAATGAATTAGAACCAGGCCGCCTCTTATATACTCAAAGTTGGCTTCTCCCGTGAGTCGTGCGGGGAGACAGGGATTCTCCCGCGTGGCATGGGGGAGGTCGACCTGGCCTAGACTGCCACATGTCCAGGGTAGGTATGACACGTGTCGCGACGTCGTGACACGTGTCCTCGGCCGCCTTTTTCGTCCAATCGTGCGTTTTTCTCGATTTCCGTGCCGATTCCTGTCGCGTATGCTCAGTCTTGATTCCAATGATTTGGTTTTTAATTGTGGGTCTAATGAGGGTACTTTTGTGGATTGTTACATTGATTTGGCCACCTGACTTGTATTGTCGTGTTTTTGCCATTTTAACCCTGCTATCTTGTTTTTTAAGCTATACGAAGGATATTAAGGCATATTATGGTTCCAGAAATGTCAGGAACATCATGTTGTTCGATTGTAAGATTACGTATATAAACAATTTTATTAAACACGGAAACTGTCGAAAGGTACAAGGGTTGAAATTTTGCAAATGTTACATGTGGAGGTGGGGAATTTTGGGGGTTTTGAGGAAGAAGTATATGATTGGTGACACAAATTTTACCGTGTCCATTTGGTAACTTTAGCAACACAAACACACTTTATTATGAAATATCATGATAGTTGGTTATATTTGGTCACATAAATTTGTAAGTGGCTATATATATCATCCTTGATAATTACAGATGGACACACTTTTCTACTATGACTAGTGATTGTCATATTTTTTTTATTAAACGTGTGACTAAAGGTTTCGAAGAGATGTGTTTCCGTCACATTAATCAAGAAATCAAACAAACAAAGTGTCAATAGGTTACAATTGGCCACACTTTTCTAGTTGTGGCTAGTAAATGTCACAGTTTTTTCTAGAAGTGTGGCTAAATGTTCTGATATGTTATACAATAGTCACATTAATAATAAAATGTGTGGCTAAAGGTTTTGAGTTGTTATACAATGGTAACATTAATAATCAAATGTATAGCTAAAAGTGTATTAAGATATTATAAATGACATTTAGCTACACATTTAATCAAAACTGTGGCAAGCCTGTTCAGTAAAAAGTGTGGCTAAAACCCAGTTTTGACGTATGTCATATCCGTAGCGGTATTAACATACGAAACGAACGAATGTTGGTGATCACCCGATGGGTTTTGAAAATTGGAATTGTTCCAATATGACTAGAACATTAAATTATTGACATTATTATGTGACTAGGCGCAAAATTGGGTAAAAACCCATAAACTGATAAGCCCTTGTCTTAACTGAGGTTTTTACGAACATAACGAAATGGACGAAATGAAAAACGTCATGTACCCTGGAGAGAAAAAAACTACTTGGACTAATCAGTGACATTTTAGGCTAGACTTCAAAGACTAAAATGACAATTTACTCATCTAGAAATAACCAAGTCTTGATGCTAAATTTGAAATTTCATAAGACGTCACAGATTAGAAGTTATAAAAAAAACAAATTTTATTTAAAAAAACTAAAAATATGTGAAATTTGACCCCTCGATTTCAAATAAGATTTATATCGAAACTTAGATAAAAATTAGTGTGTCGTAAGAAAATATTTAAATTATATTTTAATTTATAAAAGGAAAAGAAAATATGTATATAAGTAATTATAATTTAAAAATAATCTTAAAAATTAATTGGCTTAATAAAAAGAAAACGTGATGCAAATGTTAATTGATGCAAATGTAACTGAGTACCTATCTGCTACGCTAATTAAGGAAATTATGTTGTTATTGGTTTGGTTTTTTACAGAACCGGTGCTCATTATAGCTATTGGAAGAGAAAAACAAGAAACATAAAGTCAATCGTAATACGTCGAAAGGATAACGACATGCTTTACATCAATCAAAACAATAATAAAACAAATACAAATACCGGATCTAACAACACCGATACCAGTATTGACATTGTTCGGCCAGTAGTGGGCTTGTTCATTTCGCTACGGTACGGTACCCGCAATTGTTATACTTTGCGACATTATATGAAAAATTATGTTGAAGAGAACTCGTGCCATATGAAAAAAAGAAAATTGTTTATCATAGTTTTATTATACAACAGTTGTCTCATATAAATATCAACAAATAAAATCATGTAACCCAAGTATACTTATAATGTGTTGTTCAATCGGTATTGGTTTCGTTAGAAATGGAGTTCTTGTATGACACCATCACTCTGTACAGCCTATATAGTATCGGTCGCATAACACATGTAGCTTATTAGATAAAATTAGTAAAACTAAATAGATTAAAGGGTATGTAATATAGGCCTGGAAAAAAATAAGAAAAATATATATTGACTATTCATTTTGTTAGTTTTTAGCATTACGTAAATATATAAATAAGAATACCTTGTTTACGTAGAATATATAAATAAGTATAGTATACCTTTTTTTATGGTTATTACTTATGTAAATTTACTCAAGGTGGATTCGTGTCTTTTTTGTGGTTTACAAAGAAAACACAAGTCATGTGAGATAGCATAAAATAGTTATTGTTGTGTTGTTTTGATATATGTTTACCGACTTTATGTGGGATGTGAAGATAAAATAAGTTATTTTGTATTTTATATGTTTATGTCTTTTCATCACGTGGATGTCAAGATAAAATTAGTTATTTTTGTATTTTATATGTTTATGTCTCTTCATCACGTATAAACAAACATAAATCTCAATTGCCTAAGAGATACTTTAAACCGCAGGGTGTGAGGTTTAAGTTGACATGTTACCGACGTGGGTTTCACATGATGTGACTTGGTTGGCGTGGTCTTTTTTGAGTGTGGGATGGCATGGCTTTTGTTGGCGTGGCCAGCCATGTGGCATTCTATATTTCTCTTTTTAAAACTAATTAAAATTT